>CM059442.1:23999144-24514144 GCA_030390025.1 Squalus acanthias | reverse complement strand
CCATAAAAGTTGTCGTATCAAGAACTTTTCATGAGCCCTTTGTAGAAACAAATGCCCTGTAAAATTGCTCAAAGTGTTCGCTTCGAGGTTCATAAGGGAGATTCTGCCTGCGGATGCCCATACAATATGGAGTTCAGCTATTGGACCGAATGCTGGAAAATAAATAGTTAATACAGGCTTCCAAACATTGAATACAGGCCTTTAAGCAATTAATTTGTAAAGTCACTATCCCTGGCTCAGGTTCAGGGAAGAAGCACTTAGTAAGACGTAAGCAGGTCCTAAACCCTCATATTTGTGTCGATCATTTTGTTAATAGTAAGGCTGTAAGTTGGTGAGATTTGTAAAAGCGGAGGCAACCTGACTGGCAATCCATGCTTCAGTACTGACTTGTTGGGGAAGAGTGACACAAAAAGGGACGAGCCCTTCAGACATATGGGTCGTTCAGAAGCATTGATTTTCTTTGTCTTTGGTAGAAGTAGCAGTCCTTCTTAGTCTCTCTGACCAGCAGAAGACTTTTATTTCTTCTATTCTTCTGCAATAACTTTTACCTAGCAGGTATAGAGATACCCTTATCAGTACAAGGTACCTTTAAGGAGTGTCAGAGGTTGAAGCTAAATTGTGGTGACACTAGTCTGTCACAGGCAGAGCCAAGAGTGTCATTTAATTGCAAATAGTCAGAGATTTGGAAAGGTGAGAGGGAAGCCAGCTCATCGTCAACCGTGTGTAATGTTGGTTTAATTGGAACCAAAAATGCAAGTGAAATAGATAACCCTGCTACATAGGGGTTCATCGCACAACACTCCAGAAGCTAACGCCTGCGTCCCAGGGAATAAAGAATGGGCCAACCATGCTGCTCGTGATTTACCGTGATTCGCTGAATTGCCTGTGTAATCTTAGGTACTCATTCTGTTAAGTAATTCTGTCCATTAATGATTTGCTACTCAACTGTTAGGAAACTCTGAATACATTTATTCAAGCCTATTAAGCGTTTGTGTATCCAACTTTAACTTTATCTTGTGACTTGGAACCAAAAAAATACTGTTTAGTGCGTGATGTGTGATTTGGCTTCTTCTTTGATGATTTTGCAAGAAATGATTAGTTCACTCAGCAGCTCAAAGGTCACCTAATTGAGGATTACTAAATTAAATTGATTTCAATCTGAACTGATTAATGAAAGACGATTCAGCGCGTTGAGGAAGGCATCATTCATCCCTAGACCTATGCTGGGAGGTAACACTCCAGACGGTTCCTTAATAAGGAGTAACAGGAGGGAATTAAGGATTCATCTGGTTCCTCAGCATATGTTTGTCAGGATACCGAAACCTAGCTTTCTTACACTTTTTTTGTTCCGATTCAACTGAAGTCCTGTAAATCCTTCACTTATTGTCCAGTGACTTAGTGGATTAATGGACTGTTTTTGAGAGATTTAAAGGCATACTTAGCATCAGGAGTAAATAAAAATGTCCCCGAAAAATATATTAATAAAATTATCAGGAATATTGAAAAACCTGCAATAAAAATACAGTACTAAAATGAATGGCAAAAATTACAACAAAGAAACCCTACAAAGCCTATTCCCCAATTGCAATTGAGCACAAAGAGAAATTGCCTTTGTATCTTTTTACTTACAATATTTACAGGTCCATTCTGTGCCTGTTTAACTGATCATAACATTTCTATTTACATACCACATAATAAGCTAGAAGAAAGAGAGATGAAACCCAAAGAACAAGAAACAAAAGACAATCACAGATGACTCACTAAAAGCTAAACCTAAGTTCCATTGATATGAGGGAAGAGTTTTTTTTTAAACAGAAATACATCAAATGTTGCCTGCATCAAGCCAAGACTAAATATTCAATCCAAAACTGAAAGTTACATCATACCATAGTGAACAGAGCCACTATTGTACTGTGTTATTGAGATACATAAGAATAAACCAGATGGAGATCTGATATTAAAGCAAATGGGTGACAAGTTTGTTGGCAAAACATACATTAAGATCCAGGATGCACAGGCATATCCTATTGTTCTTGTAGATCTGGAGGCTAACAAGGAATTGTAGGTCATATATGGCAAATAGGACTTTCTATTATATACATCCTCCTAATCTATGTGCTACGGGAAGGGGAAACAAGTCAATGAGTAGTTCCTATTCAGTACTGTGAGACAATGTTACAACATGTACATGATAAACCATGTGGAGCTTATCATGGCAAAGAGACCACCAAAGTGACTTTAAAACAGAATGCTCGTTGGCCTCATGTGCTTCAAGATGTAGATACCCATGTCAAGAATTGTTCTATTTGTTGCAAATTTCAGCCCCCACCTCAGCTAAATCCATCACAAGACCAGAAGTTAGTATACCATGTGTCAGATATTTAATCAGACCGGGTAGTTCTGCCAGATGAAATAAGTACCTCCTCATGGTCACCTGCTTATTCACAAAATGGATTGAATGTTTGGCTGTTGCTAGGGATCTCACAGAAATCACTGCAATTTTACTGATTAACCATGTACTTAGGAGATGGGGATTGCTGTTGACAGTAGAATTCAATCGAGTTACCTCCTGCTCTCTTGACCCTATTCCTACTAAATGGCTGACAACCCAACTTTCCTTCCTGGCTCCCGGATATTGTTAACGGTTCTCTCTCCTCTGGTATTGTCCCCTTTTCCTTCAAATCTGCCGTCATCACCCCCTCCTCAAAAAAACAACCCTTGACCCCTCCGTCCTTGCAAACTATCACCCCATCTCTAACCTCCCTTTCCTCTCCAAAGTTCTTGAATACGTTGTCGCCTCCCAAATCCGTGCCCATCTTTCCCAGAACTCCTTGTTTGAATCCTTCCAATGGGGCTTCCGCTCCTGCCACAGTACTGAAACTGCTCTTACCAAGGTCACAAATGACATCCTAACTGACTGCGACAAAGGTAATCTATCCCTTCTCATCCTTCTGGACCTGTCTGCAGCCTTTGATACGGGTGACCACAAAATTCTGCTCCAACACCTCTCCACCGTCGTCCAGCTGGATGGGACTGCACTCGCCTGGTTTCATTCCCATCTTTCCAGCCATAACCATAGAATCACCTGCAATGGCTTCTCTTTCCGACCTCGCACTATCACCTCTGGTATCCCCCAAGGATCTATCCTTGGCCCCCTCCTATTTCTCATCAACATGCTGCTCCTCGGCGACATCATCCAAAAACACGAGAGTTTTCACATGTGCGCTGATGATACCCAGCTCTACCTCTCCTCCACCTCTCTTGAACCCTCCACCATCTCAATACTATCAGACTGCTTGTCCGACATCCAGCACTGGATGAGTAGAAATTTCCTCCAATTAAATATTGGGAAGACCGAAACCATTGGGCTGGATTTTGAATGACCCATGGAGTCGGGTTTGGAGGAGTGTGGGGGGTTAAATTTGCGGGGTCGGGGGTCCCGACCCCATCCCGACTCCATCCCGCCTCCACGCAATTTTGACAAAATCAGTCGCGGGGTTCCCGACTCTGTCCCACCTCCAAGAGGCGGGAGAGGCCATTAAAGCCCTTAACAAGCCCTAAATTGCTCTGTAATGCCATTTTTAAATGTTTTAGCTAGTTTAACCCTTTTCTGACGTGAAGCACGCCTGGTGTGAAACACTCCAGTGAAACCTGGCGGGAACACAAGTGGATAGCTGACTATCGGCTGCAGGTCCACTATTAGAACAGAGATGTGATGAAGGTAGTAGTAGTATTAGGTGTGAAAGTCGCCTCTGATGCTGCTGCATTGAATGTCTTCAGAGACTGCCTGGCATTTGTTGTGAGAGGACTTGGATGCAAAACAAATTCATTCTCTCTCTCTCTCTCTCTCTCTCTCTCACACACACACACACATATTCATATATCCAGGTCCACTCACATCAAAAGCAAGCCAGGCAGGTCCTCTCTTACCAACAGCAATTCAGTCTCTGAGACTAGGCAGTCAGCAATGATGACATCATCAGAGGCGACTTTCAGACTGAAACCACTAATTAGTTCATGGGTTCCCACATGCTGGAACTCAATTGCCCAATTAAGTGAAAATTGCATCATTCATCCACATTAATCTGGAGTCGGGGGGGGAACACGAAATGCGGATGACACGACCCCAACCCAACCCCAAGACAAAATCCAGCCCATTGTCTTCGGTTCACACCACAAACTCCGTTCCCTTTCCACTGATTCGATCTCTCTCCCCGGCATCTGTCTAAGGCTGACCAAGTCTGTTTGCAACCTTGGTGTCATATTTGATCACGAATTGAGCTTCCTATCCATTCTATCACTAAGACTACCCATTTCCACCTTCGTAATATTACCCGTCTCTGCCCGTACCTCAACTTATTTGCTGCTGAAATCCTCATCCATGCCTTTATCACCTCTAGATTGGACTATTCCAACACACTCCTGGCCGGCCTCCCTAGTTCTACCCTCCATGAACTTGAAGTCATCCAAAACTCTGCTGCCCGTGTGCTAACTCGCACCAAGTCCCGCTCACCCATCTCCCATGTGCTCGATGACCTACAGTGGCTCCCAGTTAAGAAATGCCTCAATTTTGAAATTCTCATCCTTGTTTTCAAATCCCTCCATGGCCTCGCCCCTCCTTATCTCTGTAATCTCCTACAGCCCTAAAATCCCCCTAGACCTCTGCGCTCTGCCTATTCTGGCCTTTTGAATATCCCTGATTTTAATCGCTCCACCATTGGCGGTCATGGCTTCAGCTGCCTAGGTCCTAAGCTCTGGAATTCCCTCCCTAAATCTCTCCGCCTCTCCACTACTCTTTCCTCCTTTAAGATGCTCCTTAAAACCTACCTCTTCGACCAAGCTTTTGGTCATTTGCCCTAACATCTCCTTATATAGCTCAGTGTCAAATTTTTTTTTTTGATAACACTCCTGTGAAGCACCTTGGGACGTTTTATTACGTTAAAGGCACTATATAAATAAGTTGTTGTTGTTATTACAGAATTAACTTGGAGAATATGGGACTCTCTGGGAGTGAAAAGAAAGTTACGATTAACTCACCACCCCCAATCCTCTCAACAAGTTCAGCATTTAAAAACAAACGTTGATAAGCATGTTGAAGAAATATATATCCCCTAAAGGAAAACAGTGGTATGTTAAATTGTTGATGGCTATTATGACCACTTTCAACAAGCCCACAGGAGTAGCACAATTCAAACTGATGATTGGTAGACAAATGGTCTTACCCATTCATCTCTTGTACAGTACTGCAGAAGTAAACATTGACTAACATGGTTACAGGACTCCAATAGGTGGTGCAGTTACAGCAACATCACAGAGAAGTCTTGGACTTTGCAAAAAAATAATTAGGAGAAGCTGCAGGTAGAAACAATTACTATAATAGAAAATTCTATCAAAAAGAGCACCAAGTGGGAGATAAGTGTTCTACTTTATTTACAAGTGCAACATTAAAAGGGCAAAAAAACTCTGTCCTAGTTGGAAAGGATCATGTGCACTCCTGGCCGGCCTCCCATCTTCCACCCTCCATAATCTTAAGCTCATCCAAAACTCCGCTGCCCGTATCCTAACTCGCACCAAGTCCCGTTCGCCTATCACTTCTGTGCGCACTGACCTTCATTGGCTCCTGGTTAAGCAACGCCTCGATTCTCATCCATGTTTTCAAATCTGTTCGTGGCCTCTCCCCGCCCCATCTCTATAACCTCCTCCAGTCCTACAACCATCAGAGATATCTGCGCTCCTCCAATTCTGGCCTCTTGTGCATCCCCGATTTTAATCGCTCCACCACTGGCAGCCGTGCCTTCAGCTGCCGAGGCCCTAACATCAGGAATTCCCTCCCTAAATCTCTCTGCTTCTCTATCCTCCTTTAAGACGCTCCTTAAAACCTGTTTGACCAAGCTTTTGGTCATCTGCCCTAATTATCTCCTAATGTGGCTCGGTGTCACATTTTGTTTGATAACGCTCCTGTGAGGCGCCTTGGAACATTTTACTATGTTAAAGGCGCTATATAAATACAAGTTGTTGTTGTTGTGAGCAAAATGGCACACGTGGTCTACCGGATCAAAATATCAGTCATCTGTAATAAAAGGTGGTTCAAACAGTATAAGTTAATTAATTGAGGCTTTGAAGGACAAAAAGAGGATACATAAAGTTGTTGTGAAATTAGGGAGACAATCAACTAAAATGTCATCAAAGCTAATTGTGCTCTCTCAAGTTTACATAATTAAGCGTTCTGTTATCCATTGTGAAACAATCCTGGCATTGGGACTCAGCAAGGTTAGAAGCAGTGAGGTGAGACTTTTCTGAGGGGACGAAGCCCAATCATTTATACTTAGTCCTGCTATCCATTACATGCTGTACTAGGATGATATTAGTGCCACTGAAGTTAATTAACATTTATTCATATATTACCAGTAACTTTGGTATTCCAACTGATATGTCATGAATTTGATTTGCTGTGAATTTTGTATTATTGTGCTCCATTGTATGTGATTTTATCAATTAATTGATTTATGTAACTAATAGCTTGCTATATTTAGATGCATTATGAAGCTATACTGATATATGCTCACTATAAATGTAATTGAGAATAACCTGTACAATTTAAATCAATAGAAAGTTTTGAGTATTCTTGAAATAGAGAAATGTATCAAACCCCTCCAATTGCAAGATGGGGCATTTGTTGGAAAAGTAGGAGAGAATTCAAGATAGGGTTTGGTTGATATTTGGGCATTCTTAATAAGGTAGGAGTTTCTGTGCTTTCATACTTTTAGGGATCATTTCTATAATTGGTTTCCAGAGCATTGATTTCGAAGAATATATTGATTTCTCGTGGAATTGCACATGGTTAGTTGGAGAATATGGTCACCCTCATATCTGTCTCTGCTTTGTGTTACTGTTCTCGCTTTCTCCTCTTTTGCTTCTGTCCCTTTCTTTTCTCTTGTTTCCTGCTTCTCTTTCCTTAATTCTTCTTTCCCTTCAGATGGGAGAGTGTGGTGAGGAAAAAAGCCACCAACGGCTTCAGGCTGCATTTGATGTGGGGGTGCAAGGAAAATGTGGCCAAAGTGTCACCCTCCTCATCTCCTCCCCCAATTACTCTTGCTTCCCCCTACCCACTTGCTTCCATTGTATCCCCTAACCATTCCCTTTTATCACCCCTTCATTCCCATCACTACCCCTACATTTTTCCCTTTGAACTGCTTGCTCTACCCCTATATCCTCCCCACCTCACCCTTAACCCTCCATTCACTTTCCCTCATTGGCTTCCGCGCCCCCCACCCCCCCAAAGGCCTGGTAGTGAGAAACCAGCGGACCCATCTGAAAGAAAGAAAGACTTGGATTTGTATAGTGCCTTTCACGACCACCGGACGTCCCAAAGTGCTTTACAGCCAATAAAGTGCTTTTTAAAGTGTAGTCACTGTTGTAAATGTGGGAAACTCGGCAGCCAATTTGCGCACAGCAAGCTCCCACAAACTGCAATGTGATAATGACCAGATAATCTGTTTTACTGATGTTGATTGAGGGATAAATATTGTCTCGGACACCGGGAATAATGCCCCTGCTCTTCTTCGAAATAGTGCCATCGGATCTTTTACGTCTCAAACTATTTCCCTGTTGGGTGAATCAACAAGCTCAGATCTATTAAAGGAACAGGAAAAAAGATCATGGCCGGCCTGCATACAATCACGCCCGCTCATCTATTGCCAGACTGTTGCTATGCTATGATTCTCTCATTCAACAATCAGATTTTTGTCTCTGCTAAAGCCTCATTAGTTGGGGAATCTGAGCCATTCTTGGTGATGGACATTGAAGTCCCCCACCCAGAGTACACTCTGTGCCCTTTCTACCCTTAGTGTTTCTTCCAAGTGGTGTTCAACATGGAGGAGTACTGATTCATCAGTTGAGGGAGGGCGGTAGGTGGTAATCAGCAGGATAAGAAACATTGCATTTTAAAAAAAAATCTTTATTACCAAAATAGAACTGCACTGCATTCATAAAATATCTTTGTACAAAGTACATCCCAGTTTAAAGTAAACTCGGTCACAATAAATTACATTACCATTCAGTTAATAGTTAAATGTTTAGCTGCAGCTGTATTAGGATGTCAAGGCCTTGGAGAGGGTGCAGAGGAAATTTGCTAGAATAGTACCAGGGAAGGGGGATTTCAGCTATGTGGAGAGGCTAGAGAAGCTGAGATTGTTTTCCTTAGAGCAGAGAAGGTTAAGGGAAGATTTAATGGAGGTTTTCAAAATTAGGAAGTGTTTTGATAGAGTAGATAGGGAGAAACTGTTTCTACTGGCAGGAAGGTCGATAACCAGAGGACACAGATCTAAGATAATTGGCAAAAGAACCGGGGGCGGGGCGGGGCGGGGGGGGAGAGATGAGGGGAATTATTTTTACGCAACCAGTTATTATGATCTGGAATGCACTACCTGAAAGGGCGGTGGAAGCAGATTCAATAGTAACTTTCAAAAGGGAATTGGATAAATCATTGAAAAGGAAAAATTTGCAGCACTATGGGGAAAGAGCAGTGATGTGGGAATAAATGGATAGCTCTTTCAAAGAGCTGGCGCCGGCACGACGGGTTGAATGGTCTCCTTCTCTGCTGTACGATTCTATGATTAACTGCTTTGACTCAATATGCTAAAGTTTACTAGCAACTGAAATCCTTTTTGTCTAAAAAAAAATCCCCCATTTCTTTTTATGGAATATATTTCACTACTGTGTGTTTTTTTAAGGGGGGAATTGCAAGAATGAAAAAAGGAAATACATTTTATTGGTAAAGATTTTAGCATGTAAATTACTGTAAGAAATTTTATCACAATGATGTGCTTATATCAAATTCCTCTCTGTTATTTTAGAGATGGTAGTCCTCTTACAATAACAGGATAATGTCGTTAAATTAGTGGGAGAAGAATTTGATATAATCTGTTAAGTGTTTTTACAGTATAAAATTTTTCTCTCCACTATTTTACTGCAGGCATTGAATCATTCATTATAAAAGTCGGTACCTGTTAAAGCAGCGGTGGAATGTGATTCAAACACATGTTCGTACACTGTATAAAATAATTTCCATGCTACAGTTTTCGATATAGTTTTGAACAATGTAAGGCAGGTACTGCAGCTTACTATTAAAATAGTTGGCATGGTTTCTTTTTTCTGCTAAAGTCTTTAATAAACTACAGCAATAAACAGCACTCCTCTGCATGCATTTTCAATTACAATAGCCATTTCATTGCTGCGTGTTGCTGATAAGTGGCTCAGCAATAATTTTCCACAGTTCCTGTAAGGAACAATCACAAAAAAATCAATACACTATTGAAAAGGAAAATTAAAAAAACATGATGGCTTTTCAACAAAAGACAAGCAAATTCAAGAATTAGTATTGCATAAATTACATCACATTTAACATAATTCAGTTGTGCTATCTCCTTGCAAGCAGTTAGAAATATTATAACCCTTTTTGTTATATAAAATATATGTAAGAGTAGTGATAATACACTACCACAAGATGGCAATCGGCATTCAAGTAATGACAGCTTTCATAGTTAAGTCTTAATAGCTAGGCCTCTTCTGCCTGTACGTGTTATAATTTCAAATTGCCCCTCGATAATTTTATTTCTACACTCTACATATATATTTAGAATACTATTAGAATACTCAATATCAGTCATATCCCAGGTGACAAAGCCATGGCCTTGCATACATTATCCGTTAGAAAACAAAATAATATTTCTGAACCAAAAAGTGAAAATTAGAGAAATAGATTCATGGGTTTAACCCAAAAAGCATTTACTAAGAATGCATTAATGATTCAAAAGTTTAACATTAGAACATAAGGAAAATAAAGATGAGCCCATTGAAGCTCGCCCCTCCAGTATGCTAGCTTTCACATCTCAACGTACAACTGCATTTCAAATAGCCTGATGTTTTAGCTTCTATTAATCTAGAAGCGATCACTGAAATTGGCAATTATTCTATGCTAAATTAACAAAATCCCTAGAATTCAGCAAATTATTTTCTTGGTGACCTCTGTCAAGTTTTATCATTGCTTACTGTAAGTCAAGTAGTATGGCCCAAAATTTCCTCTGGCCGGGCAATGAACGGCGCCCGCTGTTAGTTAGACTTGCCCTTGCCTGTGTAATGGCGATGATATTTTGCCCTGCAAGATGCTGGAAGTGGGAGATGGAAACAGCGCGGCACCCTCTACAGGGCATCTGGGATCTGAGCGAACAGGGAAAGCTACTGTGTATCTCCTTAACCAATCAGATTGAAGGATTTTGAAATTAACAACGCAAAGACTGAGAAGGAAGCGTAAGTTAGAATGGGGAATTCAATGTCAAATCAGGTACAGAAAGAGAAAGGGGGGAAAGAAAGATTGGATTAAACGAGAGAGTGAAGAGGCAAAGAAAAAGTAAAACACTTTTTTAAAATTTCACTTTTTAAAACATATATCTACAACAAAAATTAATACCTGAAGGAATGAGACTCCATGTGCGACGTGCAAATTGGCATAGGGACAAACAGATTAGAGGTTTAAATGCGTGGCTCAAAGAGTGGTGTGGGAGGAAGGGGTTTCAGTTCATGGGGCCCTGGCACTTGTACTGGGGAAAGAGGGAGCTGTTCCGTTGGGACGGGCTCCACTTAAACCGGGCTGGGACCATTGTCCTCGCAAACCGAATAACTAGGGCAGTAGACAGGGCTTTAAACGTCTTCTTCTTAGGCAGTCCCTCGGAACTGAAGATGACTTGCATCCACATTAAAAATAAGTTCTCAGGTGACTGATGAGTCCAATGCAGGACCTACAGTCTCTGTCACAGGTGGGCCAGATGGTGGTTGAAGGGGTGGGTGGGTGGGGTGCTTGGGTTGACGTGCGCTCCTTCCGCTGTTTGCGCTTGGCTTCCGCTTGCTCCCGGCGAAGAGACTCGAGGTGTTCGGCGCCTTCCCGGATGCTTCTCCTCCACTTTGAGCAGTCTTGGGTCAGGGATTCCCAGGTGTCGGTGGGGATGTTGCACTTTTTCAAGGAGGCTTTGAGGGTGTCCTTGAAGCGTATTCTCTGCCCACCTGGGGCTCTCTTGCCGTGTCGGAGCTCCAAGTAGAGCGCTTGTTTTGGGAGTCTCGTATCAGGCATGTGGACGATGTGACCCGTCCATCGGAGCTGATCGAGCGTGGTCAAAGCTTCGATGCTGGGGATGTTGGCCTGAGCGAGAACACTGACGTTGGTGCGCCTATCCTGCCAATGGATTTGCAGGATCTTGCGGAGGCAGCGTTAGTGGTACCTCTCCTGTGCTTTGAGGTGCCTGCTGTACATGGTCCATGTCTCTGAGGCATACAGGAGGGTGGGTATTACTACTGCTCTGTAGACCATGAGCTTGGTGCCGGGTTTGAGGTCCTGGATTTCAAACACTCTCTTCCTCAGGTGACCGAAGGCTGCACTGGCACACTGAAGGAGGCGTTGGACTTCGTCATCGACGTCTGCCCTTGTTGACAGTAGGCTCCTGAGGTATGGAAAGTGGTCCACGTTGTCCAAGGCCTTGTCATGGATTTTGATAATCGGGGGGCAGTACTGTGTGGCGGGGGCAGGTTGGTAGAGGACCTTTGTCTTACGGATGTTTAGTGTAAGGCCCATGCTCTCGTACGCTTCGGTGAAGGTGTTAACTAATGTAGGGGTATTGGGAGGATTCAGGAAAGATTAAATTTAAAAGCAGCGAGAGAAATGTCAAGGCTCTAGAGCAGAGTAGAGTTTTGGGTAAAAATAAGCAGAGTGGGTCAGGAAGGGACTGAGAAAGTAACAAAGGTAATAAGGCATCAGTGACTAAGGTGACATCAGGGAAAAATAGAAATAAGTCAAAACTAAAGGCACGAGATCTGAATGCGCGAAGCATTTGCAACAAAATAGATGAATTAATAGCGCAGATAGAAATGAACAGGTTTGATCTAATAGCCTTAACGGAGACATGGTTGCAAAGTGGCCAGGGTTGGGAACTAAATATTCCAGGATACTTAACTTTTAGAAGAGATAGGCAAAATGGAAAAGGAGGAGGGGTAGCCCTGATAATAAAGGGTGGGATAAAGACAGTAGAGAGAAAGGATCTTAGCTCCGAAAATAAAGAAGTAGAATCAGTTTAGGAGGAGCTAAGAAACAGCAAGGGGCAGAAAACATTGGTAGGAGTTGTTTATAGGCCCCCAAACAGTAGTTGTAATGTAGGGCAGAGTATAAATCAAGAAATTAGAGGTGCAAGTAACAAGTGTAATTCAGTGATCATGGGGGACTTTAATCTACATATAGACTGGGCAAACCAAATTTGCAGCAATAGTGTGGAAGACGAATTCATGGAATGTATGCAAGATAGTTTTCTAGATCAGTGTGTTGAGGAACCAACTAGGGAACAGGCTATTTTAGATCTAGTATTGTGCAACGAGAAAGGGTTAAGTAATATCCTTGTAGTAAAGGGGTCTTTAGGGAAGAGTGACCATAATATGATAGAATTTTATATTCAGTTTGAAAGTGATTCAGTTAAATCTGAAACTACGGTCTTAAATCTAAGCAAAGCAAACTATGTAGGTATGAGGGGCGAGTTGGCTACGGTAGATTGGGAAACTACATTGAAAAGTTTTAATGGTAGACAAGCAATGGCTAGCATTTGAAGAATTAATACATAATTTACAACATATATACATTCCTTTTAGGCACAAAAACCCCACAGGAAAAGTGGTCCAACCATGGCTAACAAGAGAAGTTAAAGATAGTATTAGATCAAAGGGAGAGGCTTATAATGTTGTCAAAAAGAGTAATAAGCCTGAGGATGGGGAGGATTTTAGAATTCAGCAAAGGAGGACTAAGAAATTGATAAAGAAAGGGAAAATAGAATATGAGAGTAAACTAGCGAGAGACATAAAAACAGACTGTAAAAGCTTCTATGGGTATATAAAAAGGAAAAGATTAGCAAAAGTAAACGTGGGTCCCTTACAGGCTGAGACAGGAGAAATTATAATGGGGAATAAGGAAATGGCAGAGAAATTAAACAAATACTTTGGGCTGGATTTCGATACTGGGGCGGGTTGGGGTCGTGTTATCCACTTTTCGTGTTATCCACCCGACTGCAATTGGATGTGGGAGATTGATGCAATTTTCACCTAATTGGGCAATTGAGTTCCAGCATGTGGGAACCCATGAACCAATTAGTGTTTTCAGTCTGAAAGTCGCCTCTGATGATGTCATCATTGCTGCTGCATTGAAGGTGTTCAGAGACTGCCTGGCCTTTGCTGTGAGAGGACCTGGATGCAAAATGAGCAGCAGTAGTCCTAAGTCTGCTCCCAGATATTTTTACACCAGAGAGAGAGAGAGAGAGAGAGAGAGAGAGAGAGAGAGAGACCAGCCAGCCTCCTACTACTACTACCTTCATCACATCTCCGTTGTAATAGTGGACCTGCAGCTGATAGTCAGCTATCCAAATGTGCTCCCGCCAGGTTTCATAATCGTGGTTCAGAACAGGCGTGCTTCACGTAGAACAAGGGTTAAAATCCCAAAGGCCTTTCAAAATGGCATTATAGAGCCAATTTAGTGCTTGTTAAGGGCTTTAACAGCCTATCCCGTCTCTTAGAGGCGGGACGGAGTCGGGACCAGCAGACACGATTTAATCAAAATTGCGTGGAGGCGGGATAGAGGCGGACTTGTGCCCGCCCGCCAGTTTTCGCAATTTTAACCCCCCACACACCTCTAAACCTGCCTCCACGGGTCAATGAAAATCCAGCCGTTTGTGTCTGTCTTCACGGAAGAAGACGCAAAAAACTTCCCGGAAATAGTGGAGAACCAAGGCTCTTGCAAGAATGAGGAACTGAAAGAAATTAGTATTAGTAAAAAAAAGTACTGGAGAAATTAATGGGATTGAAAGCCAATAAATTCCCTGGACCTGATGGCCTACATCCTAGGGTTTTTGAAAGAGGTGGCTGTAGAGATAGTGGATGTGTTGGTTGTCATTTTCTAAAATTCCATAGATTCTGGAACAGTTCCCGTGGATTGGAAGGTAGCAAATGTAACCCCATTATTTAAGAAAGGAGGGAAGAGAGAAAACGGGGAACTACAGACCAGTTACCCTGACATCAGTAGCAGGAAAAATGCTAGAATCTATTATTAAGGACGTGGTAACAGGGCACTTAGAAAATAATATGATTGGGCAGAGTCAACACAGATTTATAAAAGGAAAATCGTGTTTGAGAAATCTGTTAGAGTTTCTTGAGGTTGTAACTAGCAGAATAGATAAGGGGAACCAGTGGATGTGGTGTATTTTGATTTTCAGATGGCATTCGATAAGGTGCCACAAAAGAGGTTATTAAACAAAATTAGGGCTCATGGGATGGGAGTAATATACTAGCATGAATTGAGGATTGGTTAACGGACAGAGAACAGAGAGTAGGAATAAACGGGTCATTTTCGGGTTGGCAGGCTGTAACTAGTGGGGTACCGCAAGGATCAGTGCTTGGGCCTCAGCTATTCACAATCTACATCAATGATTTGGATGAGAGGACCAAATGTAATATATCCAGGTTTGCTGATGATACAAAGCTGGGTGGGAATGCAAGGTGTAAGGAGGATGCAAGGAGGCTTCAAGGGGATATAGACAAGCTAAGTGAGTGGGCAAGAACATGGCAAATGGAATATAATGTGGAGAAATGTGAAGTTATCCACTTTGGTAGGAAAAATAGAAAAGCAGAGTATTTTTTAAAATGGTGAGAGATTGGGAAATGTTGGTGTTCAGAGGGACCTGGGTGTCCTTGTACACAAATCACTGAAAGTTAACATGCAGATACAGCAAGCAATTAGGAAATCATTGTGTACAGTCTCCTTACCTAAAGAAGGATATACTTGCCATAGAGGGAGCGGAACAAAGCTTCACCAGACTGATTCCTGGGAAGCGGGGATTGTCCTATGAGGAGAGATTGATGAGCCTATATTCTCTAGAGTTTAGAAGAATGAGAGGTGATCTCATTGAAACATACAAAATTCTTACAGGGCTTGACAGGGTAGATGCAGGGAGGATGTTTCCCCTGGCTGGGGAGTCTAGAACCAGGGGTCACAGTCTCAGAATAAGGGGTCGGCCATTTAGGACTGAGATGAGGAGAAATTTCTTCACTCAGAGGGTGGTGAATCTTTAGAATTCTCTACCCCAGAGGGCTGTGGAGGCTCAGTCGTTGAGTATATTCAAGACAGAGAGCGATAGATCTTTGAATATTAAGGGAATCAAGGGATATGGGGATAGTGCAGGAAAGTGGAGATGAGGTAGAAGATCAGCCATGATCTTATTGAATGGTGGAGCAGGCTCGAGGGGCCAAATGGCCTACTCCTGCTCCTATTTATTATGTTCTTATGTCCACGCTTGTGATAGTTAATTTTCAGTGCCAGAGCGGTTGACTGGCAGTAATTAACACTTATCATGTTGTTAAAAGGGTACTTAGACTTGAAATGACGACTTAACTTTCTGTGGAGAGTTTACTTTGTATCTATCGTGCATGTACTGGAACGTAACGCCGCTCAATGCATTTGAACAGGGAGCCAGACAGCGAGATCTTGTCTTCGCAAAGCTAACGGTGGAGCGGTGCATCTCCGAAAGCAACTTTCGATTTCCGCATTTAATCGCGCATCTGCCCTCAGCTGAAGTTGCTGTGCTACTTGCACATAAATAACAGCGAGCGCTATTAGCCTCGCCGTTCTTTTGACAGCAATTTTTCTGCCTTGATGTTTTACAAGGATGGGAGCACCAAACCATGTAATGCACAATACAGTATATTCTACTGATAAGGTGGCACTGTTCTGCTAAGGCCACAAGACTAATTACTATAATTAGAACAATTCTGAGGTGAAATAGAGGGTATTTGTCTCTGTAGATTGGAGGGTGGTTTTAGATCTCTAGCTCTCCTGCAAGGACAGAGAAAACAGTAGAAAGTGACTGGCTTTCTCTTCTAAAAAAAATATTCTGCATCTGTAACAAAGTGTGACAGCTGATGTGTTATGGTACACACATACCAGTACATCTCCTAGGATGCTTTTCACACTGAGTCAGTGGAGACACTTTTTATAACAATGCAAGTGCTTATGTCACGTAGTGCATAACTTCTGGACCACTGATTTACAGCGAGCGAATGAGTTTATCTTTGTTAAATGGTATTCTGGGATTTTTAAATATGCTTTGGGGTTAAAATTCCACAACACTCCATTATTCTGTGAAAACTGTTAATGAATGCCCTTTAACTTATACATATTCTTTTACCTACTTGTATTTATTTTACCATTTTAAGGCTGAGAACATATAGTATGCAAAATGCACCAGTTGGAGGCAGATATTTGGTATTTAGCAACGCTGGTGGTGGGGGGCGAGGTGATGGCAGTCCTCCATTTTGCTGGCACGAGGGGATCAGCCTAGATTTCGGCAGCACTGGGGTGGGGCTCCTGGAGTTTCACAGTACTGCAGTGAGGCTTGTGGGGTTTGGCAGCTTGAGGGGAGCCCATTGATCTGACATAAGTGTAGAGATGAACCTGAGGTTTGGCACACTGGGGCTGCCATGTACGGTTTGGCTCACTTGTGGATCCCTGGTATCTGTTAAAAGTGAGTGAAAGAGGGGGAATAGACCTGACAGGGGATCCTGTGTCTGGCAGCACGCGTTTGTGACTTTCTAAGAGATAAGAACATAAGAACATAAGAAATAGGAGCAGGAGTAGGCCAATCGGCCCCTCGAGCCTGCTCCGCCATTCAATAAGATCATGGCTGATCTGATCCTAACCGCCAATCTACTATCTATCACAGAACCATCTCCTGCATCTAACAGAATTGCACACACGAAATAGATCTCTGCAAACATTGAATTTGGTCTTTTGTAATTACAGGTAGTTGTAAAAGATTTGTATCTCTGAGTTTGCCACTGTCTGTTTTTCTCTCCTTCTCTCTCACACACACACACTCTCTAATTACTCACCAACACAGGTGATAATTAGAACATTTTCTTTTTGTTTTCAAAAGTCAATTCATTAAAAAATATTAAAAACAAAGAACTCAGAATAAGATGAGGAAAGACACGGAGGATCACAGAAATTGCACAGGAAGCCGCTATTCTGCTCATCACGTCTGTGCCAGCTCTTTAAAAGAACCATCCATTTAGTCCCATTGCCCTACCCTTTCCCCATAACATTTAAATGTTTTCTTGTTTTTCAAATATTTATCCATTTCCTTTTTAAATTCTATGATTGATCCTGCTTCTATCATTGTTTTCGGTAGGGCATTCCATGTCCTAACAACCATTTTGCTTGTTCTGGTGATAATCTTAAATGTATGCCCTTTAGTTACTGACTTATTTATTTTATTGCTGTTTGTGGAACCTTGCTGTGTGCAAATTGGCTGCTGCATTTCCCTCCATAACAACAGTGACTACACTTCAAAAGAACTAAATTGGCTATGAAGCACTTTGGGGTATCTTGAGACTGTGAAAGGCGCAAGAGAAATGCAAGTTCTTTGGGGAAAACATTGGGTTGCTTTGCGCCTCCTGTTAGCGCCCCTGGGGAGCCCAGGCGCACGCCGCTAACGCCTCCTGCGAAATTCAACGGGAGGTTAGTGGTGGTGGTAGCCGGTAGCGCCCCGCGGCGCTGCGCCGCCGCCGATGACGTCATCGTCGTGCACTGTGCCTTGCTTGCGCCCCCTGACCTATCGTCGGACGATATGTCCGACAGGTTCAGAGTGGCGTTTTTGCAGCCACGGTGGCACAAGTTAAAGGGCAGGAGTCGGGCGGCCATTTTTTTGGGGCCGACTGCCAGCACCTGCCGCCTTCCCCTTTTTTCTTTGGGGTGTCGGCTGCGATCACTCAGTCCTGCACTACTCGAGTGCTGGGCTGTTTTCCCGGCACCCCGCTCCCTGGCAGTCCAGCAGGGCCTCGGTGCACGCGGCGCTAGGCCCCTCCCCTTTAATCAGGGGAGGGAGGCCTGCAATACCACGGCGCTATGTGCCGACGTGCGTGGCGCTGTTGCACGCAGTGCCACGAAATTCACTGGTAGTGCCCCAAGAAGGAGGGGGAGCGCTTCCAGTAGCGCCCCGCCTCCTGCTTGGGGTGCTACCACTGAATTTACGGCACAGGGGTGCTAACTTTTTCGAGGCGCTAAAAGTAGCGTCCCAGCGAAGTTAGCGCCGCAAAGGGAGCGCCACCAAATTTGTCCCCATTTCTTTCTTTTTCTGACTGGTAGAATTTTTGTTCCTGATTCACTTAATTAATAACCCTCATAATTTTGAGCATCTCTATCAGATATCCTTTTAATCTTCTTTGTTTTAATGAAAAGAGCCCCAGTTTCTTCGTCCTTCCTAACAGCTCTAATATCTAGTATCATCTTAGATAATCGCTTCTGCACCTTCTCCATGGCCTTGACATTTTTTTGAAAACAGGATATCCAAAACTACGAAAAACAATAAGAATAAAACCAGATGGACCACCTGGCATCGACCTCGGTACCAGCTTCGGACACAACAGAGGCACACCCAGCCCAGTCGACCCTGCAAAGCCCTCCTCACTAGCATCCGGGGACTTGTGCCAAAATTGGGAGAGCTGTCCCACAGACCAGTCAAGCAACAGCCTGGCATAGTCATACTCACAGAATCATACCTTTCAGCCAATGTCCCAAACTCCTCCATCACCATCCCTGGGTATGTCCTGTCCCACTGGCAGGACAGACCCACCAGAGGTGGCGGCACAGTGGTATACAGTCGCGAGGGAGTGGCCCTGGGAGTCCTCAACATTGACTCCGGACACCATGAAGTCTCATGGCTTCAGGTCAAGCATGGGCAAGGAAACCTCCTGCTGATTACCACCTACCGCCCTCCCTCAGCTGATGAACCAGTACTCCTCCATGTTGAACACCATTTGGAAGAAGCACTGAGGGTAGCAAGGGCACAGAATGTACTCTGGCTAGAAGAAACTTGCAGGAAACCACTTGAAGGAGTTTGAAATTATCAGTGCAAGGACTGAGAAGAAAGTGTAAATTAGAGTGGGTGAATTCAATGCCAGATCAGGTACAGAAAGAGAAATAGAGGGAAATAAAGATTGGATTAAGAGAGTGACAAAGAAAAGAGACAGAAAGGAAAAGAACTCTTTTTAAAAATTTGTCATATTTAAAATCTCTAACAACAATTAAAACCTGAAGGAATGAGACTTCACACTTGTAATAGTTAATTTTCAGTACCAGAGAGGTTGTTTGGCAGTAATGAACATTTATCACATCGTTACAAGGAAACTTAAATGGGACAAGACTTAACTTTCTGTGGCGAGTTTAGTTCGTATCTACCGCACAAATACAGCAATTTCACGCCATTCAATGCATTTCAATGGTGAGGCAGACAGCGAGATACAGCTTTTGCAAGGCTAATGGCGGAGTGGCGCAGCTCAGACAGCAACGTTTGGATATTTTTTTACATTTTATTGAATTTATTAAAGAAGTGACTACTGTAGTGGACAGGGGAATGTCTATAGATGTTATTTATATGGATTTCCACAAGGCATTCGATAAAGTCCCTCATAAGAGACTGTTAGTTAGAGTTGAAGCTGATGGAATTGATGGCAAATTATTGACCTGGTTAGGAAATTGTCTGAGCAGCAGGAGACAGAGAGTAGGGATAATGGGTAGGTACTCTAATTGACAGGATGTGACTAGTGGTGTCCCGTCAGGATCTGTGTTGGGCCTCAACTATTCACCGTATTTATTAATGTCTAAGATGATGGAATAGAAAGTCACATATCCAAGTTTGCCAATGGCACAAAGATAGGCGGCACTGTAAGCAGTGTAAAATTACAAAGAGATATTAATACATTAAGAGAATGGGCAAAATTGTGGCAAACGGATTTCAATGTAAGCAAGTGTGAGGTCATCCACTTTGGACCTAAAAAGGATAGATCAGAGCACTTTCTAAATGGTGAAAAGCTAGAAACAGTGGAGGTCCAAAGAGACTTAGAGGTCCATGTACATAGATCGTTAAAATGTCATAGACAGGTACAGAAAATAATCAAGACGGCTAATGGGATTCTGGGCTTTATATCTAGAGGGCTAGAATACAAGCAGGTAGAAGTTATACTACAGCTCTACAAAGCCCTGGTTGGACCACACAATGGAGTACTGTGTTCAGTTCTGGGCACCACACCTAAGCAAGGTTATACTGGGAGTGCAGCGTAGATTTACCAGAATGATACCTGGACTCCAAGGGTTAAATTACGAGGTGAGATTACACAAACTAGGGTTGTATTCCCTGGAATTTAGAAGGTTAAGGGGTGATTTGATTGAAGTTTCCAAGATATTAAGGGGAATTGATAGGGTAGAGAGAAATTATTTCTGCTGGTTGGGGATTCTAGGACTAGGGGAGATAGCCAAAAAATTAGAGCCAGGCCTTTCAGGAGTGAAGTTAGGAAACACTTCTACACGCAAAGGGTGGTAGAAGTTTGGAACTCTCTTCTGCAAATGGCAGTTGATGCTAGGTCAACTGTTAATTTTAAATCTGAGATTTTTGTTAACCAATGGTATTAAGGGATATGGGGCAAAGGCGGGTATATGGAGTTAGGTCACAGATCAGCCATGATCTCAATGAATGGCAGAACAGGCTCGAGGGGCTGAATGGCCTACTCCTGTTCCTATGTTACCGCGCATCTGACCTTCGCCTAAAGTTGCTGTACCATTTGCGCATAAATAACTGCGAGCACCATTAGCTTCACCGTTAGTTTGAAAGAAAATTATGGCCCAATAATTTGACCACTCCTTCTTCGTTACAAACTTGCCTTCTTGATTGCTAGCAGCCGTACCGCTCCTTGATTATTACTAATGTGCTTATAGAAGGCTTTTTTTATTGCTGTTTGTTTTGTTCTGCTAATTTTCTCTCATACTCCCTCTTAGCCTTTCTAATCCCTTTTCTACTTTTCCTATATTCTTTATATTAGTGCTAGCTTTCTTTTTTATCTGTGCTGTAAGTGCTAAATGCTTCAGTTTTGTTTCAAATTTGATTTATCCCCCATTCTTCCATTGAATGCCAGTCTTCAATACAAATCTTTCTTTTCCCTTACTGTAATATACTTGATCTCTTCCCTTTTCAGCTCCAGTTAAATATTTCCCATACGCAACCCCCCCCCCCACCCCAAGTTTAATAGTACTTACCAATTGTTCCACTCGTTCATAAAAAAGAAACTGTGGAAAAGTAAGTTTGACTGGTTCCACAACAAATTTAGTTTTCCCATCACTGATGTTTTCCAAGTCAGCCAAACACAATCGAAAATGATCATATGCATCACATGTAACATCCATTTTTCTCAAGGTAAAGTTTAGCCTGAAAGAAATGACAACTGAGCTTTAACAAATTCTCTTGCGATAAACTTACTGCTATAAGATATTTCTGAAGATTCGTTATAGTTAAAATAGATCAGGCATCCATAGGATTTATGATGAGAATACTTGGCTAGTTTCACTTCTTAATAACAAGATGCACAAATCTCTATACTGTAAGGATGTATCTGTTTTAATTTATGCATGTTTACATAATATTACTGAGATTTCTTTATATGGTGCCACCTTTGAAAAAAAGCTTTAAAGACTGGGGGTAATTCTCTGAATATGACCCAGTGCTGGGGAACCTTACCTGCCGGCAGTGTATATCGGAAAATTGTTTTTTCGATATGTGCTGCCTGTGGGTAAGGTTCCCTATCGTTAGCAGCTGCTTGGAAAAATTATACCTAAACGCAATTAATCTTGTACTCCATTTCAAGCTCTTGGTGGAAAAGTTCTTTATTGCTTGTGTCAAAATTGCAATGGCTTGTTCTAAATATCGCTTTTATTTTACAAAAATGATGGGTCTGGACAGACCTTTAAACCGCATAAAATCAAAGTTTTAAACCAACATATGTCCAGTGCAGAATCATTTATGTGACAAAGTATAAATTAGAGGAATGTGGTCATCATCGTGTTCCATCCTCTATTAAAAAAGTTAATAACCTTTCCAATGTTTGACAGAATGGGCTAACAACGACATCCTTTTACTTTTAATTAATAGACCTATGAAAAAACGGAGTTTTTAATCGCACATTGCTGATCAGCAAGGTATTTATGAACGTGTGGTATATTACCTTGTGGTGCCAAAATGAGCCCTGAAAGGGTTACTGGAATGGGTCCAGTCATGGTTTGTCCATGAGGCTCTTACTAACGAAAAACTTCTAAAGAAATTTGGCTTGGAGTTCTGCAGGAAGAATTAATATCCCCAAACCATGTCTTTCAGTGCAACCCAGTGCACACACTTTGCAGTAGACCACATTGTTGTGTCACAGTGTCAACCTAGAAAACTAGCAAACAAGGAAGCAGCTTCAAAACAAAAGTTTACAACTCAAGAACACCCCATGACATGCAGTTATCCTGAAGATGCAGTAGGTCGCGGGCTTGTCATAACTTAAGCTGTAGGCATACCTGTGTCAGCCATAGCTCAGTGGGTAGCACCCTCACTTCTGAGTCAGAAGGTTGTGGGTTCAAGTCGCACTCCAGAGACTTGAGCACAAAAATCTAGGCTAACACTCCAGTGCAGTGCTGAGAGAGTGCTGTACTGTTGGAGGTGCCATCTTTCGGATGAGACGTTAAACCATCTGCATTCTCAGGTGGACGTAAAAGATCCCATAGCACTATTTTGAAGAAGAGCAGGGGAGTTATCCCCGGTGACCTGGCCAATATTTATCCAAGATTTTTCAACATCACTAAAGCAGATTATCTGGTCATTATCACATTGCTGTGTGTGGGAGCTTGCTGTGCGCAAATTGGCTCCTGGGGTTCCTACATTACAACAATGACTACACTTCAAAAAGTACTTCATTGGCTGTAAAGCAGTTTGTGACGTCCTGTGGTCGTGAAAGACGCTATACAAATGCAAATCTTTCTTTTACCCAATATTCCATTATTTATTTGGCAGAAGACTGTGGCAAAACATGTGAGGTTTTCCCTTCTTCCTTGTTGAAATGTTGCAGGTACTATGGCATATTTGCAAATTACAGCCTGTTGTTGCAGTAAAGCGAGCAGGTAGAGGTCTCTGACCAGGGGTAAGGAAAGTTCCGTGTCAGCAACGTGGGAATCCCTGACCACTGAAAGGATACATTGGTGCAACAGCCTTCCCACTGAACTTGATAAGCTATTGCATCTGTCAAAATAATGTGAGCAACAGCTTATTGTGCCAGTCCATGTTAAGAACGTAAGATCCTTGGATGAGATCACTAACCATCATTGTATCAGTTAGAAATAGGCTGTGATCTATGACATTCCACAAATTGGTCCATGTGTCTTGCAACCTGTGCTGAATTCACTTTAAGAAATAAGGAACATAAGAAATAAGAGCAGGAGTAGACCATTCAGCCCTTCGAGCTTGCTCTGACATTCAATGAGATCATGGGTGATCTTCTACCTCAATTCCACTTTCCCGCACTATCCCCATATTCCATGATTCCCTTAGAGTTGTCAAACACGATTTTCCTTTTATAAATCCGTGTTGACTCTGCCAAATCATATTATGATTTTCTAAGTGACCTGTTACCATGTCCCTAATAATAGATTCTAGCAATTTCCCTACTACTGATGTCCGGCTAACTGGTCTGTAGTTCCCCGTTTTCTCTCTCCCTCCTTTCTTAAATAGTGGGGTTACATTTGCTACCTTCCAATCCACGGGAACCGTTCCAGAATCTAGGGAATTCTGGAAGAGCAAAACCAGTACATCCACTATCTCTGTAGCCAGCTCTAGGATGTAGGCCATCAGGTCCAGGGAATTTGCCGGCTTTTAGTCCCATTAATTTCTCCAGTACTATTTCTTTACTAATACTAATTTCTTTAAGTTCGTCATTCTGACTAAACCTTTGGTTCCTCACTATTTCTGGAATATTTTTTGTGTCTTCTTCTGTGAAAACAGATACAAAGTATAAAGTATAGACAGGTACAAAGCATAATTGATTCCTTTTCTATGAATACATGGTTCTTGCCTTAAAGAAATACTCTGCTGCACTTTTTCTTAAACATAACAAGGAGTCAACAACAGAAGTATTTTGTATGAAGACCTGGGAATCTGTAAAGGCAGTCCATTTTTGCATCACAGTTGCAATAGGAAAAATACCAATAGCCACATTTAAAACAATTAGGAGCGCAACTATATTTTTCAGTATTGCCTTTATATTAGACTGGTTCAAGTAATTCTTCCGCTGTTGTGTAATCCAGTCTATTTGCTTTGCAGGACAGATTCCACAACAACACAAAATTGCTGTTCACATGCGACCTTGTACAATCACAACATTCATTTCTGACTCCTGGATATTCTCTAATGCCTCGGGAAGGTCCTACAGGGCTTTAACAACAACAACAAAAGCAACTTGTATTTATATAGCGTCTTTGACGTAGTAAAACTTCCCCAGGTGCTTCACAGGAGTGTTTTAAAACAAAATTTGACATCGAGCCACGTAAGGAGATATTAGGGCAGGTGACCAAAAGCTTGGTCAAAGAGGTAGGTTTTAAGGAGCGTCTTAAAGGAGGAAAGAGAGGCAGAGAGGTTTAGGGAGGGAATTCCAGATGCTTAGGACCTAGGCAGCTGAAGGCACGGCCACCTATGGTTGAGTGATTATAATCAGGATGCTCAAGAGTGCAGAATTAGAGGAGCGCAGATATCTCGGGGGGGGGTTGTGGGGCTGGAGGAGATTACAGAGATAGGGAGGGGCGAGGCCATGGAGGGATTTGAAAAGGATGAGAATTTTAAAATCGAGATGTTGCTTAACGGGAGCCAATGTAGGTCAGCGAGCACAGGGGTGATGGGTGAACGACACTTGGTGCAAGTTAGGACACGGGCAGCCAGGTTTTGGATGACCTCAAGTTTACTTAGGGTAGTACGTGGGAGGTCAGCCAAGAGCACTTTAGAATAGTCAAGTGTAGAGGTAACAAAGGCATGGATGAGGGTTTCAGCAGCAGACGAGCTGAGGCAAGGGCGGAGACGGGCGATGTTACAGAGGTGGAAATAGGTGGTCTTTGTTATGGCGCCAAAAATTCAATGCTGCTCTCTAAGCAAGCCACGAGAGCAGAAAAAAAATTACGAGTTGTGGTGCAACCAAGAGCTGTTTCCATTTGCTGGCCGCACTTAATGTTCTGAGTTTCTGTTGCCTCATTTGTTTTACAGTGCTACTGCTGAATTCAAACCTGCCATTGTCATCAGTCATGCAAGGTAAAGGTTCCACGAGACACTGCCTTTTAATGCCATGTGTTATTAATACATCTACTTTACTTGGTGTTACATAACTCCGTTTCATGTCCCCAAATAAATATTAAATCAAGTTATTGTAATATATATCTCGGAGGCTTTTGTACCAATGTTTCACGTAGGGATCAAAATGCAATGGCACGTACAAAATACAAAGGTCATTTTCACTCTAGGATAGAGAAGCAAGATTTTTTTTAAATATAGTAGATCAAAAAATAATGTTGGATACCTGATTCATTATAATCAGATGTAAGAGAGAGTCTGTTTTAAAAACTTTTTTTCACCCAGAGGGTGGTGGGGATCTGGAACTCACTGCCTAAAAGTGTGGTAGAGGCAGAAACCCTCATCACATTTAAAAAGTACTTGGATATGCACCTGAAGTGCTGTAACCTACAGGGCTACAGACCAGGAGTTGGAAAGTGGGATTAGGCTGGATAGCTCTTTTTCGGCCGGCGCAGACACAATGGGCCGAATGGCCTCCTTCTGTGCCGTAAATTTCGATGATTCTATTCTAAAAATAATGGAGTTATGTGGTATCTAATATTCGAGCACAGGAGCAACAGAGACACTATAACTGGTCTCAGGGTATCTGCACTTGTGACAAGAAAATCAGCCAGAGCCCTTGCTCCACATTGCTGTCTCGTGGCACCTGCTGAAAAATTCTTCTGTAGGCTTCGGAAGAAGATAGTGTCAAGCTTAGCTGTGATGTTCCCAATGGTCAGACAGCTAGCCACTGTTCAATGTCTAGACTCACACATGAAGAATGGCCACTTGGACAAAGTATAGGAGGATGATTAGTATCAAATAAAACTAGATCCAGTTGGAGTGAACACCTACAGGGCAGGAAGACTGGAGAAAAGGGAAGAAAACTGGCGAGAGATGTACATGGATGACACTGATCATGCTGTATTTTGCAACAAAGTGCAGACTATTTATGATAAATTGAAGTATTTTTTCCTTAAAAAATGAAATAAAGCAACCATGAATTAACAGGTGACTTTACTCGTATAAGATTAACCCCATAAAATTCAACAAAATATATTGCTGGTGCATCGGGCTGTCTATTAATTCCCTGCCTGTTCTTCACGGTACATTGTAAATAAATTACTTTATTGCCAGTTAGCGACAGAACAAAACCCTATTCGCGTGTGACAAAATGTATTGGTTTGCACTGTGTGGATTAGACTAGTGGATTTAAAGCACTGTCCTTTTACCTCCATGACACAGGTTTAACTACGACTCAGACTGAAGGGATGAAAGTCCCTCTTTGACATGTGTATGAGTCCAGTCCCAAGTGAGAGAGATTGGGAACTTCAAATGAGTTCCTAGTGAGTGCAAATTCATCAGCATAAAACTTCCCATGGCACTAATTAAAATGTTATCTATAATGTTGTAATATGAGGATTCTCACACCAATTCTACATCTGTATTAACATACGTTTTCTGTACAAAAAAAACCATAGAGCAACCAAATCTAATACTGGCTCAGTAGTAGTGTAGAACTGTTAGCTTTTTGGAGTCAACATAATGTGCCAGAATTCAATGTGCTCCATTCATGAACACTGAAAATGCTTATTATTTGAGTCCTATCCCTGCATTTTTACCTTAGGTTGTACTTGCTGCATAAAATGCTCGTTCTGGTTTGTTTTAAAACTTGAAGTGCCACTTTGCAAACAACTGTGATGCAGTGTATACATTGCTGCAAGTTGATTTGCCTGAAGTCAAATTTCATACATTTCACTCATGGCAGCCAAGTAAGCAAAACAGCAGCCTCAGGAAGGGTGAGATTGGAGCTAAGGCACATTATTGGACAGAGTAAGAGTCTCAATTTAGATTTGGTCCTTGCTACATCTGACCTGGGAGTACTTGACACTGACATTCAATGCCATAAGTGAACAATTGTTACTTTCCTAGGCACCAAGATTACTCATTTTAATAAGTCCATACTTCACAAAGAAATAAATTAACCAAAGTCCAGTAATGTCCAAACTGCAGCCCACAAGCCAAATCTGGCCTGCTACCTGATCTTACCTGGCCTGTGGAGCTCCAGGTTTCGCTCCACCGCACCATAGAAACAGCTGATCTTCAGGTGGGTTCACTGGATTTTTAAAAAAAGGCTCAGGCAGTACTACGTATTTTCTCAGCAGGAGTGCATTGGATTGACCTGCAGCTCCTGATCCCAGCAGCGTTGCTCGCCTCCTTTAGTTGGGACCTGCCTTAGGAATGCACAATACTGAAAATCCAGACTGAAGGTGGAAAAGTGCCCAACAATCCAGTGTGCTCCTGGTGACAAAGCCCGTGGCTATGGCTGTGCCTGTGCCTGTGCCTGAGATTTCTTTTTAATTTCCACCAGTCCAGTGTTTTCAGAGGTCATAGCTTTTAATGCTAGTGCCCACCTCGCTGATCTGTTGTCTGTAGTGGAGCAGGAGTAAAAGAATAGCAGCAACTGACTGACCAGACTCACAAAGGTTGAGTGAGATTGCCAGTAATCCTGTTCCCACTACGGTTCGACCCTAACCCCTGCAACATCACTAGCATCCCTTTCCATCATGCCCTAAATAGTCCTACTGCTGTTGTCCTCAATATCCTTAGTTAGAGAGAAAAACATGAGAGAGAAAAATAAAAACAGGAGCACAAGAAAGGGAAAGAGAAAAAAGAAAATTAAAAGAGTGGAGAGCAACAGAGAGTGAAAGCAGAGAGAGGAAGAGGCACTGGAGCGAAGGAGGAAAGAGGAACGCAAGTGAAAAAGGCGGCAGCCATAGACTCTGAAAGGAGGAAGGAGAGCGCAATTAAAGATCCATTTACAATATAACTTTAGCATTGGGGCAAAGTAGTCTGTGTTTCACATGCACAGTTATAGTGTAAGTGCACCCTTAATCAGATGCTGCTCACTCAATGGCTGCATTACAACAATCCAATCAATTGCTCAAAAAGGTTGGACACCCCTGCCTTAGTCGATTTGAACAGTAATATTGATAAATACTTCCATTAAACAACTTTCCCCTCTGCAGGAAACCAAGTCTACACTTTGATGCAATTACATTTCTCTACTTACTCTATTCCCAATATTTTCAGCAAAAAGACAAAAATGCTGGCCAAGGGTAACTTTTAATGTACAATAAATAGCATTGTACATTGGTTTCTGATGTTTTTTTGCAATAACTTCCTTGTAAGATTTTCACCGCAACCCTCAAAAGGCAGTTTTTACAATATACACTAGTTACTTCTTGTAAATTTCCTTTTTGGACTTACCGTTTCTCTACAGAGAAATATATGGTGCTTGGACTTCTCAAATTGCTCAAAATTCTGTAGATTGTCTGAAAAAATGCATCTGTCAAATCATCATCATAGAACACTGTAATAAAAAGAGGAAAGGGATACATTTAATAGAGTGTACATATGATTTAAAACCTAAGGAACTGGGTGCGTCTCCCGCATACTCGATGCTAAAACTAAAATGAACACAGCTCAAAGTGTCTGAGCTGACTCCACTACGGGTGTTCAAGACCACTTGACAACCACTACAGGTGCTTCAATCCAATATGCTGACCAGAAGAGATACTGATGAACAACTAGTGAACCAGTTCAGAATCATGGGCGTAAGAGCAACTGAAGTCCCTATGCCATGAATGTGTGGGGTTTGTTCAGCACTCTTTCAACTAAGATGATAGTCAAAGCATTATTGGAAGGTGTTTCAGATTACATCTGCACCTTTGCTTTGAAGGGCCTCAGGGGGTGATTGTGTAGTATCAGAACTAACACAATACACGCATGAAATTGGAGGTAGACTGTCAGGGATCCCTCGCCATTAATTATAAAGCACAGAGCCTGCTTTGACTGGTGCTCATGTTGATAATTGGTCATTTGAATGACTCTGATGCCTCCTGTGTGATATGAATCTTTTTGGGTAGATTCTGAAATGGTTGGGCATCTTTTCAGGCCCTATTCTGAAGGCTCACTGCAGATATATCGAATGACACACTCCTTCCAAGCTTAAATCTTTTTCAGCATGCCCTATTGGAGGGATGGAAATAAACTTTATACATTTTTTAAAAAAAGATGTGCCTCAATGGAAAACAACAAAGACAACGTTAATGACTATTAGTTGCTGAGAGAGGCCTACAATTGAATGCACAAAAATGGAAACCTGCCTACAGGCACCAACCAATCTTCAATTTGGTCAAAGTTATTTAGAAAGAAAACAAGAAAAAATTGTGTTCAAACTTCTGCAACTGACTTGTGAAGACAATGCCGACCAAAACAGTGGCTAAAAATAGAACAGGCAACCAACTGACAAACAGAAGAGAACTTATTCTGAGCAACAATAAGACACCAATACCAATGGCAGGAGAGAAAGGACTGGAGACTGGTTTGAGGCTGTGGCTTTTATAATGTGACAAGGGAAAGGTGAAGCTCTTCTGAGGCTAGCCAGAATTGGCAAAGAGCATAATTTCTCCATGGGATTAAAGGGGCAGTGGCAGCATGAATACAAAATTGGCTAAGAGACAGAAAGCAGAGAGTAGTGGTGAATGGCTGTTTATCAGACTGGGGGGAAGTATACAGTGGTCTTTCCTAGGGGTCGGTATTAGGACCACTGCTCTTTTTGATATGTAGTAATGACTTGGAGTGGGGTATAGGGGGCATAATTTCAAAGTTTGCAGGTGACACAAATTAGAAATGTAGTGTACAGTGAGGAGGATAGTAGGAGACTTCAGGAGGATACAGACAGCAATGTTCCCTGTAATTTTCTTTTGGACAGCGCAGCCCCTTTAACGGTCTGCGCGGCCCATTCAAAATTCCGCGCATGCGCATTTTTCAATTTAAAATCCGGCTCACCTGCTGCGCGGGATCTCAAGAGCGTCGCGCGGCTTAAAGGAAAGTTAATAAGACAGACTGATGAAATGAGGGCAAAAGTGATTAAGATTGAAGTACAACAACAGAAGATGCTACAGCTTAGAAGATTGTGATGGCAGATCATGTGTGCAGTATGTATGGCAATGGGTACTCCCAGATAGTGATAGAATGACAATGTGGAGGGCCAAAGCTGAGATGGTGGAGCTGAATGGAAGATCGAAATGATAAAGTGACAACAAACAGATAGCTATGGGAACTGGAAGAGGATGAGATGGTGGGACTGAATGGAAGATCTGAATGATAAAGTGGACAGCACAATGATCAGGTTTTGTAGCACCTGAGGTGAGCTTGGGTTTGAGTGACTGACTTGCTCAGCTGTCTTTGGTCAAATTGGATATGGCAGCAACAGCATAGCAGGGCATGTTTCTGTTGTTCCATTTATAGAGCACTAGTGCATCTCCTACGGCACTGTTCAAAGTAGATTAGAGGATCTGCTGTTTAGAAGGACAGGAGCATTATACAATAGCTTTCGTTAAAGTACTGTCATACCGCAGATGTGAAATATTAAAGCATATATATATATACACCGTGCAATCAGGATATAGTAATCGATTTGGGAAATAGTGTAAAAAATCACGATATCTGACTGAGTACTACAACAGAAGGCAGGTATCCTGCAATTTTCCAGTTTTCCTATTCAGAAAATCGTCATTGTTCCTTTTCAGGGCCAGAGAGGTTGATTGGCATTGCATTAACAATTATCACGTTGTTAAATAGGTGCTTATACTGTTAAGTTCCAGCCCTAACTTTCCGCAATGAGTTTAATGGGCAATTAATGTACAAATCCAGCAAGTTCTTAAAAATAACGGGGAGGCCGAGGGTGAGATGCCGTTTGTGCAAAGCAAACACAGAGTGGTGTAAATCGACCAGCAAGTTCTGGAGACTCGCAACTCACGCCGTATCTCTTAATCCCTTGAACTTGCTGGCCAAGTTGCGCATTAATAACAGCGTGTGTCGTTAACACCCCATTATTATTGCAGCAAGATCCGGCCCATTAGGAAGGATGACTAAAAGCTTGATAAAGAGATGAGCTTTAAGGAAGGTCTTAAAGGAGGTGATGGAGGTGGAGAGGGACAGGGAGGAAATTCCAGATTGCAGGGCCTAGAAGGATTTAAATGAATAAAATACAAGTTAAAGGCTAGAATATTGCCTTTATTAATAAAATTAAAGTTAAAGTATTAGAGAAAAAAGAGAAAGAGCTCCAGCTGGAGCTTGACTCCGTTTCCCAGGCAGTACATAACAGTGACAAAAGCAATAGGCTATTACATCTAGTCCTCCATCTAACTTAAGAGGATGTGGTACCTACTGCATTAGGAAGTAAGATGATTTGCTACAAGGTTTTAAAAAAAAAATCATCATGAGGGTGCAATTTATGGTACATATGAAAACACAAATATCGTTAAAAAAAAGCTTCGCCCTCATATGAATGGAAAGACACTGGTGTATTTCAAAACTTTCAAAAAGACACTAAAATACTTAAAGGTTGACGACAGTCCTGATTTTTAAATTCAATACACTATACACATAAAAACCTCTTACCATCAGCAGCAAGCAGCACATCGGTATGATCATGCAACTGAGCTATTTCTTCTTCTGACCAGCAATATGGGCTTTTAGTGTCTGAAACAAAAAGATGGAATAATGCATATAACAAAGTTTTGATAGACTATATTTGCAATTTCCACTTTTAAAAATATTAAATATTTACAAGTCTGCATGTCTGGCAAAAAAAATCTACAATTAAAAGGAAAATCAAACAGGAGCCTAGCAATTATTATTGGCAACATTAGTGGACTAATATTTAATACATAAGTTATTTCGAGGGTACAGTTTACCTTTAAATTTTGTTATTAATTTAATGAACTAGTAGGCAAAAAAAAACTAAAGACACAGTCAAAGAGATAGCGAGGTTAGTGGGCTGTAAAAGAATTCCAGAAAGCTGAAAGAATGGCCTCCAGTGGTACCGTACAAGAAGTGGAGAAAAAGTCATAACAACAATTTGCATTTACATAGTGCTGTTAATGTAGAAAAATATCACAGGGCACAAGGAAAACATTGCCAGAGGAGGAGAGATTAGGAGGCGTGACCAAAAGCTTGGTCAAAGAGGTGGGTTTTAAGGAGGGTCTTAAAAGAGGAAAGGGAGGTGGAGAGGAGGAGGGATTTAGAGAGGGAATTTCAGAATGTGGGACTTAGGTGGCTGAAGAGCACAGCTGCCAACAGTGGGGTGATCGGAGGGCCAGGTGTGCGGGTCACACAAGGAGCTGGAGTCAGAAAAAAAGTTTTGTGAGTGCAGGGTTATAGGGCTGGAAGTTACAGAGATAAGGAGGGGCAAAGGCCATGGAAGTATTTAAAAACAAGCATGAGAATTTTAAATTTGAGGCATTGGGAACTAGGAGCCAATGTAGATCAGCGAGGATAGGGACCATGGGCAAGCAGAACATGGTGAAGGTTTGGATATGGGCAGCAGGGGTTCGGATTAGCTGAAGTTTGGGGAGAATGGAGGATGGGAACAACCATGTCTGGAGGTGACAAATCATTTAAGGTTTCAGGAGCAGATGAGCTAAAGTAGGGGAGGGGGCAGCCAATGTTACAAAGGTAAAAGCATGCGGTCTTTGTGCACTGGAAGAAAAGGAAGTTAAAAGAGCAGAGGATGTGAGCTGAAGCATAGAGTTAAAAAAAGACTGCAGAAATAGAGTGAAGTAAGACTTTGAAGGTGAGATGAGGATCTTGAACTCAATCGTCTGAGTCAGTGAACCTCAGCGAGGGTCCAGATGTGCAAGGAAAAGCTGAGGCAGAACGCTCTAGATAATTTAAAGTTTGTGGAATGAGGAGTTGGGAAAGCTAATGTCTTGGTGATGGATTGGGTGTGTGGTATGAAACTGAGTTTGTAAACCATTGGGTTCAGCCTAAGCGATCAACCAAGCAGGTGAAGAGTCGGAGCCTGAGAGAAGTTGGAACTGGTGAGAGCTGATCAAAATGACTTCAGTGATACAATGTTGAGCTGTTCAAAGTTACAGCTCACTTGATTTGATGAGCAGACAGTCAGATAGTTGGCTAACAGTTTTTGAATCAAGGGCAAAGAGACAGGGTTAGGTATTGCTGGTACATATGGAAGCTAATGGCATGTTTGCAAATAATGTCACCAAGGTGTACTATGTGGATGGAGGAATAGGAGGGGTCCAATGATGGAACTCTGGGGCACACTGGAAATGACTATATTAACACTGGGTAGAGAAGCTGTTGGAGATTATGTTGACATCTATAGGTGTGGAACCACAAAAGAGCAGTGCTACATTTTGGACCATGGAGGAGTAGTGTTGGAAGAAATGCAATGGTCAACAGTGACTAAAACAACAGAGATGTCAAGAAGGATGAGGAGAGACAATGAGCTGCTGATGCAGTTCCACGAGATATCACTGGTGATTTTGACTACAGCATGCTCAGATTATGTACTCAAGTCCTAGAGTGGGGCTTGAACCCACAACTTTCTGATTCACAGCAAGAATGCTACCAGGTGAGCTAAGCTGACACATCAAATTCCAGGTACTTTCTAAACGTACTTTTCTACACTCACTCCCAAAATTCAAATCTTTGTTCACCAAGATTCTCTTCTGATTACATGTATGATATAAAGAAAGACTTGCATTAATATAGTGCCTTACACAACCTCAAGACCTCAAAGCGGTTCACAGCCAATGAAATACTTTTGAAGTGTAGTCACCACTGTTCCCTCTAAGGTGCGCGGCTGCGCAGTTACGCACTGATCCCTGAGCTCCCACGCGCTTAAATTCAAAGGCCGCGCAGAGAGCTGGATAGCTGGAGCGGTGGGGGAGGGCTCCAATACACAATGGCCCGGGAATCCAGACAGAGAGTCGTTTGCGAGTCTTGCGACTCAGAGCCGAACCCAATTGGAAATTAACAAAAGAGTCGGGGCAGTGGCCACATGTTAAGGGAGTGGGTGACGGGTCGGTTGTGTCGCTCTCAGAGGAGCGTCGTGTGCTGCAGGCAGAGGCTGTAGAGCAGCCGAGCTCAGCCAGTTCCCAAGGTGATGAGGGGCAGCGTGTTCCCCCTTCTCCTTTGGTGTCGTGGTTCCGGGGGCTGTGTTACAGAAACTCCGTGCTCACCGCCGAGCGAATCGGAGCGGGCCAGATCAGTGCAGCCGGGCCACCACTATGGGGCTGGACGAAGCTTTAAAAATCAGTGGGAGAGATCGGTAGACACCACATGTACCTCATCATCTTATTAAAAACCTATTACAGGTGAGTGAGTCGTCGCGTTTTACCCGCAACAGGTGAGTAAGAAAGTACTTTGCTGCTGTCAGATGGCAGTGACATGTTTTAGGAGAGGAAATGAGAAACAAATTTGTGCAAATTTCGAGCTATACGTGAATCCGCTTTTTAAAATAAAATGATCCTACTGCAGATGGGTTTGCAAGATCAGACTTTCAATCATTAGGTGGAGTAGGGAAGCAATTTAGCAGAGGGAAGAGAAGTGATTAACACAAGTTTAACTTAAAATAACAACAGAAAACGCTGGAAAAACTCAGCAGGCCAGGCAGCATCCGTGGAGAGAGAAAGAGAGTTAACGTTTCAGGTCGATGACCTTTCGTCAGAACTGTGAAGAGCCGGAAATCAAATAGATTTAAGGCCAGAGTAAAGCTGGGAAAAGGGGGAGGGGATAAAAGAACAAAGGGGGCGATGAAGAGACATTAAGAGATATGCAAGGCTAGAGGTGGTGCTAATGTGACAGATTAAGGCTGAAAGAAGTGTGAAATCCACTGGCAGAATGAAGGACAGCTGCCAGCTTCTAAGAGGAAAAAAAAGGTGGGGGGGGGCAAATAAAAGGATGGAAAAAATAAAATATAAATGTGATTGGAGCTGAGGTTATGATCTAAAATTGTTGAACTCGATATTGAGTCCAGAGGGCTGTAGCGTGCCCAAACGAAAGATGAGGTGCTGTTCCTCGAGCTTACGCTGCGCTTCCGTGGAACAGTGTAATAGGCCGAGGACGGTGAGGTCAGAGTGGGAGTGAAGCGGTGAATTAAAGTGACAGGCCACCGGGAGCTCGGGGTCCCCCTTACGGACTGAACGGAGGTGTTCCGCAAAGCGGTCACCCAATCTGCGTTTGGTCTCCCCAATGTAGAGGAGACCACATCGTGAGCAGCGAATACAGTATACTAAATTGCAGGAAGTACAAGTAAATCGCTGTTTCACCTGGAAGGGGTGTTTGGGGCCCTGGACAGTGGGAAGAGGGGAGGTGTAAGGGCATGTGTTGCATCTCCTGCGCGTGCACGGGAAGGTGCCGGGCGAAGGGGAAGGGGTGCTGGGGGTGGTAGAGGAGTGGACTAGGGTGTCGCGGAGGGAGCGGTCCCTGCGGAATGCTGAAAGAGGAGGTGAGGGGAAGATGTGTTTGGTGGTGGGATCACGCTGGAGGTGGCGGAAATGGCGGAGGATGATCCGTTGAACGTGGAGGCTGGTGGGGTGAAAGGTGAGGACAAGGGGAACCCTATCATGGTTCCGGGAGGGAGGGGCAGGGGTGAGGGCAGAAGTGCGGGAGATAGAACGGACACGGTCGAGGGCCGTGTCGACCACGGTAGAGGGGAATCCTCGGTTGAGGAAAAAGGAAGACATGTCGGAAGCACTGGTATGGAAGGTGGCATCATCAGAGCAGATGCGGCGGAGACGGAGAAACTGGGAGAATGGAATAGAGTCCTTACAGGAGGCGGGGTGGGAGGAAGTGTAGTCCAGGTAGCTGTGGGAGTCAGTGGGCTTGTAGTGAATGTTAGTCAATAACCTATCCCCAGAGATGGAGATGGAGAAGTCGAGGAAGGGAAGGGAAGAGTCGGAGATGGACCATGTGAAGGTGAGGGAAGGGTGGCAATTGGAAGCATAGTGAATGAAATGTTCTAGTTCAGGGCGAGAGCAGGAGACGGCACCGATACAGTCATCAATGTACCGGAAAAAGAGGTGAGGGAGGGGACCCGAGTAGGACTGGAACAAAGAGTGTTCCACATATCCCACGAAAAGGCAGGCATAGCTAGGACCCATGCGGGTACCCATAGCAACACCTTTAATTTGGAGGAAATGGGTAGAGTCAAAGGAGAAGTTGTTCAATGTGAGAACAAGTTCAGCCAGGCGGAGGAGGGTGGTGGTGGATGGGGACTGGTTGGGCCTCTGTTCAAGGAAGAAGCGGAGCGCCCTCAGGCCATCCTGGTGGGGAATGGAGGTGTAGAGGGATTGTACGTCCATAGTGAAGAGGAGACGGTTGGGGCCGGGAAACTGGAAACTGTTAAAATGGCGGAGGGCATCGGAAGAGTCGCGGATGTAGGTGGGAAGAGACTGGACAAGGGGAGAAAAAATAGAGTCGAGATAGGAAGAGATAAGTTTAACTTACTTTTATTAGCTACTGTTTACTAAATCCAATGTTGTACCAGGGGTGGATTTATGGTTTTAGTCTTGTTGCTAATGAAAGTTAATAAAAACCATAATAATATAAAAAGTGGGGAAAATTGGAGCTTACTTTTGAAAATCAGAATTCTGGCATCAGGTTTATATTTTTAGAAATGTTTGTGGCACCTCACTTTCTACAGGCCAACCCAATTAGCATATCTGTCTGCTGAAGAATTCAAACCGCCTAGGGGCAACACAGGACCAAGCCAAATATTTATCACGATAGCAAAATACTGCGGATGCTGGAAATCCGAAATAACAACAGAAAACGCTGGAAAAACTCAGCAGGCCAGGCAACATCCGTGGAGAGAGAAAGAGAGTTAACGTTTCAGGTCGAAACCCTTCGTCGGAACTGAGAGAGCAAGAAATAAACAGATAAAAATGCAAGGGGGAGGCTGGGGGGAGGAATAAAAGAACAAAAGGGATGGTCTTTAGTGAGTAGAGACATTGAGAGATACTCAAGGCAAGACGAGATGGTAATGGGACAGGTTGAGAAACAAAAGGTAAGGTGTGAATCACACCTACCTGCAGCAGGAGATAGTACAACCAAGTCATAAATCAACAGTATTCCAACCTGTATTTTTGCTTAACTCTTTCAAGGGATACATGTACAATGTATAATGAGATACACTGCATCTGAGCTGATCTCTTACCTGTGCATAACTCATCTCTCAGCCAGTCCAGTTCCCTCACTTTGATTTCACTTCCTGTTGTTTCATGCACAACACAAAATATTTTATTTTTATTTTAGGAAAAACAAAAATAAGAAAAACTATATACTCTAATGCAACAACTGTGAAATTACCCAACAGGACACATTTCCTTACAGTCTCATCAATTGACTGTAGGGTAAATTCCCCAATCACAAGGCTCTAGCAGGAAGCTGCACTTCAAGCCTATAAATGTTGCTCCCTTCAAGCATGAGATTGGGGAATTTATCTTTTTGCCTATTTCACAAAAATTCAAATATTGCAATTTTTCTTCTATTAAATGGCTTATTTTAATGTTATAAGGCTTTTTGTTTTGCAGCAACACATTTTATACACCACAGAACTTGTGCCAGTTACTTTGTTCTTCAGATTTTGGCAAGTAATTGGCAAACTTTTCTAGCTATTCACATTTAAAAAAAAATACCACTTTGCAATTTATCTACAAAATGCTTGTACATTTCAGTCACACTCAAATAATTATAATCATGCACGATAATCTGAATGGTGAACATTGCAAACTTTAAACTGAAGTACGAAGTCATCTTGTACTCAGCCTCATTTTACCTCTTCCACCATATGATTATTATGGCACTCCAGTTCCTATTACATAGTTTTCAGCTAATTGAATATAGTGAAACACAGATCACTGCCATCACATCATCAATTCAAGAGAAAATCCCATTCCCAGAACACTGTTACAAAGCAATCTTTTATAATGATGCAAGAGTGAAGCTGCTTCACAACTAGTTCAAAAATAACAGCGCTCCACACTCACAAAGAAGTACGTCACCACCCTAGTTAGCACTTATGCTCCCATTATGACTAATAATAATGAGACAATGCAAAATAATCATTTCAGACACACCTGTGAATAGCAAGCTGATCCCTCCTGGTGACAATAAAGCAGTTTACAGTCAAATTGATAAACATGGAATGAGATCACAGGTTGCTATGGTGTTAGAAAGACTAATGGCAAACTATTATTACCAGAGCAGGAACTGGCTGTAAACAACTCATTTTTTCACCTTCCAACCAAATTCAAACAATGTGGATGCATTCACACTCTAAATACTTCTTGATTATATTCTGGTCCTGCAACAAGATATTGAAGCTGTCAAGATAACCGGAACAATGGCCCAGAACTGTCAGCATTTGCCATCGTCATCCCTCTGAAACTGACCGTAACTTCAGGATTTAGCGCATGCGTAGATAAACGCGGAAATCCTGAAGTTGCGGTCAGTCATTCCCTGCTCCAATATAGTCTCCGCTGTGGAACTCTCCATAAAAAGTTAAGCCTTGTTGGAATAGGTGTAACTGGGATTTTAATGGCGTTTTGACTACTGAACAAAAGTTCTGGCCCTGAAAAACTAATTTTTATATTTGTGGAATGTAAATTTCTTCATTATGATCAAAATGACTAGGTTTTTAATATAATAAAAACATTTCTTTTAATTTTTTTTAAAGTTTGTTTTTGATATTTCAGCTTCTACCTTAGCTACATGTGTATGTTCCAATCTTCATTTCGCTCTCTGTAAAAATTTTAAAAAGTGAATTGATAATCAGTGCTTTTTATTTCTTGGTTTGCTGTCTGAGAAAATTCTTCAGTGATTGGCCGCTGAGACAGCTTGATGACATCACTGCTGCTATACACTGGGGATCCCGTTTTGCCAGCGCTACAATCAAATTAAGGTCGAGAAAGCTAAAGTTTTCGCTACAGAGATTGCGAGAACTTTGTGGGAAGCTTTCTTCGAGGTCAGCCGCGATAGCCGTCGCTTCGCTGTTGACCGAAAACTCTGAGCCAATGTCTGGGATAGAATGCTGGATTGGCCACTATTTAATTTGCTCCAATCCTTGACACAAGACCAAAGCATTGTTGAGTCAAGGCAAGGTTTCTTAAACAGTTGCAAGTTTTGCGTTTTAAACATATAAAACCTATCAAAAATTTCCAGAAAAAATTGCCAATTCCTGAATCTACGTAAATCACATGAGACAATATGAAGAAATTCTGACATGCCTTCAAAAAAATGTTTTTATTGTTCCACAACCAAAGCTATCGGGTTCAATAATGGAAACATCAAGACGCATTGTCTTCAAGGACACAAAAATCAGCTGTCACAAGTAAGGAAACTGTATTATGTGACTGACTGAAATAAATCTTCCCAATCCAAGTACATAATAAAGTGCAGTCACGAGCGTGGCAAGATAAGTCAGCCAAAATTCAAAATTATGTTAATCAATAAGATTTTAACAAAGCCTCTTTGATGCTTTGAAAAGCCAACAAAAAACAAAAATCAGTGAAGTGAATGAAAACCTTGATGGATCAGTCACGCCATTTCGTTTCCTGTGTGCGGGGTCATTGTGTTGTTCCCCTTACCCCTTTCCATTGTTCAGTTCCTTTTTAAACGCTGTTCATCTGTAATATCTTCTAGTTCTCAGGAAGGGTCTATACCCGAAACACCAGCTTTTGTTCTCTCCACAGATGTTGCCTGGCCTACTGAGTGTTTCCAGTGTTTTCTGTTTTTGAAAAACATTGCTCTCTGATCGGTGGAAAACTGAAAAGAATACTTTCCTTGGTGGGTCTTTCAACTAACCCTTTCCACTAATTGATTTACTTTTCAATCCACTAGGCCTTTATTTAAAAATCTAAAATATTAGCAACCAAAATAATGGGACAGAGGAATGAGGCTTTCAGGGACTGTATAACCCAAGCTCATGGGTTTGGTTTGCTTGGATTGAGGATTGGTTAATGGACAGAAAACAAAGAGTAGGAATAAACGGGTCATTTTCGGGTTGGCAGGTTGTAACTAGTGGGGTACCACAAGGATCAGTGCTGGGGCATCAGCTATTTACAATCTATATCAATGATTTAGATGAGGGGACCAAGTGTAATACATCCAATTTTGCTGATGATACAAAGCTAGGTGAGAAGGAAGCTGTGAGGAGGACACAAAGTGAGTGGGCAAGAAGGTGGCAGATAGAGTATAATGTGGAGAAATGGGAAATTATCCACTGTAGTAGGAAGAATAGAAAAGCAGTGTATTTTTTTTTATAAGGTGAAAGACTAGTAAATGTTGGTATTCAGAGGGATTTGGGTGTTCTTGTACACGAATCACAGAAAGTTAAAATGCAGGTACAGCAAGCAATCAAGAAGGAAAATGGTATGTTAGCCTTTATTGCGAGGGGCTTGGAATATAAGAGTAAGGAAGTGTTGCTGAAATCATATAGGGCTCTGGTGAGACCACACCTGGAGTAATGTGTACAGTTTTGGTTTCCTTACCTAAGGAAGGATATACTTGACTTAGAGGGGGTACAACAAAGGGTCACTAGATTGATTCCTGGGATGAGAGGGTTGTCCTATGAGGAGAGATTGAGTAGAATAGGCCTATATTCTCTGGAGTTTAGAAGAATGAGAGGTGATCTCACTGAAACGTATAAAATTATAGAGGGCTTGACAGGGTAGATGCTGAGAGGCTGTTTCCCCTGGCTGGAGAGTCTAGAACGAAGGGTCATAGTCTCAGGATAAGGGGTTGGCCATTTAGGACTGAGATGAGGAGAAATTTCTTCACTCAGACGGTTGTGAATCTTTGGAATTCTCTACCCCAGAGGGCTGTGGATGCTCAGTCGTTGAGTATATTCACGACTGAGATCGATAGATTTTTGGACTCTAAGGGAATCAAGGGATATGGGGATCGGGCGGGAAAGTGGAGTTGAGGTCAAAGATTAGCCATGATCTTATTGAATCGCCAGGCTCGAGGGCTGTATGGCCTACTCCTGCTCCTATTTCTTATGTTCTTATGGCCGGTAGCGGCCCGTGGTTTTAATGTGGAGCACTCCTGCATTCTGTTAAGTATTTTTTAAATGTATACCTTGTTGGTGGCGGTCTGCAACGGTCCCGTTAAGGACCGCTGGTTAGGCTGCATGTAAACCATCTGCGTTTAGGCCAAATTAATTTGGTAAAGGGGGCATCAAACAGGCAAAGGGCAAAACGCCTGCACCTCTCTTTTGATGCCTATACCAATATGGCAGGCAATGCACTTTCGGCTCAGAATGCACATGCACCGCCTGCCATATTGGACGCTTTGAGGCATGTTTTACGCTTGTAAAAAAGGTGCAGCATCATCAAATTTCAAGGCCATTCAATCCATTCCTCTCTCAGACTACGTGCATTTTCTCAAGTATAATTGTACCCAACTTAATATCCTGAAGAAACTAAATAAGATAAAACTTCTAAGATGAAGTTCCATCATATCTAGTACTCCCCCAATACAGTAAAACACAAAATATATCATTCCAATGTTACAACCTACACTAGTTAGCTAGACAACAATTCCATTGTCTCAATAGCACATAAATCATGTTCTATGGCCTCTTTCACTAATTTAGTTATCTCCAATAGATCTATTACTTTTCAAACCATTTTGACTGCTCCCTTTAATAATTGTGTTCTTTAGATGTTCCTTTATAGCATCCTGTAGGATTCCGCCAAACATTTTTTTCACAAAGGATGTAAGAGCCTGCTAATAGGCCCGTAATTATCACTTTAATGATTGACTCCATATTTGAATATTGGAACTATATTTGCTGTTACCCAGTCCTCAGGCACTACTCCAGTATTTATCAAGCTCTGAAAATGATCAATTCCTCCTTTAAGTCCTTTGGTATTCTAGAATCTGGCTTGGTAGCCTTGTGGGCATTTTATCTTTCTAGCTTCTGCATAACCTATTCTTTACAAACTTTTATATTTGTTGTCAATCATTTCATCCCACTTACTATCACTGGAATTTGTCTACAGTCCTTCCTTGTGAAAAATGATACAAAGAATCTATTCATTATACTGATCATTTGCCCAATTCATCTTTAATGAATCCACCTTTCCTTTGGCCTTCCGTCTACCACTAACAGTTGTAAAACCTTTTTTGGGTCTCTCTTGTGGACTTTTGCTATTTGACTATTTCCCTTTGTTACAAATCCCAATCATTCCAACATTTTGTTTCATTGTGAGTTTTTTTTTTAAATTGGTCTTTAGACACCATTCAACTTCCTTATTAAGCACTATGGTCTAGGTCATCGAAGAGTCATCGACCTGAAATGTTAACTCTGTTTCTCTCTCCACAGATGCTGCCTGACCCCTGCTGTGTATTTCCAGCATTTTCTCTTTTTATTTCAGATTTCCAGCATCTGCAGTATTTTGCTTTTGTAATGGTCTAGGTCGTGCTATGTTTTTCTCTTTCTAAACAGAATATACTATTTTTCCTTGTCCCAGATAATAGCCATACATCTATTGCAATTACCAAATTGTGGTAAACAAGTAATTACCTTTCCACTCTGTATTGCTCAGCAGACCTATTAATGTACTCTGTATTAGGACACATGCAGAAACACTTCAATGCTGGTTTCACTGAGAAAGTTTGATGTTTTTTTCTATCTCAAAGTGTTTTTTTTTTTAATTTCAGGGACAATATTTCAAACTTTTTATAGCGTGTGAGCGTAATTGTTGGTATGAAGCCAGTATTCACTGTGAAAAGTGTTTTGGGCTGCATTTACACTGCAACTGCAGAATCTTCACTTTATATGGATGCTAAGAAGTTAGTGTAAATCTGGAGTCAAGGCACGACCTGACTGTGGAGTGATGCGGTGTCAGACTGCCCCTGCCGGGGAGCATCCCTCCGCTTTTCTCCAGTCAGGTCGGGCCCAGACTCTAGATTTACACTACAACTTTACAGCTGATGCAAAAGAAGCCACTTTTGTAAGTGTAAGTGCAGCCTTACACCAACACCCTTTCCTTAAGCAATAATCCCTCTTGAAGCTACTGCTTTGGAAATAACTCCATTTTACGAATCACCCTCCCAAGTAGATGGAATGGCGACTTGTAAAATACAGTTACCTGAGTATATTTCTTTCAAAGCTCCATTAACCTCAACTTACCTGCTGGTCCATAAATATGCTTGTTTGCAATTATGTTTCGTTCACACATGTTCAGCAGATCTTCACCGACATCTAGAAACAAAAGATATAAATACTTATAATACTTTTAAAAGCAGCTTTTTATACATATAGTACATGACTTTAAATGATAATTGCAGAATTATAAAAGTGTGATTAGTACAATTTAATGAGTGTCTGATACTCATGGAAACTCATCACCGTGCTCGGGTCTAAGCTACTGAGAAATCTACACTTGTAAAATATGTTTGCCCAATGTGGAGAGCACACTTTCCATAGGGACACACCTCACTTACTCAAGTTCAAAGAACCTAGGCACAGTTTGGCAAAACCAAGGCCAGGGGACCCCCAAGTGTGCTCAGGCATACTTCTGGAATTTAATGAGCTAACATAATGAAGTTTACTAATACAGAATACTGATAAGCTTCCTGCTGTTTGTTCAACTAAGACAATACCTACTCGGGCATTGGCTAGCAGGATTATCTGGAATCAAGTGGGAAGAATCCCAGTCCCAACAACAGGTTTACACACCCTCCAGGTTCCATTAGTAAGCCAAGCTGGTTCATAGTTATCAACAGTGCCCTGAAGAACTGCAGACTACCTGGCTTAGGTATCGGATTAACAAATCAGTCACGGAGATGGTTCTGAACTTCCATCACCGGGCACGTCATCTTGCAGCCAAGCTCAAAAAACATAGAGAGCCATTTACTGCCCCTTATAGGAGCATTAGGAACAGGAGTAGGCCATTCAGCCCCTCGAGCATTCTCCACCATTCAGTTAGATAATGGCTGATATGCACCTCAACTCCATTTACTGCCTTTGCTCCATATCCCTTGATACCCATGCCTAACAAAAATCTAACAGTTTCGCAACTTCCTATTGCCCTAGCATCCACAGCCTTTTGGGGGAGAGAGCTCCAGATTTCTACTACCCTTTGTGGGGAAAAAGTGCTACCTGATTTCTCTCCTGAATGGCCAAGCTCTAATTTTAAGATTAGAGCTTACATACGAACATACGATTTAGGAGCAGGCCACTCGGCCCTTCGAGCCTGCTCCGCCATTCAATAAGATCATGGCTGATCTGATTACTCCACATTCCCGCCTACCCCCGATAACTTTTCACCCCCTTGCTTACCAAGAATCTATCTACCTCTGCCTTAAAAATATTTAAAGACTCTGCTTCCACCGCCCTCTGAGGAAGAGAGTTCCAAAGACTCACGACCCTCCGTGAGAAAAAATTTCTCCTCATCTCTGTCTTAAATGGGCTGTAAAGGAATGAGCCATACCTATTCAGAAAAATACACCATCCTATGAACAGAATTCTGACATTATTAAAATATGACAAACTGGGTATAAAAATCTAAAAGCCTCAACGACACAAAGCTGTAAATACAGGCTTCTGAGATAAGATGAGTCACAAAGCTGTAAACACCATACAAGCTTTTGAAATGGGAATTGGTTGTTGACGCTAAAATAATGGCCCTATTGAAGAAGAAAAGAGTTTCTTCCAAGAAGTCTGCAGTTTGGAACCAACACAATAGCTATACCCAGTTGAAAGTGTTAAAAACTAACACTTCAAACAGAAACACAGAACATTAAAAAACCATGTGTCTTTGTAAAAGTAACATCAAATGAAAGACAGGAAACATAAGTTTGTAATATAACCAACTAAGATGGCTAGGGAAACAATCATGTAATCGGTTGAAGTGTTTTTGATTTACATATTGTAAAAGGTACAAATAGAAGACTTTGTAAATATTACATCAATAGATGCACCAAACAATCACATTGTGTTTGTGTTGAAAATGGAACAACTAGGAGACATGACGTCTGCTTTCAACCAGTTAAAGTGATTTAAGAATTCAATAGAAGACCTTCGTAAGAATGGCATCAAATAGATAAATCAGTTATAACCATTTTTTATGATAAGTTTCGAACACCTAAAGGTAGACACAAGTCTGCAAGTTAACAGCTGAATTAACAGTAAGAATAGAAAGAAGTCAGCAGAAATATGACTAGAGATAATTAGCTTACATCAGCAGAAAACTTCAAAGGATATGCCACTGCAAAAAGAGTATAAGATATGGAACTTTCAGATAGGAAGTCAGAAGTCGCTGGAAGGGGCAAGTGATTCTCAACTTCAGAGGCAAGCTCTGTAAGTTTTTAACTCTTTGAGTCTCGGGGATCAAAGGTATTTGATTTTGGTGGATATTCTGGATTAAGAATAAGTAGAAATATAAAAACGTAACGAAGTTAAGATTTGAGAATAAGGATCTCTGATAAGAAATGTAAGCTATTTGTATTTTGAACTGTTAAAGTTGCGATTGAATCACCAGCTGTTAGCTGCATGTCGGTTCTTTAATAAATCTATATATTTTTAGAATTGTCTCACATAGTATTTCTGTATCAAACTCGCAAACTCAATCTCTGTACACTCTTTTGTGAGGAGTTGCAGAATTCTGGGGGGGTTTTCCGGACCCTCATAATATCCGGAAGGTTACAGTCTAGTTAAACTTATTAAAAGTGCTATCCGAAGGACGGTAACATCTTCAAGTCGTTCCTTTCCTTTAGGGAGAGATAGTCTGACCTTTAGACCCAATTAAGCGTCTCTAGGATTCGGCTATCTCTAACTTTAGTTGAAGGTGAACGTCTGGGGAATACGCCTGATCTGGGGTAGCCCAAAAAGGGCTAGGACTAGTAATTATCCCTTCAGGGCGACCCCTTATTTTTAAACAGTGACCCCTAGTTCTAGATTCTCCCACAAGAGAAACATCCTCTCCACATCCACCCTGTCCAGACCCCTCAGGATCTTATATGTTTCAATCAAGTCACCTCTTACTCTTCTAAACTGCAGCTGATACAAGCCTAGCCTGTCCAACCTTTCCTCATAAGACAACCCGCCCATTCCAGGTATTAGTCTAGTAAACCTTCTCTGAACTGCTTCCAGTGCAATTACATCCTTCCTTAAATAAGGAGACCAATACTGTACACAATACTCCAGATGTGGTCTCACCAATGCCCTGTATAACTGAAGCATAACCTCCCTACTTTTGTATTCAATTCCCCTCGCAATAAACGATAACATTCTCTTAGCTTTCCTAATTACTTGCTGTACCTGCATAGTAACCTTTTGCGATTCATGCACTAGGACACCCAGATCCCTCTGCATCTCAGAGCTCTGCAATCTCTCACCATTTAGATAATAGGCTTCTTTTTCATTCTTCCTGCCAAAATGGACAACTTCACATTTTCCCACATTATACTCCATTTGCCAGATCTTTGCCCACTCACTTAACCTATCTATATCCCTTTGTAGCCTCCTTATGTCCTCTTCACAATTTACTTTCCTACCTATCTTTGTGTCATCAGCAAATTTAGCAACCATACCTTCGGTCCCTTCATCCAAGTCATTTATATAAATTGTAAAAAGTTGAGGCCCCAGCACTGATCCCTGTGGCACACCACTCGTTTCATCTTGCCAATCAGAAAATGACCCATTTATGCCTACTCTCTGTTTCCTGTTAGCTAGCCAATCTTCTTTCCATGCCAATATGTTACCCCCGACACCATGAGCTTGTTCTTGATTCCCCCACCAGAGGAAATCATTTCTCCATATCCACCCTATCAAATTCCCTTAACATCAGATCACCCCCTCACAACTCAAGGGAATAAAAGCCAAGTTTATGCAACCTGTCCTCATAATTTGACTGCGGTCTACCTCCCGCAGAGCCTTATTAGTGGCTATTAGGCGACGCTGACCCTCAATTTCTATGGATGCAGTTCCTTCCAGGCAAGCACCATACACATCTCCAACATCAACCAAGGAGCTGTGAGGACCTGCATTGAACAAGTCATAGATGCAGGTCATCTGACCTCATCAAATATGACATATCCCCTGCGCGGCAGAGACAGGTCCATCAGTTTCCATGGGTTTATTGGCTTCCCCAGGGTGCAGGCGGCCATCGATGGGACTCGTGCTGCTGAAGATTCCACTTGAGCAACTGGTCACCTTCATCAATAGGAACGGCCACCATTCATTGAATGTCCTAATTGTGTGCCATGCCCAACTGCGGATCCTGCATGTAAATGCAGGGCATCAGGCAAGTGCTCAAATGCCTTTGTTCTTCGCCACGCTAACATCCCTGACTTATTCAACATGGAGGGACACAGAACTAGCTGAATCGTAGGAGATAAGGCCTACCCTCTGAAGCCATGGTTGATGACACCCTTCCGCATCACCAACGACGTAGCATAGGAAAGGGACGACCGTGCACACGTGTCCACCTGGCAAGGGGTAATGAGCCCAATTTGGGTGCTTAAATCACGCTTCTGGTGCCCGAACAGGTCGGGGGTGGGGGTGAGGGGAGATGCTCTACAGTATGCCCCTAATAAAGTAACAGAGATTGTGGGGATCCGCTGCACACTGCACAATTTTGCCCTGTAGCAAGGGTTGACCCTTAACTAAGGGGATGTGGAACTGGAGGATGCCGACCCGGATGTCACAGGGTCCATGGGTGGTGGGGTCCTGGAGGAAGGCATGGCGGCAGTGGCCAGAGAGCAGCTGGTGGCTCAGGTGTTTGGGATAACCACCCCAGCCCTCGCCCTGCCCCGCCACCCACCCATCCCCTGAAGTTCCACAAATGGAATTGAGGTGGATCAGGAAGTCCAGAACAATTTCTCCGTGGAATGATCCATGCAGTGGCGTGATCACAAAAAAGGACAGGCAAGATTGAAACTTAAACCATTGAACTTTTATTCAGTGCAACAGTGCAAAAATCAACAGTCAAAAAACATCAGTGTAAAAGCAGATGAGAACGAAAAAGCTGTAAACTCTCAAGGAAAACTCAACAAAGAAGTAGTGCATAGTTTTATAAATAGTGCAAAATGTTTTCTATAACAGGACTTTGTTAACTGTGGTAAATAAACATTCCACAATGAACGTGTTGACATCACTGCCCTGTGAAGCAAGCAGCAGCAGTGATAACACTGTATTGAGGGAGTCAATTGAGACATTGTGGTTAGTTTTAGAAATAGTACAAAATTTTTCCTGTAACAACAGCTTAAATATAAATTTGTTCAACAGTATTAAACAATTATAAAGTAGCCAAAAGTTCCAAACAACTTCTTATAAAATGATTAAACAACCACAATAATAACAATCACTGCAACAAGAATAGAACAATGGCAGCAACAAGAATAATATAAAAACATTTAAAAATGCGATTCCACCTCCAGACTGCAGCGTGTTATGCGGCGACTTGCCCTGTGGAGAGAAAAGAGAGAGAATGTTATGTGAGTTCCTTAGTGTGAGAGGCTCCTTTTTAGGCATTGGAATTTTTCTTTCAGCAGAGATTGAAGCTGTCAAATTCATTAACTGCCCATTTTGAACAGGCTGTCTCACATAGCAACTGACTTTTACGACGTGCTTGCCTTGGGATTCTGCCTTGAGCAAACAGAAAACCAGCTAGCCTTCCCACACTCTAGACACTGAAAGAAGGATAATTGTGGCAGAAAAAGAAGAGACAGCTTTTGTACTTTTAATAAATTCTGAACTGAAGCACAGAGAATGCTTACCTTGCCTGCCTTGTGTCAGGTTGTTGCACTTTTTATGCCATTGTGCAACCGTTAATGAGACGGCCAACGTGGTGCTCAGCAGCTCCTCCACCTTGCCATCTGACTAATTTTGCAGGGAGCCTTCACCCTCGCAGTCCCTCTCGCCTCTGATCCACCTCGTCAAAGACGGCCTATAGCTCCTCATTACCAAATTTTTGGGCTCTCTTCTTGCTTTCCTCTTGCGACATTTCTGTAGAAAAGTGTACATGTAAAACACTGGAAATTGCTTTTTACTGCATTTTACAAGATCTTAAAAAAGTTTGTTTAAATGTTATTAACTTTTTAAAGTTGATTTAAGGTCATTTCAGAAGTTGCTGGTCACTCACCTCCCAGTGCAACACCTTAATCTGAGTTATGGCGCCTGTTTTCAGCATTTTATAGTGCCGTTGTCCGCAAAGTCCCTGAATCGTCATCGACCTCCCCACGCCATTAACGGATCAACATTCCAGCAATTTAAGGCGCAAATATAGTGCGATATTAACGGGAAGCTCCACAGTCCAATTGCAGCAATTTCAGGCCCATTTTTTTCCCAAGGATCTTGAATATCTCAATAAGATTCCCTTGAGCCTTTGTTCTTCAGTGTAAACATTCACAGTTTCCATAATCTTGTCCAGTATCTCAAATACAAAATTCAAAAAGTTGCCCTTTGCTTTATTGTCTCCGATGCTTGTAGTCCCTGTTGTATAATGGTGATACAAACAGCTCTGCACTGTGTTGATGGTTTCAGCGAGCTATGCAAGAGTCCCATCAGATTCCTGTCCTGGGTTGTGTCCTGTAGATGAATAATGTTTAGCTTGTCCCTTTCCCATCACCTCATTTTACATTTATTCATCTTAAAAACATCTGCCACTTGCCAGCTAACTTCCTAATCTGTCCAAATGTACCTACATTCGATCCATTTGTTCAGTGCTATCAGCACCCTTCCACAAGTTTGCTACCACCAAGAAACTTTAAAACTTTGTTTCTATCCCACTTCCGAATCATTTATGTACATTGCAAACCTTAAACATCGATAACCACTGATCCCTGAGACACCCTGCTGGTTACATCTGTCCATGGAGATTCAACTCCATGTACAGCTACCCTTTGTTTTCTTCAATTCACCCAATTTCCAATTCATTTAAACAACTCTCCCCTTCCCCCATTGCAATGCATTCGAATCTTGTGGGTCAAACTACAGTCTCCACCGCTTATAGTGGGCGTGTTCATGTGGACACGATCTGCCTGCTATACGCGATGGCCGGTATGACAGCCATTGCGTGCTCTCACTGTGGGTATTTATCACTCAATTCATAGAATCATACAGCACAGAGAAGGCTATTGGCCCATTATGCCTGTGCCGGCTCTTTAAAAGAGCTATCAATTAGCCCCACTCCCCTGTTCTTATAGACGTTGCCCTTACTGGGTGTAGTTATCTCAGCCAAACTGCCCAGGAGAATCTTCTTGAAAGTGTTTCCAAGGAGACACGCCGTAAACAATGAGTTACGGCACCAGCCGGGAGAGAAAGTCTGGCTCCGGCGCTGACTCCAGGTAAACTGGGCAGGTCAGTGACAGGTAAAAAATCACTTGGACAGAGAGAGAAAACCCGCTGGTTCTCAGCGACCTCCCTGCCACAGGAATCTGCAGTGCTGATATCAATCTCAGGAACAGGAGATCCCCTCGAGGCTGATCTGCCCTTCAATTAGATCACGGCTGATCTGTATCTTAACTGCATCTACCCGCCTTGGTTCCGTAACCCTTAATACCCTTGCCTAACAAAACTATCAATCTCAGTTTTGAAATTTTCAATTGACCCCCAGCCTCAACAGATTTTTGGGGAGAAAGTTCCAGATTTCCACTCCCCTTTGTGTGAAGAAGTGGTTCCTGATATCATTCCTGAATGGCCGAGCTCTAATTTTAAGGTTATGCCCCCTTGTTCTGGACTCCCCCCACCAGAGGAAATAGTTTATCTTTATTTGCAGCATCAAATTCTTTAATAATCTTAAAGCACTTCAATTACATCACCTCTTAATCTTCTATACTCGAGGGAATACAAGCCAATCATTAGCTTACTTTCCAATAAAACACTGGCTGTTTCTGCCCGAAATAAGTGGTGGAGACTGTACTAGATTGCACTGTCAAAAAGCTTTGTTAAAATCTACATATTTACACCCGAGTTTACCTTGTCCACTAGATTCATTGCCCGGAATTTTCCCATCAAAAAACGGGTGGGTTTGGAGCGTGGGGGGTAGTTAAAGTGTTAAAAATGTGAATCCCGACCTGATCCCACCTCCAACCCGCCCACTTCCGGTTTTACTGGAGGTGGGACGGGGGCTGGACGGGGTTGGGCAGCCTACCCGTTGCCAGGGGGCGTTACCTCAATTTAAATATTGTAATGAGGCTGGAAGACTCTATTTTCCCCTCCATTTTGTTTTTAACTGCCTGTGGACAGGTTTCAGCACAATTCATGAAACCCTGCAGTTAAACCAAGGCGGGGACTGCTGCATCCACGAGGTTATTAGCTTTATACCAACCTCCTGGATCCAGGGTCCCTGCCTAACACACCCACCCCCGCAATCGGAGACCCCCCCCCCCCACGAGGCCTCCGATCGCCTCCCCCCCCACCCCCAGTCCTCCCCCCCCAACGATGATGAGGAGGCCGGCCCCAATCCTCTGTCCCCCCACAATTCCTGGCCGACCACCACCATCGCCCACCTCCCCCCCCGCCCCCCGCGATCTCTAATCCCCCCCCACTGCAATCCCCGCTTGCCTGCCGATCCCCGACCACCCCCCGATCCCTGACCACCGCCCATGGCCTCCCGATCCTCACCCCCCCCCAATCCTCTCTCCCCCCTCCTGATTGTCGACTCCCCTTCGCCGATCCCGACCCCAGACCGACCCCTCGCAACCGAGGTCTACCCGCCGCCTGCAGTCAGTCAGCCTCTCAAGCTGGCTGACTGCGGGCGGGAAACCGAGGCCTCGGATTCAAATTAGGCCCGGCCGGTAAAATCGGCAGGGCTTGTGGGAAACCCGGCCTCCCAGGTTTCCCACCCACCTCGGACCCCCCCCTCCCCCAACCCACCTACCTAAACACAATTCCGGCCAATATTTCTTCAAGGAACTCCAAGATTTCTCAGGCATGACTTTCCCCCAAAAAATATACTGACTCCCTCTTATTATTCCATATATCTCCAGGTGCATCATTATTCCCTCCTTTAGGATGCCCTCTAATGATGTCAGGCTCTCTGCCTGTAGTGCCTGGGGTTATCCTTAAGCCCCTTTTTACAAACTGATGTTACATTCAGCCTTCTCCAATCCTTAAATCATTCCTGTCTGCAATGATTCCCTATAGCTACTCACCAGGTGTGACTGATTTCATTAGTTACTTCCCATGTAACTTCCTAGAACTAGCAGTTACATTGCTCTTGAAACCTGTCGAAAACAAATTGTAGCTTTATGCTGATATGGCCGCTGGCTGAGAGAGACCTGCGCTATGGGAAATAGTAGACACTGAGCAATATAAAAGCAGCTGAAATCATTATTTGTCACGGTCTCTGCGATGCTTATGACATTGTAGCCATTATAGACTTCTGTATTTCCAATTTTGTCCTCAAGAATCTGGACTTTGGATTACAAAATTTTGAGGCACTCATTATTTCCTTGTGCTCATATATTCTGCCAGTTTATCTGTTGCATCAATGCCTGCGCTCCAATTGCCATCCACCATCCCTTTGTCTCTTCCGTAACATGTAGGCTCTGTATGGTTTCGAGCTCCATCACATATTTTTATTTTTCCTCATTTTCTGTCTGCTCAATTTGCCTCTCCGCCACGCCTTGATAAATTTAGCTCTTCCCCCTAATCCCACTTAATCCCATTAATCCCCCTGGAATATATGTTTCACCATCAATATATCTTGTTATGGTTTTAAAGTATTTTCATTTAAATACAAACATCATGGCACAATTAAATATAAATTGCACTGCTGCACGAAACAATTAGAAAACATCTTGTTCCAACACCATAACACAGACTAATGAGAGCAGCTTCTCACCACACAGGCACATATTGACAGTACAATGTCAAAACTTACATTAATCGTGGATATTCTATACCAAGAGATCTATGCTAATCAATTATCTAACCAGGTTTCTGTCCTACCTGTGCAATAAATAGTCTTAGCGACAGTTGCCATGACAATGCTGGTCATTCCTGTGCCTGCCCCCAGCTCCAGCACTGTGCAGCCTCGGAATAGGTAGCTATTATTCAAAATGTAATCAGCAAGAAGGAAAGCTCCACGCCATACCTGCAGACAGGAAGATTGCAATCAAAATTATTGTTAAAAAGAAAAATATTTAATTTCAAACTTTGTAAGATGTATATATTGTACCTGCTTTCCAACATCCTCTAGCGTTGTACCCATAGTGTGTTCTGTAAAAAGGAAATAATACAACACATTTTATTTGATGAGACAAACCTCACATGCCATTTACAACATAAACATAATTAATCACATCGCCTGGACAGCATTAAGTAGGTTCACGAAGAATTCCAATCATAATTTCAGTTTTAATGTAACAGCCATAATGTCCATGAAGTCCACAATTCCCTTTTCTGCATTTATCTATTACGTATTCAAACCACTGAGTGGGTCACAACATTACATTTCAAAATGTAATTAAATGTCATACTATCCCAATGGGAAAACCCGTTTTAACATTTACCCGAGTACCTGTAAATGACAGTGTGGTAAGTGATTTCAATATTAATGCCCAAGTAACATTAGTAGCTAAAACGACGGACTTGAATTTGCTGCAAATGTGCACCATAGTAATGACGTATTAATGGTGTGTGCCATTGTTCATATGTAAGAGGTCCAGAAAATAATGGAAAAGAAGCCATGAGTTGCGTTGCGCCATAGTTTGCTGGTACATTTTTTCCCAACTTATTTTAAACAATGAGTACTGGGCATATGGAGTGAGGGTTTGGCTTAGTGGTAACATTTCCATCTCTGAGTCAGAAGGCAAATACAAAGGTTCGAGCCCCAGTCCGGCGACTGGAGATTAGAATATGGTCTCTAAATATTGGGCTGACATCCACTGGGGTACTCGCATCGGGACAGAGTGACCACTGGCTCAGTGTTAGTATATTTGCCTCTGAATCAGAAAGGTTGGGTTTGAACCCTACTCCAGACAGCCCCAGCAAGCGGAGACCTAGGTGCTGGCTCTGAATACTGGATTGATGACCAGCAGGGTTACTTGTGTCTGATAGATGTGGGTGAGGAATGCACCTCAGCTACTCTTCCCTTGTAAATAGTTCAAGAATATCAGGTACGGCACTAGGATCTGCCCAAGGGCAGAACACAATGGACCACAACTGGACGTATAAAAAAACCTGAATTTATATCGCACGTCAGTTTCAGAAACCTTCAAATATACAGGGAATCAATTTAAAGAAAAAGCTGGTATTTATTTAGAGCCTGATCAGATCTCAGAAACAACCCAAAGTCCTCACAAATAAAAGAATTGTTTTGAACTAATAAAAGAATTGTTTTGAATTGATTGGCAAACGCAGGATCTGATCTTATTACTTCTACTCTATATGCTGAAGTCCGTTCCTTTGCTCATAGGAACAGGAGTAGGCCATTCAGAAGGCTGTAGTTAACCTTCATACAGACCTGTACATACTGTCCGTTGCTTTTGCAGCCTTTTAATTCTAACTTTTTAACTACAGAATTCATATAAAATGGAAGCAAATACAAGTGATCCTTTCGCGTAAAATAGATTCCCTTTCTCAACCTTAATCTCTCACAATACCCTTACCTAACAAAAATCTTTCCAACTGAAGTCTTGAAAATTTCAATTGACCCAGAATCCACAGCCTTTTGGGGGAGAGAATTTCACACTCCCACTACCCTTTGTGTGGAAAAAGTGCTTCCTGATTTCACTCCTAAATGGCCTAACTCTAATTTTAAGATTGTGTCTCCCTGTTCTGGACTCCCCCACCAGAGGAAGTAGCTTCCCTCTATCATTTTTATCATTTTAAACATCTCAATTAAAATTAACCGTGAACCTTCTAAACTCAAAGGAATACAACCCAAGGTTATGCAACTTGACCTCATAATTTAACCCTTTAAGCCCCAGTATCATTCTAGTGAATCTGAGCTGTACCCCCTCCAAGGCCAATATAACCTTCCTGAGGTGTGGTGGCCAGCACTGAACGCAGTACTCCAGATGGCATTTGATCAAGGCTCTATACAACTGAAGCATAACTTCCTCCCTTTGTAATACAACTCCTTTGAGTTAAAGGCCAACATTCCAATAGCCTTTTTGATTACTTTTTGCACCTGTACACAAGGTTTTAGTGATTTGTGTACATGGACACCTAAATCGCTTTTCTCCTCGACAGCCTCTAGTCTCTCGCCATTAAGAATATATTCCAAGATTTGTCTTTCTTGGATCCTAATTGGATTACCTCACCCTTCTCCAAAATTGAACTCCATCTGCCATAGTTTTGCATACTTTTTGCACAATCTGACTTCCCTTTTTAACTTCCTGCTCCCATCTACACAACTTACCGTTCTCCTCCTAACTTAGCGCCATCTGAAAACTTGGATATACAGCTCTCTATTCCTTCATCCAAGTCATTGATATATATTGGACAGCAAGCAATTAGGAAGGCAAATGGTATGTTATACTCCAACTCCTTGCAATAAAGTCTAAGAGTAAGGAACATAAGAATCAGGAGCAGGCCATACGGCCCCTCGAACCTGCTCCGCCATTCAATAAGATCATGGCTGAACTTCTACATCAACTCCACTTTCCCTTGATGCCCAAGAATCTATCAATCTCTGTCTTGAATATACTCAACGACTCAGCATCCACAGCCCTCTGGGGCCGAGAATTCCAAAGATTCACAACTCTCTGAGTGAAGAAATTCCTCCTCATCTCAGTCTTAAATGGCCGTCCTCTTACCCTGAGATGACTACCCCAAGTTCTAGACTCTCCAGCCAGGGGAAACAATCACTCAGCATCTACCCTGTCAAGCCTTCTAAGAATTTTATACATTTCAATGAGATCACCTCTCATTCTTCTAAACTACAGAGCTCCCCCACAATTGACTTTATACTGACAGGGCTATCATTTCCTGGTTTCTCCCTCCCTGATGTCTTAAATAATAGAGTGACATTTGTAATTTTCCAATCCAAGGGCATAATTCCTGAACCTAGAAAGCTTTGGAAAATTATGAGTAATGTATCTGCAATTTCCTCACCTATTTCTTTTAATACCCTGGGATGGAAACCATCAGGTCCTGGAGATAAGTCCCATTATTTTTCCATTAGCATTCTTTTAGCTTATATTGTGGATTTCCTGCCCTTGACTTAATTTTAGGTTCCATTGTGCCGCTGTTATTTTGTCCTCTTCTTCCACTGTGAAAGTGGATACAAAGTATCCATTTAACAAATCTGCCTTTTACTTATTATCCATTATAGTCTCACCTGCATCTATCAATAATGGTGTGGAGATGCCGGTGTTGGACTGGGGTGGACAAATGTGAGAAGTCGCACAACACCAGGTTATAGTCCAACAGCTTTATTTGAAATCACAAGCTTTCGGAGCGCTGCTCCTTCGTCAGGTGACCTTCACCTGACGAAGGAGCAGCGCTCCGAAAGCTTGTGATTTCAAATAAAGCTGTTGGACTATAACCTGGCGTTGTGCGACTTCTCACATTTATCATTAATGGGCCCACATTCCCCCTTGTTACTCTTTCTCTAAATATATTTATAAAAGCTTTTTACTGTGAGCTTTGATATCTCTTGCAAATTTTTGTTCACATTCCCTTTCTGCACCTCTCATTAAAGCACCACCCACCTAAGGCCTCTTGCTCAACCTAAACTCCTGGTGTTTGGCCCTCTCACACATTGGATCACTGCCTGTTCCCCTCTCTGCTCCTGAACAACTCCTAAGTATCCTCTCCTCACTTGCTGCTCACGAGTTGCTACTGTTCCAAGAGCTGGCACACTCTCCCCCTGTCAACTCATGCCTACCCTGACAAAAGCCAGACTGGCGTGTTCCTGGCTATAACCCAGTCTTAAAAGAACTTAAAAGCCATTTCCCAGATCGTGGCTTAGAACGCAGGACTTTCTGGGAACAGATGTGAGTTACCATGAATACCCGTTGCTGCACTCGCCCGAGAGACATTACTTAATTGTTTAAAGTACATAGTGTGCTTATACTGTTGACAAGTATGTTATAAGTGCACTAATTGTTTTAAACTAAGACAGTTGCCAGCTCAGTGCTAGAAAACCCAGCTTTGAAAATTATTTAAAACTTGTGGGAGAGAGTTGGGGGTCAGGATGAATCCTGCATCCCTTTTCCGCCAAAATACTGCCAGTACGCAAACACCCTAATACTGCTGGACCCTGTCCTCTCTCAATGACACAAAACCTCCCCACCCCAATATTCCCATATCCAGGGACCAGACACCCCTGCTCCCAGGACTCTCTATCAAAGATCTCAAACTCAAGCACGCCCCTCCGGTAGGCCACACCCAAGTTGCCCCTTCCCCGATGCTCCCATTCTGTAATATTCCCATCCCATTTCTTCCAGCCCCTGACATCCCTCTCACTATGGTCATATCCACAACCTACCACCCCATGTTTGCATACCCCAGCACCCACCCCCTCCCAAGAGCTTACCGTGTTCCCCAACGCCACCACCCACCCCCCAACTCCCCAAGATATCACTCCTGTTATTCATACACACTACAAAACCTTTATGTAGGTATACTTTCTGTCCATCACACGTTAGATGATCATCACACACTAGCCAATGCAAATTGCTGTGTCATACTTCAAATTGCAATGCATTAGAAAACTCTCCAGGAACACAAAATTTCGGCAGGTACTGAAATGACCATCGCACATTCGAAGCCAGAGTTCCAATGTCCATATTTAACTAACCTTTGACTGAACTCTCTCACTGTTTACTTATCAATTAGACATTGTGGTCTTAAATGGCACAAATCTAATAGCAGAGTAATACATTACCCTAGATTTTCTGCTCGAGTTACACTGGCTCCCCAGTGAAACTTGAGCAAACTTGATGGGAAATTCTTCGAAAGCTGCTCCATCAGTTCCTCGCTCTCCCCTGCCAGAAATAGCAGGAAATGTACAATGGGCCGTATTTTCCGATCGGAGGCCGCCGATCTGGAAAAATCTACGAACTTACCTGAGAGCTCCCGAGGCGCCTATACTTCCGCTCCTGGGCCTCTCCAAACTCCAAGTGCGCAGGGCCCACGTATCCCAGAGGCGCAGGCAGTTTGCAAGCGTCCCTGGGATCACATGGGCTATGGGGAGCCAACAGAAGAAGGGAATCTCCCTTCATACACTTGACAGATAGACCTGTCAAATATATGAATGGAGATCACCCCAAAAACATAGTAAAGCTTTAAATAAATTTATAAAAACCCATCACCTTTTTAAAATTAGTTGAAATTACAATAAATTAAATATTTTAAACAAAAATTTAATTTTTTGAAAAAAATAATTAAAGTTTTTTACGGGGCTAAAAATAAACTTATCTTTTTTAAAGTATTTTTAAATGATATATGAGTGAATTTTTTGTTTAACTTTTTTCCACTCTTATCCTGGTAAAAGCCGGCCTGCTTTTACCAGGCGTAAGAATTCTAAGGGTTCTCTGCGGGCGGAGGTTCTCCAGAAAGCGGAACTATCCGCCCGCAGAGGCCCTTCTCTAGAGCATTCTTGACAGATCGGAAATACTGGTTTTCAGCGTATGCGCTTGGCATGCCTGAAACCAGCATTTCCAATGTCCCTACGGGTGGGTACACAGCTCATACACACCCGTAGGCATCAGAATATACGGCCCAATATGTCTACCCATACATGGGTGGGCATATTCTAACTATGGAAATAACAGAAATACGTCATCAGCTGTATTTTTCATCATTCGAACCGTAGCAATGCTGGGCACAAGGGATGCTTGTACATCCCAAGTGGCCAGTGTTGATATATGTGGAGGGGCATTTAAAAGATAAAAGGCCAAAAAGCCCATGTAATTGATGGCAAGGCCATTAATTGCATACATTAATGTGACTATTTTTTGCAAATGTTTAATTTTAGTTTATCAAGCAGCACAAAGGCTACCAGACACACTAGGCTGCGGCCTGCGTCGCAGTCATTATTTCTCCCTCCCCCCCGTCCCCCCTCACCGCTTCCCCGTGGACTCAACAGCAATCCGGGAACCAGAAATATGTAATGTGGCCTAACCCCAGAGAAATCAACGGGGGTCAAGGTCGCACCCTTGTAGCAGGTGAAATTCCCATCCTGCCGAAGATGCGCAGGCATTCTGCAGTAGCAGAAAATCCAGGTCATTGTCTTTTGCCACCTTTGACTTAACATGAGCAACGCCGTAGGAAATTCATTAGCAATGTATTAAAATCTGTCACTCTGATCAGAAGTCACACCACTGGCTTACGCTGCCTGCTTCTGACCTGCACCAGAAATTTAACAAGCACTTTTCAACTTCAAACTCCTTGATCAAACAACAATTAAACTCTGATTAACCTCAGCCTCTTTACTTAACACTAGTCGATCTCCCAGGGCATGCACACAGGCAGTCAAGACCATGTGTAGAGGGCAGGAGATAATTGGACCAGGTGCACAGATATACTTCAGTCCCCATTTTAAAGTTATATATTCAGTTCTTATTTTTATATTTCCATTAAAAATTCCAATTCCATATTGATAATGGAAACTGCCTATGCAAACTTGTCACAGTGCAAGTGCAAACTCCCTCCAGTGGTGCCATTGCAGCATGCCTACTGGGGGGAGGGTGGAATTGCAGTGTGACAAGTTTACACAGCAGTTCCCAGTATTAATGTGGACATCAAAATTTAAAATAGAAAGAGTTGGCTGGAGGTAAGCACGTACGCAAGATTTATATAGAGATATATAATAGATTCATTAATAGATTTACTCGTGGCCTTAAACAATTAAAAAGTGGAAAGCCAGTCTGACCTGAACATTGATTTCAAAAATGCACAATGATAACACCAGGCCAACTTAAAGCAACACATTTTTAGCAGCAGAATAATACAGTGTGTGTTACATGATATGATGTTTCTGTCCTTTTAAAATATTCTATCTTTTGACTACCATGTATTATTATATATTGTAGTAGGTAATGCTTTAATAGGATTTCCAATGTTAATCAGAACAGTTGTCACAGCTCTCTGTCATACCACCACAGGGTGCTGTATTGTCTCTTCCCCACAAATCATTAAAAATGCTTTCTGAAAAAAAATCTTGCCATTTTTCTTCCGCAGTAACTGAAATTTCTAATTTCTAAAGTAAGGTTTTAAACAAAATTAAAAAAAAAACATATTTCACAAAAACATGATGAAATTTATCCAACTCAATGTCTTTTTTTTAATCCGTGTCTCAGGCTTATTTGCAGCCCTTCTGTCGGACATAGAATGGTCGTGTGCCAGTAGGGACTCAGATTTTCGGCCCAAATAATTCTAAAATGTTGGAATGATTATAAGAGTTACAACAGCTCTGCAGTTGATTTTAAATATCAAAGCTGAAGGATAAAGGAACTGGCCCATTGTCAACCCTGCAACAGTTATCAATAAAGACAGTCATTGTAGACCATAAGCAGAACAAATATTTTCCTCAATCATTTACCAGATATTTAAAAATTCAACTTAACTAGATTCCCATGTTTCTATTCATACAGAGACCACCCATTTTAACAGTAACGGCTCTGAGGATTTAACAATGTAATTTGTTCCGTCACGTAATACACTCATAGCATGCATAAAAGCATTTTTACTGACTTACCTATTCTGATCTCATTGCAAATACCGCAGTCCTCTTCGTTCTCCTCACAGAAAAACTCCTCCCCTTTACTTATGATTGTGGGATACACTTTCTCTCTCCATAGATTTTCTTCACCAGAATGAAGGATGCCAGTAGGTCTTCTAGTAACATCCAGATCTCCATCGTCATCGAGCAAGATTTCAGTGCGTGCCATCTGCTTTCTCTCGCCAACTTTCTGTTCATGAGCAGCAGCATTGCTGCAACCAACTTGACCAGTTAAAGCATCATCTACGTCAGTTTCTTCATTGCTCAGGCACTCGAAATCATCTTTGCTGCAGGCATTAATATTTCGTAGGATTTTGAACTTTGACACAAAAACTGCAGAATGAATTTTAAAAAGAATTTAGTCGTGTTAAGTGGTTAATGTGCAACATGTCACCAATTTCAAAGCACTAATGTACATTTTTGCAACACCAATGATGTATTAGTTGCATAAATGTCACACAGATTACAACAATTACTTAAATGATAAAAAATATGCAAGTTCAATTCCTTAAATTGATAAAAATATTTTAACAATTTGTCATATGAGAATTGTGACAAAAATTAAACATTTTTGTCTGTTGGATTATACATTGGTTTCTCTATTGCTGGCTACAGTACCCACAGGGTTTCTACATGTTACAGAAATGTATTTTACTAGCCTGGGATGGAAAAAGGAGTCACTTCAGATGCATTATTCTTTAGAAGCATTTCCTAACACCTTTCTGTTTAGATATAATTTTATTCTTGGTCAGCTTGGCACCTTGGTCGGGTACGGACAGGCGGTGAGGTGTCATTGCACAGGCTAGGAACCCATAGAATCATACAGCACAGGAGGCCGCCATTCGGCCCATCGTATCTGTGCCGGCTCTTTGAAGGAGCTATCCAATTAGTCCCACACCCCGGCTCTTTCCCTGTAGCCCTGCAAATGTTTCCTTTTCAAGTATAACCAATTCCCTTTTGAAAGTTACTATTGAATCTGCTTTCACCTTTCAGGCAGCGCATTCCAGATCATAACAACTCACTGCGTAAAAAATATTCTCATCATCCCCCAGCTTTTTCCCCCCAATTATCTTAAATCTATGTCCTCTGCTTACCGACCCTCCTCCAAGCTGAAACAGTTTTTCCAGCTACCAGGTAATTCAGAGAACTTGGAACAAGTCAATGAATCATAACATTTCATTACATTTCAAACATCTGAGTTAACTGACATCCCAGGTTAGTGGTTTTGATTGGCAAACGTGAGAAGCACAGGACCAAATGCTCTTTTGATGGACAGTTCTATGGCCAGAAGCTTTCAAGTGTGTGGCTATCAGGGAGTTTAAAGTCAGAAGAGACAATGAGCTAGATCTAGCTTTGTCATGCAAGAAGTAATCCACTGTATTTCAAGGATCAATGTTATGTTGAAAGGTAGTATAGGAAAAGCAACTTTTTTGGCTTGGCATTAAGGAGATTGTTAAACATTGTAACTAATGTAAATACACTTATACCAAGTACTGATAAATGTGTATCTTGGTTTATAGCTTGAGCCTCAGTCTGAGTGAATATTCATCCAACCGCTAAGAAGAAGTTACGTGATGGCACGTGATATATTCCAGTAAGCCAGAATACAATGACAAGGGCTCTCTGTTCAATCTCACGATTGCACATTTACCTAGATAGTGGGCAGATAAAGACACACTCCAGTTTGTAAGGGGCATGAAGCTCAGTTATGGAAGTCGTCACTGACATTGTACCCAACTGTACATCTAGCGGAAAAAACAAAATAATAGGAATCTATTATCATTTTTCCAGTTAAAGAAACTGTCGCTAACTAAGAAGCAAAGGAAAGGGGAGGAAATCATCCTTGCAAAAGGTGTGCCTGTATTATTGGGATATCTTCTATTTGTTTCATCTGCCTCAACAAAATCCCGCAAGTAGTGAGAATAGTCACATGTGAGTGTAATGGAAAATATGGCGTAACATTATTCTCAGACAGTACCTGGTTGTCCGACTGCATTTAGTCTCACCATCAGGTGCCTAATGTTTGGTGTGTACATGTGGACATCAGAAAGCACTGTATCACTCCTGAATGTGATGGAATCCATGCATTCCCTCTGTCTGATCCAGCATGGCAGAGTGACAAAATACTGCAAATACAGAAACAATATGGCAAACTGGTACCTGACAGTAAAATAAAAATTAATTTAATGATAAATAAGCAACAAAAAATCCACTCAATATTTGGAAAGTACAGTTCTGCTCAAATCACTTACTTTCCTAAGATTACAATTAAGTTTCATTTTAATTTACTAAACAACAAGAAACATTTTGAGTACAGGAAACTCTTTATTAACCGGCACCGACGGGACCGGCGTGGTGCCGGTTTATCAAAAAGTCCGGATAACGGAGAGTTATATCTACCAACGTACGAGAGCCCCGTACACATTGACATGCGCCTGCATTCGGAGCTCCGTCTCCCCGGGGACCGCCAGCTGACCATCTGTCATGTGCGCAGATTCTACCAGCAGACCGACAAACTGGGACATGGCAGCGGCTCAAGCCCTTTATTCCCCTTCCCCCGCTGCCTACCCGGGCTGCACATTCCCCTCCCAATCTACACGCTCATTAGTGTTTTATACTTGAGGTAAATAAGGCTTTAATAATTAAGTCAGATAGTGCAAATTTTAACTGTTAACGGAAAACAAATGAAATACTACTTTTCTGTTTAATGTTCCACTTATTCCACTGAAAAATATTGACAGCAGTTCATTTGAATTGTTATTTTAAAGTGGTTATTTCATTGTCAGCCCTGGTAAAAATCCAACTTACAACACTTTCGATATTTCAGAACTGCTTCCTGAAGTGGTACTAGAACACCAAATTCTGGTTCCAGTGCAATAGAAAGCACCCCATGAAAACAACTGCATGCACAGTTGTTTTAAATTTTCTGTTTTCAACCAGTGGTTGCTACTTTCACCTGCTGTACAGGTCGTCGGGTGTGAAACCACTTTGCTGCTTGTACAGGCAGGGTGGCTGTGACCACTTTAAAGCACACTAGCTTAGATTTTCTGATCATTTGCAGTTGATTTTTGGGCCGTACCAATTGGAAAGAGGAGTGGGAATCCATAACACCGGATGCCTGTCCACTTAGTGTATGGCATGCATTTCTGGTTGGAGAATTGATGGTCACAGTTAGCTCCCACTTCATACAGGTGAGCGCTTCATTTCAATTTGTTAATGCTATACTGATTCTGTCATTTAGTCATCCACACAATTTCCTAATGTTCGTGCATGATTCACCTCTCCCCATATAAACTGGGTGTTGAGAGTTGCTGGATACTGACTGTACATGGAAGTTCATTTAAGATTCTTTGTACAGTCTTCAGCCCATTTCTTAACCATTTTTCTTACTTAAGTGTTGAGGAGCCTTTTAGTTATTGTTTTGGCACAGTGCTTTTCCCCCTAGTCATGACAGTGCTGCAATGGGTTGGGAAACCCCCATATCTGTACTTTTGGGAAGAAAAAGGACCAACTGAGGGATGTAGGGCAGGCCAGGCCACACCAGAGGCACTCTGAGTCCACCTACTGGTCCCCTCACACTTGCATTTACAACCAGAATGCAGGTATCTACAACTGTCAGAGGAGCAGTGCTTGGACGGATTGTGATTACACAAGAGGGTGTGAATAGGGTTGTCAACCCTCCAGGATTGCCCTGGACTCTCCAGGAATGAATGATTAATCTCCAGGACACTGCTGCAAGTAACCTGGGGGGGAATCACAGGGGCATTAAGAGAAAGATTTTTAAAAAGTGTGTTTTTCCTCATTTTCTTTGAACACTTTTGTTTTTTATTGATTAAAAGATTGGAGATGGGGAGAAAAGGTTGTTTGACTGGGCAGGTCGATTGGAGGCAGGAGATCATGTGATGAAAGCTCCAGGACGACAGGAGCTGGCACCTCTAGCTGTGAATTAATTGTGCCACATAAGAAGGTGAGCTACAGTCAAATTTGTCCACAATAATGAGGCAAGTCGCAGGTCACTTTAGCATCAGATTTAAGCAGCAGCAGCTTGCTGGCACAGCACAGATGTTTAAAAAAAAGAAATCCCATGTTGTTGCTAGGTTTATACACATTAACAAAGCAGGTGACTCAACTTTATGACTTTGGCTACCATCAGTATCGGGGGTGCTGGAAATCTGAAACAACAACAAAATGCTGCAAACACTCAGCAGGTCAGGCAGCATCAAGGAGAGAGAAACAGAGCTAACGTTTCGGGTCGAGGACCCTTCGTCAGAACTGGAAAAGGTTAGAGAAGAGAGATTTTTAAGCAAGTGCAGGGGCAGGGTCAGGGACAGGGAGGAGGGGAGAAAAGCAAACACCAGAAGGGAAACAGAAAGCAATGAAGATGAACAAGGTTGAAGAGACGAACGGAAATCTCGTCAGAGAGAAGAGCAGAACTTCTTCAAGGTGGGCATTCCTAGAAAAGCGGCAGTGAACCAAACACTAATACAAGAGCAAAATACTGCAGATGCTGGAAATCTGAAATAATGACAAAATGCGGGAAACACTCAGCAGGTCATCTTCATTGCTTTCTGTTTCCCTTCTGGCGTTTGCTTTTCTCACTGCCCCTGCACTTGCTTAAAAATCTCTCTTCTCTGGCCTTTCCCAGTTCTGACGAAAGGTTGACTCTGTTTCTCACTCCTCGCTGCGGCCTGACCCGCTGAGTGTTTGCAGCATTTTGTTGTTCTATCAGTATGTGGGAGGCGGGGGTTAGGGGGCACTACCAGCAGTAAATGGTGAGGTGGTGCCGAATAACTCTTGCCCTGTGGGTTTAACCCCATTCACAGACTGATTGGGGGGGGAGGGGATCAACCTGAGAGCCGCCGCCGCCGCTCGGGGCCCCTTTAACCAACACACTGGCCGCGAAACCCACGGGCTGCTCCGCATAAACGGGATATTTTACACTGAAACGACGCGGCCTCGCCCCGCGGTAAAAGCCCAACCCCTCACCCGCTCGGCGACCGGCGCCACATCCAACACTCCCCGCGGCTCCGCCACTCTAATGTCCCCTCCCGGCAAATGGAGCGGCGCACTGGGGTTCCTGCCGCGGACCAGCCCTGACCATCCAGCGCCAGAGAGACATCATTAGAGCCAGAGTGCGGCGGTGGCATCGCTTAACGGGCAGGGAAAGTGTCAGGGAGGAGTTCTTGTTCAAAAAAAAGTGCTCCTTTTTTTTTGTAGAAGAAAATTGTATTCAGCAGATATTTGAACTTTTTTTTAACATTATTGAATCTTAACTCCCCAAAGCGTGTGGGTTTGGATCGGGATCCGCGGTTAAAATTTTTAAAATAATTCTGAGGAAGGGTCATCCACCCGAAAGGTTAACTTTGTTTCTCTCTCCACAGATGCTGCCTGACCTGCTGAGTATTTTCTGTTTTTATTCCGCATCAAACCTGCCCACATTCATTTTTAACGGAGTCAGACGACCGATCCGCTCACCGGAGGCGGGTTGGTCATTTAAGTATTATAATAAGGCTGCGTGCCTTCATTTTAACAGTGATTCTGTTTTTATCTCGTGTCGGCCTGGGTTTCACAGGCCTCAGGAAACCCGGCAGGTGAAAGAGGGTGAGTCGGGCTGAATCCGTGAGGTAAGTGGGTTTATAACACTGCTTGTGGGCCAGGAGCTGCAGGAGTGTTTCCTCCAGGTCCAACAAGCTACCCAGTAAACCACCCACCAACCCACCCCCCGCGATCTGTCTTCTCCCTCCACACACCATCTGAACCCCCCCCCCGACTACCATCAGCTCCCCCCCGACCACCATCAGCCCCCCCCGACTACCATCAGCCCCCCCCCCCGACCACCATCAGCCCCCCCGACCACCATCAGCCCCCCCCGACCACCATCAGCCCCCCCCCGACCACCATCAGCCCCCCCCCCGACCACCATCAGCCCCCCCCCGACCACCATCAGCCCCCCCCACCACCATCAGCCCCCCCCCCGACCACCATCAGCCCCCCCCCCCCGACCACCATCAGCCCCCCCCCCCCGACCACCATCAGCCCCCCCCCCCGACCACCATCAGCCCCCCCCCCCCGACCACCATCAGCCCCCCCCCCCGACCACCATCAGCCCCCCCCCCCCGACCACCATCAGCCCCCCCCGACCACCATCAGCCCCCCCCCCCCGACCACCATCAGCTCCCCCCCCGACCACCATCAGCCCCCCCCCCCCCAGCCATTGGACTCCCCCATTCACCAACAGTGACGTCCCCCCACCAATCGGAACCCCCGCCCGCAATTGGACCGCCCCCATAATTGGACCCCCCCCGCAACTAGACCTACCTGCTCTCAGGCCAGCTTGTTGTGGCCTTGTGGTGCAGGCTCTTTCCTGCCCAACAGGCCTCTAGCCTGTCAATCGGGCTGGCTGTGGGCGGAAAACCTACAGAAATTTTTTTTAAAACTGCAGAACGTTCGGGAAACGTGTGCTTCCACGTTTAACAACCTCAAAACAATAATACCGGTAACACTCAGATTCCCCTCATAACCAACAATAATACAATAACTATAGTCTATCTCATTGTTCCCTCTTATTTTCTTTGGGTGCAGGGCCCCTTTAAGGGGCTGCGTGGCCTATTCACAGAAACTTTACATTGAAAAAGCCAGTCCCGGGCTGCACGGGGCCGGCAAAGTGGTGAACTTTGGTCTATATGTAACTGGTAGTAATAGGTGTAATGTCCCAATATCCTACTTGTAACCACACAGCTTAAAGGGAACATTGCCTGTAACCCACTGATAGTCACCCTGAATCTACAGTCAGAATTCCCCTGCACTGCACTGCACAGGCTCTGTACTTGGACTTTACATGTCATAATCACCGGCAGAGACCGACCTGAACCAACCCAGGGCCTTTGGCCAATAATGACCCTATGTTCCAATAATGTCAATTATGTCAAGCTCCCACCATTGCTTCATTGCAAGTGGAGCAGAGGAGGAGGATGGGTATCATTTCAGGCCAGCCTGAGGGCCACTCCAGAGAGGTAGGGTCAGCTTTAGGACCTGTGCAATTGCAGGGACCCCCGAGTCATGCCTTGTTCATGAGTAACTTTGCATCTCTAAACTACAGAGTACATGACCAGTGTTTAATTTGCAACACTTCTAATGATTGGCACAGACGAAGACGACTTCACTTTCAATTATTTTGTTTTTCTAAAAATCATTAAAAATAAGATGTTGGAACTGGTGGCTTCTGTAGCAGTAGGGAACTACAATGTGGTGTGACTATCAGAAACATGGCTAAGTCCAGAGGATGGAAATGAATATAACATTTAGGGGCATAATATGTTTAGAAAAAACAGAGATGACAGAACAGAAAGTGCTGTAGCTCTTTACATCAGAGATACTTGGGACGTAAAATAAATTGATCCTGTGGGAGATATAAAGCTGTAAAATGGTCGGAAATCCAAGCAACATTAGGGGTATGCTTTAGGTCAGCATAGAAGGAGGACAATTTGCTCTATAAAGAGATAATAAGGGTATGCGAGAATAGGAAAGTTATTTTAATGGGAGACTTCAATCAACCTAATATAAACTTAGAAAATCCAAGAGGTTTAGAGTCAGAGTTGGTAGATGAAGTGCATGACTGTGTCCTGATCCAGTGCTTCAAGGAAGCCACAAGAGACATTGCTCATCTGGACCTTGTATTCTCAAATGACCCAGAAAATGTACAAGATATGGAAACCATAGCAACTTTTAAAAAATTAATTTTCAGGTTGTGTGACATTGACCAGTCCGCCAGGTATTTTCCAGCTCTAGTTGCCCTGATTTGATGCAACTGGGTGGCTTGCTAGGCTACTCCAGAGGGCAGTTAAGAATAAACCATGTTGATGTGGGTCTGAAGTCACAGACTGGGTATGGGACAGCAGGTTTTCTTCATTAAAAGACATTAGTTAACCAGTTATGATAATCCAACAGCTTCATGGTAATTTTTACTGACACCAGCTTTTTATTTCCAGATTTTTAAAATTCAAATTCTCAAACTGCCATGTTGAAATTTGAACTCTCATTCTCTGGATTTCTAAATTTTTTTTAGTTATTCATTCACGGGATGTGGGCGTCACTGGCAAGGCGACGCCCACATTTATTGCCCATCCCTAGTTGCCCTTGAGAAGGTGGTGGTGAGCTGCCTTTTTGAACCGCTGCAGTCCGTGTGGTGAAGGTATTCCCACAGTGCTGCCAGGTAGTGAGTTCCAGGATTTTGACCCAGTGATGATGAAGGAACGACGATATATTTCCAAGTTAGGATGGTGTGTGACTTGGAGGGGAAGTTGGAGGTGATGGTGTTCCTATGCATCTGCTGCCCATGTCCTTCTAGGTGGAAGAGGTTGCGGGTTTGGGAGGTGCTATCGAAGAAGCCTTGGTGAGTTGTTGCAGTGCATCTTGTAGATGGTACACACTGCAGCCACGGTACGCCGGTAATACAGGGAGTGAATGTTTAAGGTGGTGGATGGGGTGCCAATCAAGCGGGCTGCTTTGTCCTGGATGGTGTCGAGCTTCTTGAGTGTTGTTGGAGCTGCACTCATCCAGGCAAGTGGAGAGTATTCCACCACACTACTGACTTGTTCCTTATAGGTGGTGGAGAGGCTTTGGGGAGTCAGGTGATGAGTCACTCGCCACAGAATATGCAGCATCTGACCTGCTCTTGTAGCCACATAATTTATGTGGCTGGTCCACTTAAGTTTCTAGCCAATAGTAACCCCCATAGAATAGTACAGGACAGAAGGAGGCCATTCAGCTGATCAAGTCTGCGCCGGCTCTTTTGAAGAGCAATCCAGTTAGTCCCTCTCCCCGCTCTTTCTCCATATCCCTGCAATTCTTTCTCCTTCAAGTATTTACCCAATTCCCTTTTGAAGGATACTATTGAATCTGTATCCACCACCCTATCAGGCAGTACCTTCCAAATCCGAACCACTCGTTGCGTAAAATAGTTTTTCCTCCTGTTGCCTCTGGTTCTTTTGCCAATCACCTTAAATCTGTGCCCTCTGGTTATCGACACTTCAGCCATTGGAAACAGTTTCTTTTTATTTACTCTATCTAAACCCTTCATGATTTTGAACATGTCTATCACATCTCCTCTTAGTCTTCTCTGCTCTAAGGAGAACAACCCCAGCTTCTCTAGTCTATCCACGTAACTGTAATCCCTCATCCCTGGAACCATTCTAGTAAATCTCTTCTTTACCCTCTGCAAAGCCTTCACGTCCTTCCTAAAGTGTGGTGCCCAGAATTGGACACAATACTCCAGCTGGGTCCGAACTAGTGTTTTATAAAGGTTTAGCATAACTTCCTGGCTTTTGTACTCTGTGCCTCTATTTATAAAGCCCAGAATCCCATATGCTTTATTAACTGCTTTGTTAACCTGTCCTGCCACCTTCAAAGATTTGTGTACAAACACCCCCAGGTCTCTCTGTTATTGCACCCCTTTTAAAATTGTACCATTTAGCTTGTATTGCCTCTCCTATTCTTCCTACCAAAATGTATCACCACACATTTTTCTGCGTTGAATTTAATTTGCCATGAGTCCGCCCATTCCACCAGCCCGTCAATGTCAATGTCAATGTCTTCTTGAAGTCTGTTACTGTCTTCCTCACTGTTTACTACAGTTCCAAATTTTGTGTCATCTGCAAATTTCAAAATTGTGCCCTGTACCCCCAAGTCCAACCTATAACAGGTACTTAACATAAAGCCTCTACCTACACAAAGTAACTAACGACTCGGAGGCCTCCGATCCATGCCCCACAGGACTCTTCCAGCCCCAATGCTCCTCCGGCCCTGATTTCCTCCCCCCCCCCATCCCCCCCCCCCCCCCCCACGCGTGATGCTCTGGCCCCGATGCTTCCCTTGCCCCACCAATGATCCTCAGGCCGGCTCCAATACTCCAGCCCCCACCAATGAACCTCTGGCCCCAATCCTCCGGCCCCCGACCACCCCCAACCCGATCCCTCCCTCTCTCCTCTCTGCGGCCTAGTTAATCAGGCCCTGCTGTTGAATTCGGCAGAGCCTGCAGGAAACTCGCTCACTTGGGTTTCCCGACGGCTTCCTAGCCCCTCACTAGTCCATATCTGGATAACTAGCCCAGTAACGTAATCACAACACTACCATACCACTTCTGGGGGATTGCAACCACAAAGTGATATGCTGCTAAATTCGGCTCCATAGCGTCCGGTTTCTTGGCGCTACGGGTGCCGATTCGGGTCCAAAATGGTGTCCGAAGAGAGCGTGCACACTTCTGGTGTGGGCCGCACGGGACGCCATTTTGGGTAGGTCATTAGACTGAACGCTGGGAGTGTGCGCCGGAAGTTGCAAAGTATGCAGATTGTGACATCAGTCAGTGTGCAACGTTGATTTGGTGCCATAGCTGCCATTTTTGACCTCAACGCTGGAGCTAACACTCTTAACCTCACACAGATGAACATGCATTCAGCAGTAAGAAGGACCCCCCACCTGCACTATTTAAAGGAATCTTCACCTGATTTCAGGTTAGTTGCTGATTGATTTCTACTGACTCTTAGTGAGTTTGTAGAGCTGTTTCTTGGTTTGGTGTCTTATTTGAAGTTGCTGAAGTGTCCAGCGAGTGCTGTGGCCGTTTGCTTCAAGGCTTCTGCTCAGACCAGTTGCTCCCAGACACGGGTACAGTAGTTTGTATCCCCCTTGGCCTGCAGCATGACAGGGAGAATGAGCAGAGGCGACACAGAGCAGGACAAGCTGCTCAAAGAGGGAGGAGGAGGAGGGTGAAAAGGGCAGCAGGCCATTTCCACCCAGGGTCTTCATGGAGCAATTCTCCTACCTCAACCTCAGCGAGGAACAGTGTATGCGACGTCCCCGCTTCACTAAGGAGTTGCTCGCTGAAATCTGCCACCTGTTGCAGGCAGAACTGCAGCTGTAAGGGGTTTTGTCGTGCTTGTATCACAGACGGTGCTGGTGCGGGGTTAGGCCTTCGTTGCCTAACGCTATTGTTTGCTCTGGTCTCCGGCCAGCCCTTTTGCAATAAGCACCTGTGAGTGGTTCGACCCACTCGCCCTTACGGTTCTAACACTGGACTTAGGTGCGAGAGCAGTAATGCAGAGAAAAACTCAAATAGACCCGGTTGAATAGTACGAAATGGAAATCTTTATTGCATAGCGTCCAAAATCATGAAGTACATGTCATAGGCGCAAATTAACGAGAGTACAAGGATACATACATTCATAAAGCTTGGTCTATGGTAATGAAGAACGCACGGCACATCGTAAAAAGGGGAACACATTATACTTTATCCTTAATAAAACCACCCTCCCCTATCAATACCTACACTACATCTAGATTTGTAGGATCGGGAAACATGCTCACCACTTGTGATACTTCGGAGAATTTTAAAGTGAGGCACTCGGCTCATTCGCTGCAGCGCCTGACTGTCACGTGTTTGGAGGGGTCTCTGTACCCCACTTGTTTATCTTCGCTGCTGCGGCAAGCAGGCCGGGCTCCCCGTTGTCATGAAGAACTCGACAGAACTCGGGCCCGGTTGTAGAACTCAAAGAAAAGTCTTCCTGTACCGACACCAGTTGTCGGTAGAATTCAATGAAGAGTCTTTCTTGTTGTTATGAGGAATTCGATGGACCCAAACCGGTTCGTGCAATAACCCGTAGAATTCAAGAAATAAGTTATATATTTTCGGGCGCGGTCGGGGTTTACTGACCGCGGCGGCACGTGGATTCTTCTTCTTTTCTTGTCATTTCGTCTTGTCTTGTTGGGCCTTCGGGTCCAGACACCGTTTACTGACTCTCGGGATGGTGCACCCGGTCACTTGCCCTTGTCGAGGCGGCTCGTTCCGATTGAGCTCCACCCAACATTCGAATAACCGTCCAGTACGGCTAAAAAGTCCAGAGTCAACAGAGTCCAGCCCTAAAGGAGAGCTTCAGCCCGCGATCGAGCGAGTCAGGAGAATAAGAGTCGAATCAAGAGCATCAGCCGAGATAAGAGCAATAAGCGACCGATGGACATTTGTTCACTATAGTTATAGTACTGTGTTCCCTTATCTCCCGCTCAAATCTTAATGTTTGTCCTTTGTGAAATATTGGCGCTCAAAACTCCCAGCATGGGGCGATTCTTGTCTTTAACGGGTTTCGGTAGCACCTGAAACTGGCCAACTACCCACTAATGTTTTCCCCATTGTTGACCCAGCCAGGATTGTCTCCCGGACTGGTTTTGGGGGCCCCCGAATACTCGTTTAATCACCCGTCGATGTCTCTCTCATTGTAGAGCCGTGGGGGTATTTGTGTATTGATGGGTCTGGATGGGCCTTCGATTGCCCAGTACAATGGTCCTTACTTGTGCATGGAAAACGATTCCAGCACTTATATCTTTTGCTATTGTCACAAATGCAAACAGGTTGCATCCTGTCTTTATCAGTGTTTATCGCGTATGATCCCGTCTTATATTGAAATGTTTATTCGAACGCCATCTTGTCTGCCCACTGTAATTCTGGAAGCTTCTGCCACGATGCGCGGCGGCCATTTTACAGGCTTCTGTGTCCTTTATATCATGACAGCATTTCGTTTAAATAAACTGATCAAACGAATCTGCTTCGATCTTGTTATTTCGAATCGCGATAATTGCGAAACTTTACAAGCCTCAGATCAAGGCGAGGATGGCATTGCCAGAGAGAAGCAGGTGGAGTGAGCACGCGACTTCGCCAGGATAGCAGGCTTCCCCATGGCGCAGGGTGCCGTTGACTGCACACATGTCGCTTTGCGGGCGCCACATGTGAATTTGGAGATATACCACAACTGGAAGGATTCCACTCCTTCAACGTCCATCTGGTGTGCGACTATACTCAGCGCATCATGCAGCTCAATGCTCGGTATCCTGGCAGCAGTCATGATACCTTCATTCTGCGGCAGTCCACTGTACCATCCGCATTTGAGTCACCACGACAAACCAGAAGGTGGCTACTGGGTGACGAGGGCTATCTGCTGACCACCTGGCTCATGATTCCGGTGCGCAACCCACGTACACGTGGGCAGCATGCATATGACAAAAGCTATGCTGCCACATGGAATCTGACAGAGCAGACCATTGGCTTCCTTAAACAACGCTTCCGCTGCCTGGACCGCTCTGGAGGAGCCCTGCATTACTTGCCAGAGCACGTCTCAGGATTCGTCATGGTCTGCTGCATGCTCCACAACCTCGCCATCATGAGGGCACAGCCCTTGCCACCACGTATACGGCGAAGAGCTGAGGAGGAGGCAGAGGAACAGGAAGAGGAAGAGGAGGAGGAGAAGAAGGAAGGGAGAAGGCAACCAACACAACTCCTTTCTGACCAGGCTGTCCTCCGGGCTGACTCATTCGACTGCGGTACCAGTGAACGCAACCTCAATCCCCCATTCACCAACAGTCCCACACCTTGCCTCCCTTTGTTACTGACCATCACAGTGTCTTCTTGGCAAAAATGCTACAATAAAAGCCACCACAAAACAAACATTCCAAACCAAATTTATATATCAAACCATCCAATATTACATTCCAAAGGCAACTAATCACCCTTGTGCATTCCCTTAGGGCTAGTCTTCCATGTGACTTTGCCTGTCCTAGTGCTCCGACGAAGTGCTACCCCAGTGGCTGCAGCATGGCTGGTGGGAGGCTGCTGACTTTCCGTGGGGGAGACGACAGATGGCCTTGCAGGACGACCTCGAGCAGCTCTGGGCCTAGAAGGCCCGGCTTCAGACTGCACCACCTTGGCATGGGAGGTAGCAATCCGGGCAGGCCTCCATGCTACCCTCTAAAGTACGCACAGTGTCAGTATCTGAGCTGGTGGCTGCGAGTGTGAAATTGAGTGACGGTGTTGTGTCTTCAGCATCACTGCCTTCTTCCTCTTGCAGTTCCTGCTCCTCCACCATTGCCTGGCCAGATTGGAGTTCTTGGCTATCTGGAAAAAAAGAAAGCGCAAGGGTAGGGTTGTGGTGAGAGGAGTGGGGGAAAGCAAGAGGTGCATGCTTATACCATCTGCAGCTTGTAAATCAGAAGAGATCGTGGGATGAGGGGTAACTGGGATGTGAGAAGGGGAATTAGGTTTGAGGATACCATCACCGTGCAGTGTTTCGGCTGTGCTGCTCGCCACGGGCTAAGCGATGGCCGCTCTAATGATCTCCAGCACTGTCTCCTCCATTAGGGTAAGGTTATGCAGGCGTGCCTGTCTTCCTGTGGGTAGCCCCTGCTGCCTGTGGTTATGAGCCACCTTGGCCTGCAAGAGAGAGCGAAGTGCGTCAGTGAATGTGGTGCAATGTGTTTGGGTGATGTGCCTGTCATGGTTGAATAGCTGGCAGTGTATACAAGCAGTGAGATGTGGATGTGAGGCTTGTAGCAGTGCTATGTGTGTGAGTATGAGGTGAGCCTATGAATGTGAGGTATGAGTCGTGATTGAAAAAGATTGTTGATAGGTGAGTGAAGGGGGTGTGGTGCACTGAGCAGTGTGTGAGGAAGTTTTACTACAATTGTACAGGACTTTGGTGAGACCACACCTGGAGTACTGTGCACAGTTTTGGTCTCCTTATCTGAGAAAGGACATACATGCCTTACAGGCAGTGCAACAAAGATTCACTAGATTGATCTCTGGGATGAGCGGGTTGACCTTTGAGGAGAGATTGAGTAGATTGGGCCTATACTCTGGAGTTTAGAAGAATGAGAGGTGATCTCATTGAAACATATAAGATTCTGAGGGGGATTGACAGGGTAGATGCTGAGAGGTTGTTTCCCCTGGCTGGCGAGTCTAGAATCAGGGGGCACAGTCTCAGGATAAGGGGTCGGCCATTTAGGACTGAGATGAGGAGGAATTTCTTCACTCAGAGGGTTGTGAATCCTTGGAATTCTCTACCCCAAAGGGCTCTGGATGCTGAATCATTGAGTATATTCAAGGCTGAGATAGATACATTTTTGGACTCTAGGGGAATCAAGGGATATGGGGATTGGATGGGAAAGTGGAGTTCAGATCGAAGATCAGCCATGATCTTATTGAATGGTGGAGCAGGCTTGAAGGGCCGTATGGCCTACTCCTGCTCCTAATTCTTATGTTCTTATGTGAGGCTAGTGCTTCAGTTGTAAGAATATGGCATTTGAAGATTAATTCACTGACTGACCACTCTTGTGAGGTCTTGCGGCACTACATCCAGGTTCTCGGGGCTACACGGCTGGCAATGACCATGACGCCTATCTGCTCCCATTGCCTTTTTCGCATTTGCCTGGAGGGCCTCCTGGCCCCCTGTGGAAACAGCACCTCTCTCCTCCTGTCCAACTCCTGCAAGGCCTCCAGTGCTGCATCCGAGCTCCTTGGAGCACACTCTCTCCCCTATTGTGCCATTGTACTTCTTCCTACTTACACTCTGCTCCCCGGCCAATTGAATCACCTGCTGCCGCCAGAATGCACCTCCCCTTTAAGAGGTGCAGGCTGGCATTAAGAAGTGCAGACTAGCTTTAATTGGTGCTAGCCTCGCACAAACTTGGCCCCCCCTTCTGAGCGTGCAGCCACTCAGCAGCGCATTTGGCGCTGGTCTGCACGCCACAATCATTCTAATTAGCAGGCAGCACGAAGTTTGCATGCTGCCTACATTACTTTGAACGGGCGCGGCATCATGATACCCACGCCTGTTTTTGGGGGCAAACTAATTTTTAGCCCATAAAGTTTAACATGATCTGGAGGTCAGATATGTCAGATATATAACTTTAAAAGGGCTAAATTTGATGAAATGAGCAAGCAGCTCAACAAAGAGATTGAGGGAGTTTGTTCAACAACAATAACTATAAAGGTAGAAATTTTTTATATTTCAATTACACTTACAAAATCTAAGATAAAAGATCACAAGGCTCTTTTTTAAAGAAGAGTAGGAAGTTCTCTCAGTATCCTAGCTGGCATTCAACCCTCAAACGACAACACTAAAAAACAAGGGAGGAAAAATTCGGTTGCTTTGCGCTTCCCGTTAGCGCCCTAAGAGGGTGCTAATGGGGCGCAAAGCAACTAGCACCCGGGCGCGGCGCCACCAATGCCTCCAGCGAAATTCAGTGGGAGGTTAGCGGCGGCGGTAACCGTTAGCGCCCCGCGGCACTGCGCCGCTGGCAATGACATCATCACCATGCGCAGCGCCCTGCTCGTGCCCTGGCCGCGATCTTTGGTAGCGCCCCCTGACTTACCGCCGGACGCTATGTCCGACGGGGTCAGGGGGGCCTACCTGCGGCCGGGGCGGCACCAGTTAAAGGGGAGGTGGCGGGCGGCCATTTTTGTTGCTGGCCACCTGCCAGCACCTGACCCCGTTGCTGTCCCCAGCCCCCGTGAAGCCCCCCCGCGGGGTGCCGGCTGCTCTCCGTGAGCTCGGCGCTCTTCTTGAGTGCCGGGCTCGTCTGCCGGCACTCCCGATCCCTGGTGGCCCAGCAGGGCGCCGGGATGCGCTGCGCCAGGCCCCTCCCCTTTAATAAGGGGAGGAAGGCCTGCAGTACCGCAGCGCGACATGCTGCAGCCCCATGCGCTGCGGCACGTAGCGCCGAAATATTGCCTCGCAGCGCCCCAAGAGGGACGTGAGGCGCTTCCAGTAGCACCCCTCCTCCCTCTCGGGGTGCTACCTGGGAAAATCGGCCGCGGGGGTGCTAACTTTTTCGGGGCTCTAAAAGTAGTGCCCCGGCGACGTTAGTGCCCCAAAGGGGGCGCGACTCAATTTTTCCCCCAAGTTGTCTAGTCAAATTTCACTGCTGTTTGTGGGACCTGGCTGTGTGCAAATTAGCTGCCAGGTTTGCCGACATATTAATGCTCACTGGATGCGAAGCACTTTAGGAGTCCATGAGGACATGAAAGGTGCTATATAAATGCAAGTCTGTGTTTTAAAACTCTCAATATGCTTACTTTCTTTTCCCCACTGAAAAGTATTAATATACAGAATTTTTTCAGCCATTTTTAAAAATTTAAGTCAACTATACAAGCACAATACATTTCTGTACTGATTATCCTGTTTAAAACAGCATACCCTCTGATTCTCTATGAGTAACACCGCAGGATATATCAAAACCAAACCTATACCTTACCCTGAACTGCTGTTGTAATGAGACTTGCGATTGCCACTAGAGCCCCTATTATTCAGGGCAGCAGTCTTCATCCTCACCTCCCAAAAGAAAAAATATTTCTAACATTGCATGAAGCATTTGATACAACAATGACACAAAAAAGAGCAGTTTATCACTCAGTTACAATTGTGGCTCCCTATCATGCTGCAGACATCTCAGGTGTATTATGCTGGACAAAATTGCAGTATATAAAATCAGGTTTGTTTGCAATTAACCAAGACAGACCCTATCAAATAAATAATTCCATTTCATACACAATACATCACAAGTCACTAATTAGTACACAAACTACACACTGATCAACTTGATCTAAAGCTGCAGCCCACAGCCTGATACTCTTAGGAGGGCCCAAAAATTCGGCTGAATACGGGAGAGTACGAACTGTGTACTCTCGCGTATTCGGTCCCGAAGTGCCGGTTTCCTGCATGCACTGCGTATGGCGAAGGGGGCGGTTCCTAAGTGAACCGTGTGCGCACTAGAGGCTGTGCGCACGCATCACACTTAGTCTTTTTTTCAGGTTTCAACGCGAAGGTAAGTATGGAAGATTTTACACATGAAGAAAGGAGGCGTATGACCCCCTTTTAACAAGGTAAGTAGTTAATTAAGTATTATTTAAAATTTTTTCAACAGGTTTATCTTTTTTAGAGACTTTAAAGAAAGGTAAGTTTATTTTTATAACTTTTAAAAAGAATTTAAATTTTTTCAAAAATTTAAATTTTTGTTTAAAGTGGTTAATTTATTTAACTATAGTTATTTTATTAATGTGATGGGTTTTAAAAAAAATTATTTGAGGTTTAGCTGTTCTTTTGGGGGCAATTTGTATTCATAGTTTTGACAGGTCTCCTGTCAAATCTATGAATGAAAGATGGTGTGCTGCCATTGGCTCTCCATGGCCCACGTGATCCCAGAGGTCGCATCGAACTAACTGCGCCTCTGGGACACGCGCACACTGCGCGCCGGCACTAGGGAGAGGCCCAGGACCTGAAGTTCGTGTGGGCCCAAAACACAACGGCCGGCGCGGAGTGTGATATCGCGCAAGATCCTTACCCCCGCGGCAAGCCTCCGAGTCAAATTTCTGGGCCATTATGTTTTTTTAGTATCCTGGTACCTGCTGGGAGCCACACAATCTTTCCAATTACCACTGACCTCTGTGGGGGAAAATGGATGTGTGTGAACATCTTGTGAGGATAGGATTATGCTTGGCTTTGAAGCCCCTCACGATGCTTGGATAGTGTACTGACGCACCCTGTCCAAGCTCATCACATGAAAAAAATAACCTTAAGATTGATGCGCCAGAAGGCTGCTGTTGTCTGTGGCATCCTATCCAGCAGCATTCAGCACCTTCATGAGAGGAGGGACGAGAATTGGGATAAAGTGCCCAACAGTTCTATGCAGTGGAGTTTTAGTTAATTTGTCACATTCTTCTTCCTGTGCCAGAAGTTTTGACAGAAGTTGGGGCTGCAAGAATTTTAGTGGGAGTCATGGCTTCAAGTCAAGAATTGAGGAGGAGTTGGTCTGCCAGAAATGATTTAAAATAAAAACTTTCTTACAACTAGGTGCAAAAACCATCGATTCTAAACAGACTTTTTTTTTGGCGGCGGGGGTTGGGGATGTGAGGGCTTCATATCCCCATCTCCTGACGCAAAGCCCCAACTATTGCAAAAATTCTATGTAAAGAGTTAATGCTGCTCTATTTTTCTGCACAGTCTGCAACTTTGAAATAATCATGACACAGCAGTATTGCACCTCAGCGTCGGATGTTCTGTCAGTCAGTTTCACACCAGTTTTTACAACTTTTACAGGGTAGGTAAAGTTCAATAAATGAGGCATTGCATGAATTACTTTCCAATAGCTCAAGGTGAAAGAACATTGACCATCCAGATTATCATTATAATGTCAAGTTAAATAACTAAAATATATTAGGCACAGCAGATGTATACAGTACAATATATTGTATAATGTACTGTACATTTTCAGACCGTTGCTGCAGTGTATAGCTTCACATTTTTTACTTGTGCAGGTAATTGGTGAACTCTCATTTAGCCACTAATTTACATTATTCCGAGGTGGGGGGGGGGTGGGGTCTTTGCTACTACAGTGAATAATCAGGATTATGCTATGTAGCAGGCAGACATAAGAACTAAGAATCCTCTCCCTCACCAAATTAAAGAACTTTTCAGGAATACGGCACCGGAAATACTCAAGGGCTCACCCCATCTGAATTTAGTTGTTTCCAGTTCAACCATGATAGCTGAGATAAATCCACCAACCTTTTGGATTCCTTATTTATCCGAATGCATACTCTCAAAGTTAGCAAGCGATGCCGAGGGGAGCTCACTGATTCCTCATGGGTATACTGGTTAGCCAATAGAATTGATGCCCGCAGACCAGTTCATTTCCATATAAAGAACGATAGAGATCCTAAATGGACAGATCTATTTGGGGTCTCAAAGAATGTGCCGACCACAGCAGCAGTGCCATATTTAGAAACAAAGGCAACATAACAGATGAAGTTACAGAGCAGATGCAGGTTTGCAAATGAATTATAATTTATTACAGAGCTTGCTTACAGAATCAACACATAGCAGGGAATATAAAAAGTATTAGTTATTATATAACAGCCTATCATGCAACTTATCTCCCATTGCAGGATATGCTATCTTATAACAGCAAAAGGGAGTAATGCACAATGTCTGATCAAGGCTACTGAGCCTTCAGTGACTGAATAAGTTTAGTTATGCTTTTATTACGAGGTATTTGGGGATTTTAGGGACATTTGGGGGATCAAATTCTGCAATTCTGTTTTTCCAGAAAACTCACTAAGTGGCATTGTAACATGTATTACATGTTACTTTAGTTATGCATTTCATTTTATTTCTTTGTTTTTCCACACCAAAGTATCCAGCAAAATAGTAGGCAACATGACTAGGCTGGAGATAGGCACCTGGCAGTTAGCCCAATGGAAAGTGTGGGTGGGGGGGGTTGTAGGATTTAGAATCACTGAAGGTAAAGAGTTCTGGTCCTGGGGTTTGGTAGAAATAGGGTGGGGGTCCTTGTGTTTACTAGTATGGGATGAGGGCACAGGGTTTGAGGGCGTGGTCCTGGTTTTTAACAGTACCATATCAACAACATCATTCAGTCTACAGTCCATGCTTGCATTAAACAGGTGACTGATACCTTGTTTTCCAGAGCAAGCACATTCATCACTTGCTCCATAGACATCCAGAAGCAGTGTATAGGACTCTAGGGTTTGTACAGATTGCAGGCTTACGCCAAATCCAGAGTGTCACCCATGTCACCCTGTGGGCTTCTTCACACAATATGACTGCCTTTATCAATTGTAAGACCTCCCACTCTATTAAAGTGCAATTGATGTGTGATGATCAGGAGCGTATCATGCACATCTGTGCCTGTTTTCCTAGCAGCTGCCATGATACTTTTTTATATTGCATCTATTCTCCATCTCTCCACTCCTTGTCCCTGCACAGCAAGTGAGAGTCTGGCTGCTTGAAGACAATGGCTATCCCCTGCACACTTGGCTCATCTTAGGAATTCATGCTTGGCTGCAGAAGTCTGCGACAATCAGATCCATGGGTCAACTAGTGCCCTCATTGAGTAGACCATTGGAGTCCTGAAATGATTCAGATGTCTGGACAGACCTGGTGGCTTCCTGCAGTACAGCCCAGAAAAAGTGCCCCGTGTGCTTGTGGTTTTCTGTATTCTGCATAACTTTGTTCTATAACGGGGACAACACATGGAACCACCGTTGAAGGAGGAACGTCAGTATGACGAGGAGGGTGACATTGATGAGAATGGTGAAGAAGTGGGAGACAGTTGCCTGCAGCTAAAGCATGTTCAGTGTCAGCTCATTGAAGAGAACTTCAGCTGAACAATCCAAGCTCCCCTGCATTAACGTATGTCCCAATCATTCCACCTTAAAATAAACAGCATCTGCCCAAATCCCAAAATTGATATTCATGTGAACTAACATTGCAGGATCATCAGCTACTACAGGAACACTATCTGCCCACAATGATTTCAAACAACATCCTGGTTTTGCTGGCTTACAGAAAGGCCTACACATGATTTTTCACCCCTGTGTGAGCCCCTAGTGCCAGTCTGAAGTGCCCTTTTGCTGACCGTAGTGAGTCTACGAGCTGCTCCCCAGTGGCTACCACATGGAGGTGGGAAGCTGCGGTGGTTTATTCGAGGAATCACAAGATGCTCATGGTTGGCACCCTCTACGAGCTTGGGCCCGAGAATGTATGACTGTAACAATTCGGTATCTGCCAGGGCAGTCTGATCCAGCTGGCTTTCAGGTAGTAGTGTGGACATTGGTTCAGGGGTCATAAGGATACAGAAACTTTGTCATCATGAGAGATGTTCCATTCCCATCAAACAACTATCCTTGCAACTGGGCTGCGGCTCAGCACACCGAGTCATCTGTTGGAGAACAGACTCTAGGAGATCTGTGCTCTGATTGAAGGCCCTATACATTCGCTCTCCCAGCCTATCTAAGGCAGAGGAGATAGTTGAGCCCGTAGCTTACACGTCCCCAATATGAACTTCCCTGAGAGATGCTGTTACTACTGTAAGTGGTGGGAGGGCTCAGCTACAGAGGCCATTGAGCTGACCATGTTCTCTATGGTTGACTGTAGAGTGCCAGTGCCATGCATTAGAACCCCACACAAGTTAATAATGGATTCCACCATACTATCTGACATGCTTTAGAAGTCATGATGCGGAGATGCCGGTGTTGGACTGGGGTGGACAAAAATGAGAAGTCGCACAACACCAGGTTATAGTCCAACAGTTTTATTTAAAATTACGAGCTTTCGGAGCGCTGCTCCTTCTTCAGGTACAGTGAGGGAACACAAATCGATTACACCGTATATAAACACAGAGAACAATGTGTCTGCAGAGATACAATCTGTTAGGGAGGCATTAGATCAAAGACACAGCAGAGTACAGCTAAGACAATGAGATGGGTCAGAGGGGGTCCAACGTGTCAAATGTTGGACCCCCTGTGACCCACCTCATTGTCTTAGCTGTACTCTGATGTGTCTTTGATCTAATGCCTCCCTAACAGATTGTATCTCTGCAGACACATTGTTCTCTGTGTTTATATACGGTGTAATCGATTTGTGTTCCCTCACTGTACCTGAAGAAGGAGCAGCGCTCCGAAAGCTCGTAATTTTAAATAAAACTGTTGGACTATAACCTGGTGTTGTGCGACTTCTCATGTTTTAGAAGCTCTTCCCATTTCTGGTGTACTTGATGCCTGGAGAATTTCCTGCCCCCGGGGGTAAAGAGGAACTCCGTCCTCCTGTCCATCAGGGCCTCCAAGGCAGCATCCGAGAACTTTGGTGCTCTCTCACCGCTTGCTTCAGCCACATTACCTCTTTCAAAAGTCTTTCCCGAATTCAAATTACTATACTGGTTTAAGGAAAGCTTCTGCTGTAAATTTTCATCTTCATCTCATGAGTGGTAATCGGGCAGAGTCGATCGCCTGCCTCTTCTGGAACCCGCCCAATTTTGTAAACTTTGTCTGCTTATAATGGGTGCTATTATTGCCAGTTTCATTTGGATGGAGGAAGAGAAGCAGCAGCAGCAATTAGCATCATCAGCAGTCGGGCCTATTAGAAGACCGCAGGTGTGGGGGGCAGCTCATAGGAGGCCTTACCCAGTACAGGATGTAAAGACCAAGGGGGCTAAATTCGGTTGATTTGTGCCTCCCATTAGCGCCCTAAGAGGGCGCTAACGCCTCCCGCGAAATTCAGCATGAGGTTAGCGGCGGCGCTAACCGTTAGTGCCACACGGCGCTGTGCCGCCGGCGATTACGTCATCGGCGTGTGTAGCACCGCCCCGGCTGTAATATTGGGTGGCGCCCCCCGACTTATCGCCGGACGCTATGTCCAATGGGGTCAGGGGGGCCTACCTGCGGCTGGGGCGGTGCTAGTTAAAGGGAAGGTGGCGGGCGGCCATTTTTGTTGCTGGCCGCCTGACAGCACCTGCCCCCGTTGCTGTCCCCGGCCCCCATGAAGCCCCCCCTGCGGGGTGCCGGCTGCTCTCTGTGAGCCCGGCACTCCTCTTGAGTGCCGGGCTCGTTTGCCGGCACTCCCGATCCCTGGTGGCCCAGCTGGGTGCCGGGACGCGCTGCGCCAGGCCCCTCCCCTTTAAGAAGGGGAGGAAGGACTGCAGTACCGCGGCGCGATGTGCTGCAGCGCCGCGGTTTTGGCTCGCAGCGCCCCAAGAGGGACGCGGGTCGCTTCCAGTAGCTCCCCTCCTCCCTCTCGGGGCGCTACCTGGGAAAATCAGCCGCGGGGGCGCTAAGTTTTTCGGGGCGGCGAAGGAAGCACCCAGGCGCTACCGAACTTTTACCCCCAAGAGTCACTTCCTTGGATCTATCTAAAAAGCAATTCATCCTGAGGCTACGTTTCTCCAGGCAGGCTGTCACAGATCTCCGCAGCCTCTTGCAACAGGATGTGCTGCCTGCTGGCCCAGGAGGGTTATGCTTTGATACTGGCTGTCAAAGTCATCACAACCCTTAATTTATTTGCCACTGGCTCTTCCACTTTGCTACAGGGGAAATCAGCCCCATCTCCTAGTCTGCAGTACACAGCTGCATTAAGCAGGTTACTGATGCCCTGTTCACAAGAACTAACCAGTACCTTACTTTCCCCATTCACCTGAACAGTCAACAGGAGAGAGCTGAGGGCTTTGCAGCAGTGGCTGGCATGCCCAGCATCCAGGGCGCCTCTGACAGCACTCATGTCTCTATTAGGGCACCAGCCAGCAGCATTCGTCAATAGAAAAGGCTACCACTCCATTAATGCCCTGGTAGCATCCGATCACAGAAACAGGATCATGCAAGTTTGTGCCTAGTACTCAGGCAGATGTCACAATGCTTTTAATCTGTGATAATCTACCATTCCTCCAATATTCGACCCTTCCAGGAACGTGGCAGGATGACTGCTGGGGGACAAGGGATACCCCTTATACACACACCTCCACAGCCCCACCATGCCTGAGCAACACAGGTATAATCAAAGCCAGGGGACCACAAAGATGATAACTGAGTACAATCATGGACCATGTTTAGCAGGCACCTCAAAGCACTGGAGCGGTACCACCAACGCTGCCTCCGCAAGATCCTGCAAATCCATTGGCAGGATAGGCGCACCAACGTCAGTGTTCTCGCTCAGGCCAACATCCCCAGCATCGAAGCTTTGACCACGCTCGATCAGCTCCGATGGACGGGTCACATCGTCCGCATGCCCGATACGAAACTCCCAAAACAAGCGCTCTACTCGGAGCTCCGACACGGCAAGAGAGCCCCAGGTGGGCAGAGGAAACGCTTCAAGGACACCCTCAAAGCCTCCTTGAAAAAGTGCAACATCCCCACCGACACCTGGGAATCCCTGGCCCAAGACCGCACAAAGTGGAGGAGAAGCATCCGGGAAGGGGCCGAATACCTCGGAAGCCAAGCGCAGGCAGCGGAAGGAGCGCACGTCAACCCAAGCACCCCACCCACCCGCCCCTTCAACCACCGTCTGCCCCACCTGTGACAGAGACTGTAGGTCCCGCATTGGACTCATCAGTCACCTGAGAACTCATTTTTAGTGTGGAAGCAAGTCATCCTCGGTTCCAAGGGACTGCCTAAGAAGAGAAGAACTGAGTACACTCTAGGGCTGCTGAAGCAGAGGTTCGTCTGTCTGGATAGGCCTAGGGGCTTCCTACAGTATGCCCCACGAAGGCTCTCCCGCACCGGTGTCCACAACGTCACCATACAGAGATGCCTGCATTTGGAGGAGACACAGCAGCAGTCCTCACTGGACGAGGAAGACCGGGGGAAAGGCGAGGGAGCTGGAGAAGGTGGGCCACCTCAATGCCTTGAAAAAAGAGATGCGAGGGATGAGTTAATTGCTCAGCAATTCTGATGACCTGTCCTCAAAACATACACAGAGCCCCTCTGCAGTAACAGTTGTTGCTCCATCCTTCACCACTCCCTTAGTCCTGTATGAAAGAACTTTCCAACCATTCAGACAACTTTTATATCAATGACATACTGATAATGCAGACTCAGAAACTGCTGTTAAAGTGCACTGCAGACTAAAGTGTCAAATGTGATAAAGGTGATGAATTTCATGGCAAACATAATAATTGCCTTCTGTTCATTTCTCACCCCAAGTGTCAACCCGTGGTGCCTTTCTTATTGGAAAGTTTCCGAACCAGACTACTCCTGTGAGTTGCTGCCCTAATTTGCCTCAGCCAAGCTGGTGTAAGGCTGCTTTGCTCATGTGGGCCCCTTGAGATGCTTGTGGCTAGTAACTTCTGGGTGCTCGGGCCTGTGCTAACCATGGCTGCAGACTGCTAAACCTTGGTTGCTGCCAGGGTAACCTGGCCCAGCTTACTTGCTGGCACCAAGGTTGAGGGATGGTGAAGGAGAGGTGAGAGAGGGCCACACGTACTGCTCCCGCTGTGCCATTCCCCTGGGGCTGGGCCTCATCACTTCCATTGATCTAAGGAAGGGCCGATTGCAGAAGATGAGTGATTTCTTGAAAGCCCCTATCTATTTGGACCACCAGTCTGTCCAAGGTTGACTCCTGCAGAGTGCTGATTCCATGCAAGGTGACACCGCACAGGCTGGAGTGGGACTTCTCAACACTTTCATAGTGCTGAAATTGCTCAGTAGGCCTGCCAATACCTCATACAACCGCTTGTCCTGCAGAAAGAGAGGGTGAGAGTCAGTGAGTGGCTGTTGAAAAGGCAAGTGGAGATGTGTAGGGCTTGTGTACATAGTGCACATGGTGAGAGGTGGAGTAGAAGCAAGATGGCATGAGGATGAGGAGGGGAATAATACAAAGCCAAAGTGTGTTGAATGTGAAGTGAGGAAGAGCCCTGGGAGGAGTTGGTAGCTGTACAAGTGTTACGATATGAGAAGGAGGGGGAGGGGGTGAAAGGAGGTATTGTTTAGCGAGATGGAGAGATGAAGAGCTGTGCTCACCCTTCCTGTTCTTGTGAGGTAATTGAATCTCTTTATGCACTGAAGCCAGGTCCTGGGAGTGACACTGACCCTGTCAGCTACATCTGTCCAGGCCTGCACAAGTGTGACCTTGGGGATGCTCCTGCTGCTGCTGGGAACAGTGCATCCCTCTTTGCGCTGACCTGCTCCACAAAGACTTCCAGGAAGGCATCAGAAAACCTGGGGGAAGCCTTCTGACTGATCTCTGGGCCCAGCATTGTTTCCAGCACGTTGAAACAAAATTCAAAGCAGGGAATGTGACCTCGCTTTAAGCGGTGCATTCTTGCTTTAAGTAGGCCTAAGGGAGCCCGTCAGAAATTGTGCACATCAGGTAGGCAGGCTGCCTGATTCCTGATGCGATCAGTGGACAGCCTGTCAATCAGAGTGAAATGAGGCCCGGGAGTTAAAATTGCCCAGACCCCATGCTCGCGATGTCATGGGGGCTTCCCGCTTGTCCTGCCCCCAAATCCAACGTCTACCCTATTCATGCCTTGAGTTAAAATCAAGGCTCTTATTTTGGACTGTAGAAATTTTTGTTACTAGAAAGAAATGGCAGAGAGAAATTTTTATTCAGAAAGAAAGAACTTACATTTATATAGCGCTTTTCACGACCTCAGGGCATCCCAAAGCGTTTTACAGCCAATGGCGTACTTTTGAAATGCAGTCACTGTTGTAATGTAGGAAATGCAGCAGCCTATTTGCACACAGCAAGCTCCCACAAACAGCAATGTGATAATGACCTGAAACTTGTCTTTTAGTGGTGTTGGTTGAGGAATAAATATTGGCTAGGATACCGGTGAGAACTCCCCTGCTCTGCTTCAAGATAGTGCCATGGGATCTTTTACATCCACCTGAGAGGGCAGACAGGGCCTCAGTTTAACGTCTCATCTGAAAGACAGCACCTCTGACAGTGCAGCACTCCCTCAGTACTGCACTGAAGTGTTAGCCTAGATTTTGTGCTCAAGTCTCAGGACTTCAACCACACAACATTTTGACTCAGAGGCAAGAGTGCTACCAACTGAACCACAAAATATTTAGAGTGATCTGTGGGGAAAAGATAATACAGCACCATGTGGATTTGCCATGGAACTGTGACAGGCTACTGCTCAGAATAACATTGGAAATGCTATTAAAGTGCCACCTGATGTCATGTAACTGAGTTTTGACAGATAAGTGTGGATATAAGTGTATTAGAATATCCATAGGAAAATAGCGGTTTTCAATTGAGCGCATGACTCACATAGAAAGTTAATATATTATAAATATGTAAATAAGGGGGAATTGACAGCTCCCTTGTCCTTTTATGACAAACGCATGGCAAGTAAGATCAATACCCAATTAAATTGGGCATCTGGGCATCTGGAGTTGTTAGGCGCTGTGTAGTACAAACAAGTCTATTTAAAGGGCAATAAAGAAGTTTTTAGGCTTTCTGCCTGTTTCTCATAATTCCTTTTTCTTCTTACATTCATAGAATCATAGAATGGTTACAGCACGGAAGAAGGCCATTCGGCCCGTCGAGCCCGTGCCGGCTCTCTGCAAGAGCATTTCAGCTAGTCCCACTCCCCACCCTTTCCCCGTAGTCCTGCAATTTTTTTTCCTTCAGGTACTTATCCATCTCCCTTTTGAAAGCCGCGATAGAGTCTGCCTCCACCACCCTCTCGGGCAGTGCATTCCAGACCCTAACCACTCGCTGAGTAAAAAAGTTTTCCCTCATGTCGCCTTTGATTCTTCTGCCAATCACCTTAAATCTGTGTCCTCTGGTTCTCGACCCTTCTGCCAATGGGAACAGTTTCTCTCTATCTACTCTGTCCAGACCCCTCATGATTTTGAACACCTCTATCAAATCTCCTCTCAATCTTCTCTGCTCTAAGGAGAACAACTCCAGCTTCTCCAGTCTATCCACGTAACTGAAGTCCCTCATCCCTGGAATCATTCTCGTAAATCTTTTCTGCACCCTCTCTAAGGCCTTCACGTCCTTCCTAAAGTGCGGTGCCCAGAATTGGACACAATACTCCAGTTGAGGCCGAACCAGTGTTTTATACAGGTTCATCATAATTTCCACGCTTTTGTACTCTATACCTCTACTCATGATGCCCAGGATCCCGAAGCTTTTTTAACTGCTTTCTCAACCTGCCCTGCCACCTTCAACGATTTGTGCACAGATATCCCTAGGTCTCTCTGTTTATGCACCCCCTTTAGGATTGTACCCTTTAGTTTATATTTCCTCTCTTCATTCTTTCTACCAAAATGTATCACTTCGCACTTTTCTGTGTTGAATTTCATCTGCCACGTGTCCACCCATTCCACCAGCCTGGCTATGTCCTCTTGAAGTCTATCACTATCCTCACTGTTCACTATACTTCCAAGTTTTGTGTCATCTGCAAATTTTGAAATTGTGCCCTGTACACCCACATCCAAGTCATTAATATATATCAAGAAAAGCAGTGGTCTTAGAACTGACCTCTAGGGAACACAACTGCATACCTTCCTCTAGTCCAAAAAACAACCGTTCACCACTACTCTCTGTTTCCTGTCACTTAGCCAATTTCATATCCGTGCTACCACTGTCCCTTTTATTCCATGGGCTTCAACTTTGCTGGCAAGCCTATTATGTGGCACATTGTCAAACGCCTTTTGGAAATCCATGTACACCACGTCAACCGCATTGCCCTCATCAACCCTCTCTGTTACCTCATCAAAAAACTCAATCAAGTTGGTTAAACACAATTTGCTTTTAACAAATCCCTGCTGGCTTTCCTTAATTAATCCACACTTGTCGAAGTGACTGTTAATTTTGTCCCTGATTATTGTTTCTAAAAGCTTCCCCACTACCGAGGTTAAACTGACTGGTCTGCAGTTGCTGGGTTTATCTTTATACCCTTTTTTGAACAAGGGTCTAACATTTGCAATTCTCCAATCCTCTGGCACTACCCCCGTTTCTAAGGAGGATCAGAAGATTATGGTCAGTACCTCCGCGATTTCTTCCTTCACTTCCCTCAGCGTCCTAGGATGCATCCCATCTGGTCCTGGTGACTTATCTACTTTAAGTACAGCCAGCCTTTCTAGTACCTCCTCTTTATCAATTTTTATCCCATCCAGTATCTCCTGTACCTCCTCCTTCACTATGTCTATGGCAGCATCTTCTTCCTTGGTGAAGACAGATGCAAAGTACTCATTTAGCTTCTCAGCCATACCCTCTGCCTCCATGCGTAGGTCTCCTTTTTGGTCCCTAATCGCCCCCCACCCCCTTATTACCCATTTGCTATTTATATGCCTATAGAAGACTTTTGGATTACCTTTTATGGTAACTGCCATTCTATTCTCATACCCTCTCTTTGCCCCTCTTATTTTCCTTTTCACTTTTCCTCTGAACTTTCTATATTTAGCCTGATTCTCAGATGTATTGTCGACCTGACAGCTGTCATGCGCGCTCTTTTTCTGCTGAGTTTTGCTCATTCTGATGAGTTCTTAATTTTTTTTGTCTGCAGCATCATTACTGGCATCAATGTGTTTTTCAATGAGCCTATCTGAGCTGCTGGGAAGAAAAGAAGGACCACTGAAGGGAGTCCAGGTAGGTCAAGCTATATGAGATGCGCTGTCTGCCTATCCACTGGTACATGGACACTCATATCGGCAGACTGAGACCATACCTCACTTTGGAGGATCATTAGTGCATGCAGAGGTTCCAAATCTAAAGGTAGGTAGTGACAACAGACTTGATGGCATAAATACATGTGAAGGCCTGCCTAACTATCATGCTGTATTGTTCTTCAGAAGTACCCCTATCACAGAATGTTACACCTTATATAGCATTGCATGAAAGAAGGCATGTCAGGGTGATCATCAGCCAGTAAATCCTGATTACCTTTCCAATCATATTTGCAGACATTTTGGCATCTACGTGCAAAGGCAGTGGAGAACTATCTTTATAAGGGCTAGGTCAGCAGGCAGTCAGATGCAGAGTTGTGCATCTGTGGTAAAGACACTTGCTAACATGCACCATTGGTGGTACAGCCAATGTCAGAATAGGTTAGTTGCTGTCTCAAGCCTGCACATGGGGCTTTCTTTATGTTAATTCATGGCTGCCGGTTCTTAATTGCCTGTCCCTTCAGGCTTGGCAAAGTGGGCAATGGCCTGAGATGCCCTTTCAGCTTAATAGGCAGAAAATTGGTGGGCTCCCTTAAGGTTGTGCAATCCTCCAAACTCAGTTTTCCTCTATGTATCTTGCCAAAGCAATCCAATAGGCTTAAGCACAGAAACAGAAAAATCTACTCCATCAACTTCAAGCCTAGGCTTTTGAGAGGTTGTGGTCTTCATATGAAAACAATAATGAAATTATTCACACATGCACAAGAAAACTTTATAGGCAAATTTAATCATATTGTGAAAGATGTAATCTTAATGGGGGTAATTGTTACTTTTATCACCAGGTATAAAATGAGTGATAGCTTTTCCATTGGCGTCAATGTGATGCGATGGATAAAAAATGAATATTATTGAATCACTTTTAACATATTAACAGATAAATAAAAAGTACTTAGAAGGGGCTTTACTTGTGCATTCTTGTATCTTAATTGTAAAAATGCTCCAATAAAGAGGAAAATAAATTTGAAACAAAGGCCTTGAATTTCGGCAGGAGATCAGTGGAACCTCAGAGAAATGGCGTAAACAGCTCTTTATGCGATTTCTCCATGCACTCCACTGATTCACACCCCCTTGGAAATTCCAGGTGAAATTTCTTTCCCAGTAAATATTGAAATGTTGCTTAACAAAATGGTAGAAAAAATTAAATAAAAGTTTCACTGTTTGGAAATTAATTTGTGACATTACATTTGATTTTAGACTGAGTGCTGATAATCCTATACATTCTGCTGCAACTCCAAGACCAGCAGGTATAAGTTGCACTACAGTGGTTTAATTTAGTTACAGGCCTTATATAGCTGAATAATAACTTGAAAAGAACCGTAATTTTTCTGTCCATATCTTCCTCCTAGTTTCTCCTTTTTCTCTCTGCAATTCTGACAGAGAGAGTAACGATAGAGTAGGAAGTCTATCGCAAGGTTACAAATATAAATCTTAGTCATGGAATATTATGCTTTCTTGGAAAGTATGTATTAATACTTGCAGTTATCTAGTGCATTTCACAACTTAAAATGTCTTTACACATACAGTTAATTACTTTTAAAGTGCAGTGGCTGTTTTTATGCAGGCAAATGCAGCAGCTACTCTGTACCAGTAACATCCCATCGCCATGAGAGGACTAATCAGATGATCCATTTTAGGTCATTTTAACAAAGGGATGAATGTTGTCCCGGACGCCAGCAGAACCCTTGGCTCTTCGTAGAGTGCCTTGGCATCTTTAACGTCCACTTGAATCACTGGAACAGGCTGGATCTCAGGATCCTCTTTTCCCAGGGTTTTCTGCTGAAGTTATGACAGACGAATGGGAGAATCCCCTTGGGAATTCACTGCCTTTGTTTCTGTGCCTAATCTTCAAATGCAGAGAAGCTTATGTCATCACCCCTATTAGGAAACCAGCCACCTGCAGTGAGTTTTAAGAAACATTCTTTTCACTTAGAATTTTAATTTGAAATTAGACACAGAGGTGCATTTTCTCAATGATTATCTGAGGATAAGACTATTACAAAGGATTATTCAATCTGTTACTTTAAGAACCCTCATAGAGTTGGATCATTATTTTTAATCATGCAGATAAATTGATATGTGATTCAGTAAGAATGTACATAATTAAACTTAATGAGCTACAATTGACACGAATTAAACCTCACTTGCAAAGATAGCTTTAGAGAACAAATTATTTTTTTCAATAGCAAAGAGAATATAGTGCTTGTGGCGGATCGCCACCTAAATGGGCATAACCCACTTTTCCGTCTGTGGACAATATATCGGTGAACGTTCCCTTTAAGGCACCTTACCTTTAAGACAGGAGTGGGCGGGGCTTCAGGGTTTTTCCAGAGAATTCTGGGAGCAGCTTTCTCAGCCATTTTGTGTGCCATGCAGTGAATTCAAGTTTCTTGATTTCCACATATGGATTCAGCCTCCATTCGTGTTTCGCGGCAGCCTCAACATTGGTGACCCCGACGCTCAGAACGTATTCCGAGCACTGCAATGGCGGACACGAACGCAGTTTCCGTGAAACTGCCGGAGTTTTGGGAAAACCAGCCTGAAGCCTGGTTTCTCCAAGCTGAATCTCGCTTCCGGCTGCGAAATATCACCACAGATGGGACGAAGTACGACTATCTCGTCACATCACTCAGTAGCGCCGCAGTTTCCAAGGTTTGGACAATGCTGCAGAACCCACCAGAGGAAGGCAAGTACGCACATCTCAGGACAGTGCTCCTTAAAAAATTTACGGCCTCGGCATATCAGCGAAACTGCCACCTCCTCGACCTTCCAGGCCTCGGTGATGCCTTACCGTCAGACCTCCTCTCCCACATGCTCTCCCTCACCGACGAGAGCCCACCCGGATCCCTCTTCCGCACGCTGTTCATCCGCCAGCTCCCTCTCAGCATCCGCCCAGCGATCATGGCGTCCGGCCTCACGAACCTGGAAGCCCTGGCCGATGAGGCCGACAAGCTGCTGTCCGCTCACTCCAGCCGCGACGTCACTCCGGACCTGGCAGCCAATGCCTGGGCGCGCCCCTCACCGGCCACCACGCGGCCACAAGGGCCTGCCACCAGGCCCACGGGGCCTTCACGCCCCACTAACCCGGGCCACTGTTACTACCACGCACGGTTCGGCGCCAGGGCACAACGGTGCACACCTCCCTGCTCTTTCAAGTCCGCCCCCGTACCAGCCACCGCGATGGCTGTGGGCCACGCGAGCTCCCTGCTGTTTGTTACGGATGACAAAACCGGCCGCCGGTTCCTGTGCGACACTGGGGCTCAGCACAGCATCATCCCGGCCTCCTCCCTCGACATCCAAAAGGGCGAACGAGGACCGGCGCTGGCTGCTGCTAACGGCTCGGAAATCCGGACGTATGGCACCCGGACAGTCACCCTCGACCTCGCTGGTCGTCGCTACCGATGGGAGTTCATCAATGCCAAGGTGCTCTCCCCTCTCATCGGCGCAGATTTCCTGTGCGCCCACGGCCTACTGGTAGACATCCCCCGTCACCGCCTCGTGGACATGAACACCATGTCCCCCATCCTGGGCGCCATGGCCCCCCGTCAACCCGCCGACATGGCGTCACAGTGCCACGCCCGGGCCACGGATGACTACTCGGCACTCCTGGCCGAATTCCCAGCCCTTACCAATCCGACCTTCTCCGCGGAGGCCGCCAAACACGGGGTGGAACACTTCATCCCCACCACAGGCCCCCCAGTGTACGCCCACGCCCGCAGGCTGGACCCGGCCAAACTGGAGATCGCGCGGACCGAGTTTGCCACCATGGAACAGCTCGGCATCATCCGCCGCTGCAACAGTCCCTGGGCCTCCCCACTCCACATCGCCCCCAAACCAGGCGGAGGTTGGCGCCCCTGCGGGGATTACCGCCGCCTCAATGACGCCACCACCCCTGATCGGTACCCCGTGCCGCACATTCAGGACTTCTCGGCTAGACTGGCCGGCCGCTCAGTCTTTTCCAAGGTCGACCTGGTGCGCGGCTACCACCAAGTCCCTGTCCATCCCGCGGACGTCCCCAAGACGGCCGTAATCACCCCCTTCGGCCTGTTCGAGTTCCTGCGGATGCCCTTCGGCCTCAAAAATGCGGCCCAGGCATTCCAACGGCTCATGGACTCGGTCCTTCGGGACCTGAAGTTCCTGTTCGTCTACCTGGACGACATCCTGGTAGCCAGTTCCTCCAAGCAGGAACACCTCGAACACCTCCGCATCCTGTTCGGGTGCCTCAGCGACCACGGGCTCATCCTCAGCCCAGCCAAATGCCAGTTCGGCCTGGACAAGATCGACTTCCTCGGCCACCACATCACCCATGCTGGGGCCATTCCCCTGCCCACCAAGGTGCAGGCCGTCCAACAATTTCCCCGCCCCACCACCATCAAAGGCCTCCAGGAGTTCCTCGGGATGGTGAACTTCTATAACCGCACCGTCTCGTCCACACCTCCTAAGCGGATTCTGGGGGGAGCTGTGTGGCAGATCGCCACCTAAACGGGCATAACCCACTTTTCCGTCTGTGGACAATATATCGGTGAACCTTCCCTTTAAGGCACCTTACCTTTAAGACAGGAGTGGGCGGGGCTTCAGGGTTTTTCCAGAGAATTCTGGGAGCAGCTTTCTCAGCCATTTTGTGTGCCATGCAGTGAATTAAAGTTTCTTGTTTTCCACATATGGATTCAGCCTCCATTCGTGTTTAGCAGCAGCCTCAACATGCTCATCTTTAAATAAAGTTGGATCACCTGAAACTGTTTGCCCCAAAAGATTTCTCCAAACAATAGAGGTTTTGATATTAAATGAGTTTTATCAGGAAACGGCCAACAATTCAGCTGGAATAATAACATGATAAAATGTGGCTTGTGCTAGTCAGCTCTGCTAAATAGAAGTTGAAGAACAAGTCTGACTCACCATCTTGTTGGGTGTCTGCAGTTAAGGCTACATACATCCAAATCCTATTTGTGCTCAAGTTGTATTCATACTTGTATAAATAAGATAAAATTGTGAGTATCATTTAATTAATATCTCATTTGTCAGCAGGCACAAAGTATCTCATCTGTTGATAAATACTGCTGGAGACAAATTCAGAACTGACGTCTCTGTGCCAGGAATGAAAGTTCTAGACGCAGAGTCTTTCATTTATAGATTTATGAAGGAACTGGTACTCACAGACAACATACACAATGATGTGAAGGCTGCAGGCGACCTCACGTTACAGTTGCTGAACTCAGTTGCAGGGTGATTAGACCCCAAGGCTTCCTTCCTTCATGACAATGGTACACAATGATATCCTCAGCTAAAGGTCATTACATCATGTCCTGCATTCCGTGAATGTTACTCTGGGTTCATACAAACTGCCATTAGCTCATCATTCCACAGATTTGGTCTCAAAAGGTCAAAGTTCCATAATGAGTCTTAGAACATAACAAAAGCTTTCTTGCCTCCTTACACGTACAGAAAATGTACACATATAGTTGTGAAACAGATAGATATATCGACCTGAAGATCAGAACTACGCAGAGAACAAAAACAACTCTCTTTATGACTCTTCCACTGGCCATGAGATGGCCTTGAATGTCTGAGCTGATTTTTGGACATTTTTCAGAATGCTGTTGCCAGCAGATTCTGGACAAAGTATCTGTTTGTTCTTTAATGCAACCTTTCCTGGTAGCGTTCCTAACAACTGGCATGAGAGAACATGCACAGGGATATTTACATTTAGGAAGTGCATATGGCGATTCGTACAAGGAATGATTGTAAGCAACCTGCAGGATGTTGCCTGTTTAATTTAAAGTCTGCACCAAAGCTGTACAACTACACATTATATGAGTGCTCTATGTAACCTTAATATCTTAATATTATCATTCTGCTTGCAGGACAAAATGGCCTATTCTGCAGCAGTACCATACTGGTGGGGGTCCCAAATAATACAAGCCCCTGACTCCACTCAATGAGATCACCCTCAATATTATTAGGGAGGGAGGGAATCGAGAGATTGGGGTACAGTGAAACTGATGCCTTCCCTCAAGCTCATGACTAGTAGCATAATGTTTATGTTACGTAATTATGCCCTGCTGAATAATCTTACACAGGAATACATCCTATATTCCTAAACTCATTGCAAAGTAGTCACATTTACTGACGAGACTAAACTGGGAGGGGCAGTCAAACTGAAATAAGCAGCTCAAAAAATTATAGAGTGAGTTGGACAAAATAAGTGGGGGTAATTTTAACCTAAAGTCAATGGAAAGTAAAATCAGGCGGGGTGTAAAATGGGCAGCCAATTTGATGCCGTTGGTTTCCTGCCAGACGAGTAAGGTTAAAATTACCCCCAAAATATTGGCAGATGACATTCAATGCAGACACGTGCAAAGTGCTGCATATAGGATGGAAAAATAAACAGCACACATACTCCACGAATAGTATTGAAATAGCTAAGGATGAAGTGAAAAGAGACCTAGGAGTCTTCGTAGACTCTATGCTAAACATGTTCAACCAATGCATAACAGTCATCAACAAAGCCAATAGAATATTGAACTCCATAGCCAAAACAGTTGCATACAAGTCATAGAGAAAGTCCTGATCAAACTGTACAGTACTTTGGTCAGACCACACATTGAGTACTGCTATCATTTCTGGTTACTGAAACAGAATGGAGATATTCAAGCACTGGAGGAAGTGCAGGCAAGACCCACAAGGCTGATCGCCTGTGTCAGAGGTCTAAGATATTCAAAAGACCCAGTGTCAAAGGTCTAAGATATTCAAAAGACCCAGTGTCAGAGGTCTAAGATATTCAAAAGACCCAGTGTCAAAGGTCTAAGATATTCAAAAGACCCAGTGTCGGAGGTCTAAGATATTCAAAAGACCCAGTGTCAAAGGTCTAAGATATTCAAAAGACCCAGTGTCGGAGGTCTAAGATATTCAAAAGACCCAGTGTCGGAGGTCTAAGATATTCAAAAGACCCAGTGTCGGAGGTCTAAGATATTCAAAAGACCCAGTGTCGGAGGTCTAAGATATTCAAAAGACCCAGTGTCAAAGGTCTAAGATATTCAAAAGACCCAGTGTCGGAGGTCTAAGATATTCAAAAGACCCAGTGTCGGAGGTCTAAGATATTCAAAAGACCCAGTGTCGAAGGTCTAAGATATTCAAAAGACCCAGTGTCAGAGGTGTAAGATATTCAGAAAGCTTTTCAGCCTGGAAAGGAGGCATCTGAGATGTGATCTTATGGAGGTAAATAAGATAGTAAATGTTATGCAAAAGGTAAATCCGAAATCCAGAAATAAATTAAATTAATGGTAGATAGGTTAAAATTAGTGAAAGGTAACTTTATGACTGATATCAGGAAGTTCTTCTTCACGCAGAGAGTGATCAACACTTGGAATGGACTTTTGGGCAGAGTGGTGAAGGTGAAAACCGTAGATGCATTTAAGAAAGAATTAGATGCTGTGATCGATTCAGTATCTCACAGGCAGATTTCCCCCCTGTACCCTGCTCTAAATCAGATGGGATAGTGGTGGTGAGGCCTACTGTTGCCTCCTTTCCCCAACCTGGATTTCCTTCTCACCCACCCCACCCCGTTGGCTGCCACTCCAAATACCAGCAGGGTCATGCAGCCTAGCTTCTTCGCCCATTTCTTTCCCAGCTTCCCCTTTTACCACCACTACTTGAATAGTCAGCCGTGGCTCAGTGGGTAGCACTCTCGCCTCTGAGTCACAAGGTTGTGAGTTCGAGTTCACGTCCCACTCCAGAGACTTGAGCACAAAAATCTAGGTTGACACTCCAGTGCCAGTGCTGAGGGAGTGCTATACTGTCGGAGGTGCCGTCTTTCGGATGAGATGTTAAACTGAGGCCCCATCTGCTCTCTCAGGTGGATGTAAAAGATCTCATGGCACTATATCGAAGAAGAGCAGGGGTGTTATCCCCGGTGTCCTGACCAATATTTATCCCTCAATCAACATCACTAAAACAGATTATCTGGTCATTATCACATTGCTATTTGTGATGGCGAGTTTGTGGAGCATGCAGCAGACCACGATGAATCTTGAGACGCGTTCTGGTGAGTACTGCAGGGCTCCTCCAGAGCAGTCCAGGCAGCGGAAATGTTGTTTAAAGACGCCAATGGTCTGCTCTATCAGATTCCGTGTGTAAGCATGGCTCTCGTTGTACACATGCTGCCCCTGTGTGCGTGGGTTGCGCAGTGGAGTCATGAGCCAGGTGGTCAGTGGATAGCCCTTGCCGCCCAGTAGCCACCCTCTGGTTTGTCATGGTGGCTCAAAGACTGAGGGAACAGCGAAATGGTGCAGAATAAAAGCATCATGACTGCTGCTAGGATACTGGGCATTTACCATCATGGTTGCACACCAACTGCACATTCAGCGAGTGGTAAACTTTACGGTTGTGGTACATCTCAGCATTTAGATGCGGTGCCTGCAAAGCCACGTGTGTGCAGTCAATGCCACCCTGCACCATGGGGAAGCCCACTATCCTAGCAAAGCCACGTGCATGCTCTGCCTGCTTCTCTCTGGTCAGAGAAAACAATGAAGTCCCCTCTCCCGACATAAAGAGCGTCTGTCACCTCTCTTATTCAGCAGTGGACGGTGAACTGGGAGATGTTACAGATGTCGCCTGCTCCAGCCTTGAATCCCGACGCGAAAGAAATTCTGGGTCATGGTCACCTTCACAGCCACTGGCAGTGCTGTCCTTGCCCTGGTGTGAGGCTGTAGGTCTGGTTACAAGAGGTGGCAGAGTTCTGTGAGCACCTCCTTTGTAAAGCGCAGACGCCTCACACACTGCTCCTGGCTCAGGCTGAGGTAAGAGAATTGCTCTCAGAAGAAATTGGCAGCGCTGGCGTCAAATCAGTGTTGATTGACGTCGCGATCTGCCCACTCAACATACTTCCAGCGCACGCTCCTAATGCCTGCCCTACCGCCCTCACCAAGAAACCGGTACTCGTTGCACCGAAAAATCGGTTGCTATGGAGCCAAATTTCTCGCCCCTAATTTCCAAGCTCCACCAGTGTACTTCCAATGGATATTTAAATTAGCTGACCCTTCCGTAACATCAGCAGGAATAAGTCTCTGATCAATTCAGGGATGCACAGCAATGACAACTTATGGCCTTAAATTGGCACACTAAACTTTTATGGGATAGTAAGTTACACACCTAGCCACTGAAGTTCCAGGGGCGGTGATCCTGTGGTTGCATTGGAATCTTCCCTGCTTCCTTGGGGGTTCAGCTAGTCTCTTACTGAAGGTGAGAGACTGGTAAAATCCTCATGGAATTTCCGGGCCTAGACGTTAGCAGCAGAATAATACATGGTCTTTAATATGGTATAATGCCCCTGCACTTATGAAAAAATGCATCCTCGAATCTACAATGTGCAGTGCCACGAGTATTTCAACTAAATCTACATCTTTAATCTATGTGTTTTCAATGTGTTTTGTTTTGACTGGATAGGGTTCCCAATCCTGTTGTACAGAAACGTGCCATGTTCTGAACCATGTCTCAAGATGCAGATTCAGGAGTTTATAATGAAAACCAATGCAGTTTCTAGCACACTGTGTAGAAAATAATATGTTTAGATTAATGACAAGGATAAGGCTGCTAATGCGCCTTAGGTCAGTACCCTAGATATTCATTATTCATCTAATTGTGGATAAGAAATAGGCAATCTCCTCTCTGTAGCTGAACCACAGTAGCTGGAGCAAAGGCAGCACAATACTAGTGTAATAGAGACAACCAGGTCAGTCTCTTTCAATTAATCAATTTACAATTTTCATAGATTATGTAAAAGTGAATTCAGCAGTACAAGATAAATAATGGTAGTTGATAATGGGCCAGAAATTCGGGTCTCCACGGGTCTCCACCCGTAGACCCAACGAAGGGCCGGTTTCGCGCAGGCACTGCGCATGCGCTGGAAACTGGAACTTCTGTTCCCCTGAAGGAAGGGGTTCGGAGGTCGAACGCATGCGCCGGAGAGGCAGCGTGCACGTAGCGAACTTCATTTTTTTTTTCAGGTTTCTCCGTGAGGGCAAGTACGGAGAAGCTGCGCAGGATAAAAGGAGGCGCAAGGCCTGCTTTTAACAAGGTAAGTGGTGAATTAAGTACAATTTAAACATTATTTCAACAGGTTTATCTTTTTTACATACTTTAGAGAAAGGTAAGTTTATTTTTAGCACTGTTAAAAAGTGTAATTAATTTTTTCAAAAATTTAAATTTTTGTTTAAAGTAGTTAATTTATGTAATTAATAGTTATTTTAAAAATGTGATTTTTTTTTTATTTATTTGAAGTTTTAGTGAGGTTTTGGGGCCGATCTCTATTCATAGATTTGACAGGTCTTCCTGTCAAAATCTATGAATGAAGATTCCCTGCTCTCCATGGCCCACGTGATCCCAGGGGACGCTTCGAACTAACGGCGCCGCTGGAATACGCAAGCACTGCGCGCCAGCAGCTGCAGGAGGCCCAGGAGCCGAATTCCATGCGGGCCCGAAGCACAACGGCAGGCGCGGTATGTAAGTACGCGCGCGATTCTTGCACCCGCGGGAAGCCGGAGAGCCGAATTTCTGGCCCAATATTTTTCCCCCTTCAAACACAACTGATGTGTAACATTTATTTCCACAACCATCCTTTATTAAAACAGTAGGAAAATACTGCGGATGCTGGAAATCTGAAATAACAACAGAAAATGCTGGAAACACTCAGCAGGTCAGGCAGCATCGAGGAGAGAGAAACAGGGTCCCCGACTCAAAAGATTGACTCTGTTTCTCTCTCCTCGATGCTGCCTGACCTGCTGAGTGTTTCCAGCATTTTCTGTTGTTATGTCATCCTTTATTAAATATATTAGTCAATCTCTTAAACACAACCCGCTCGGCGGGAATGGGTGCGTGAGTTGTTAAAATCCTGAAAATTGACTTAAACCAGCCGATTGCCATATTAACTGCAGAGCTGACTCAGGTGGTAGCTAGAATTAAATTCGAATCGGGGTCCTGTGACGTCAGTAGGACCTCAATGCGATTTTAACTGGGCGGGTCAGAAGTCTCGCCCAGTGGCAAAACTGCTGAGTAAAAACCTAGTGGGATTGGCCACACAAACTGACTGACTTGACTGGAAGCTGCAAGCACTCAGGTCATTAGGATCTGTGTGCCATTGTGAGTAGTGCATTTCCGAGGCAGTTCGGAGCTTCCAGTTTGCTTCTTTCTGATTTTTTTTCTGCTCAACTACCCTCATTAAGCACTCACCGCTGATCGTGGGTGCTGTTTTTGCTTCACTCTTCTGGATGGATGGATAGTTGGAGAAAGAGCAGCAGCAGCAGCCTCAATAACAAGGACAAGCAGCGGCTGGGCCTGTTTGTAGACAGCAGGTGAGGGGCGCTATTTGTAGAAGGACAGACCCAGCCCACAGCGTCTGTAGGCCAAGAGTCGGTTTCTTGATTTTTTCTGAGGAGCAGCGCAGGAGGAGGCTGTACTTCACCAGGCAGCCTGTTGCAGCAGAACCTACTGCCTGCTGGCCCAGGGGTCCATGCTTTGAAAGTGTCTCTCAAAGTCAGCACCGTCCTTAACTTTTTCGCTACAGGCTCCTTCCAGGCTGCTACAGGGGACATCCCAGTCTGCAGTGCCCGACTGCATCACACAGGCCACCAATGCCCTCCTTGCCAGAGTAAACCAGTACATTGCCTTCACATTGGATGCCAACAGCCAGATTGAGAGAGCTTGGGGAATTGCAGCAGTGGCTGGCTTCCCTCATGTTCAATAGACTGCACTCATATAGCTATAAGGGCACCAGCGGCTTATGTCAACAGAAAGGGCTCCCACTCCCTCTATGAACAACTGGTGTGTGATCACCATAAAAGGATAATACAAGTTTGCTCCAGTTTGACTGGCAGCTGCCACGAAGCCTTCGTTCTACGACACTCATCTATCTCTCACTTTTCCACCCATCCAAGGACAATCGAGGATGGCTGCTAGGGGACACGGGATACCCTCTACACACCTGGCTGATGACACCCCTCCACAACCCCACCACGCCTGAGTAACACAAGTACAAGAGAGAAATGGTACCTCCAGGAACATCATAAAGCATACCATTGGTATTTTGAAGGAAAGGTTCAGGTGCATTGATTGCTCTGAGGGCTCCTTACAATATGGCCCAGATTAAGTGGCTACATCATTGTAGTTTGATGCATTCTGAACAACCAGGCAATGCAAAGAGGATTGGAAATAAGAGGAGGCACAGAAACAAGAAGAGGCATTATCAGACAAGGAGGAATTGGATGAAGGCGAGGGAGAACCACAAGAAGGAGTGACAGCAGAACGCATTGCAGACAGGCCAGGGAACAGTTGATATTGCAGTACCTTCAGTGACCTCCTCAATCCCCATGCCTGAAAAGTCACAAAAAACCTCAGCACCCCATAGCATTAACATTCCTTGTTACCCCTTACCCCCTCTTTTGATTCTGAATGAAACCATTCAATAAGCCTTCATATCAATGACTTTTTGACAATGCAGACTAAGAACCTATAGACCAAAGTTACAAATGTAAGAAAGGTATTGGCCAGGATTTTGCTGTAGAAATAATGGTGAGGTTATCAGAACTTACCGTTATTAAAGTGTAAATCGGACGCAACCTCCGGTGACCGCACATGCGCAGTTAAACATGGAAATCAGGAAGTTGCTGTTCGAGTTGCTCTGCTCCTCTAGAAGCTTTGCTATAACAGTATCTCGCCGAGAGACTCGACATTGAAACACATGGAATGGCATGAAGTTGCTGTACTTACATGATATATATGCACTAAACTCGCCAAAAGAAGTTAAGGCTTGTCCATTCTAATCTAAGTCAATTTTTAAGGGTGTGATAAGGGTTAATTACTGCCAAACAACCTCTCTGGAACTGAAAATTAACTTTTACAAGTGTGGTGCCTCATCCTTCAGATTTTAATTATTGTTGGAGATTTAAAAGAATTGAAAATAGTAAATAATTTTTTTTTACCTTTTCTTTCTGTCTCTTTTATCACTCTCAATCTTATTTTTCTTTCCTCTTTTTATTTTGCTTTCTGGATATGATTTGATATTGAATTCAATATTCTAATTTACACTTCCTGGTTCAGACTATGCACAGCTCAGTAACAATTCTTCAATTTGATTGGTTAAGGAGACACACAGTTGCTTGTTCTGTTCACACAGGTCCCAGATCCCGTGTAGAGGGCGGTGCGCCAAGCTCTGCTCAGCTGGACACATATGCTGTACGCCGGGGGCTGTCGATGAAGAGGATACTTATTGAGCAGCAGCAGAGAATGTGTGATGTACTGACAGGCCTTCCAACACACTGTCCATGAATGCAGAGAGATTGAAGGAGTCTACCTCAACCATGAGTGGGTTGATGTCGCACAGCACTGCGATGATGTCTTCTTGCATGGATAGACTGGCTAACTGCACAGAACATCAAACGCGGCAATCACACGAGTCCATACAGGCCTTGAGCAATCGCTTTCAGACTCTGGATACCACCTTAAATAGGAAGACAGACACCCTAGTCTTGGCCTTGCAGCACCCCAATGATCTACAGCAAAGTGCTCTCCAGCACAGTGGGATCAGTGAAGTGCGGCTGGACCATGAGAGGGATGATGGCGAAAGTGGACATGGAAGTGGGGACTCAAAGCGCTTCCACGTTTCACCCATTGCCTTCCCCTCAGTCAGTACCCCACATGCTGCCTCGTGTCCCGGTGCTTGAGTCTGCCCCTGCACAGGTGCAGGTGGAGCAGTCTCTGGCGGGGCTCTCACGGGCTCCAAAGTCCAGAGGACGTCAGCCAAGAGCATCTCAGCAGTCAGAGCAGGGATCTGAGCAGCCTGCCTCTACCTGTGCTCAAGCCACAGGGGTTTCACCACAGAGGAGCACTAGGAAAAGGAAGATTAAAGATTTATAGTTGCACAAGGGTATGCACGTTGTTATATTGGGCCAGAAATTCGACTCTCCGGCTTCCTGCGGGTGCAAGCATCGCGCGTGTACTTACCTACCGCGCCTGCCGTTGTGCTTCGGGCCCACGAGGAATTCGGGTCCTGGGCCTCCTGCAGCTGCCGGCGCGCAGTGCTTGCGTATCCAGCGGCGCAGTTAGTTCGAAGCGTCCCCTGGGATCACGTGGGCCATGGAGAGCCAATCGTAGCAGGGAATTTTCATTCATAGATTTGACAGACCTGTCAAATCTATTAATTGAAATCGGCCCCAAAACCACACTAAAACTTCAAATAAATTTTTAAAAAACCATCACATTTTTAAAATAACTATAAATTACATAAATTAACTACTTTAAACAAAAATTTAAATTTTTGAAAAAATTAATTAAACTTTTTAACGGTGCTAAAAATAAACTTACCTTTCTTTAAAGTATGTAAAAAAGATAAACCTGTTGAAAAATGTTTAAATTGTACTTAATTAACCACTTACTTTGTTAAAAACAGGCCTTGCGCCTCCTTTTTAAATGTGCAGCTTCTCCATACTTACCCTCACGGAGAAACCTGAAAAAAAAAACGAAATTCGCTGCGTGCGCGCAGCCTCTCCCGCGCACGCATTCAACTTCTGCACCCCTTCCTTCAGGGGAACGGAAGTTCCGGTTTCCCGCGCATGTGCAGTGCATGCGTGAAACCGGCACTTCAGGTGGCCTTACGGGTGAGTACACAGCGCGTACTCACCCGACAAGAGCCGATTTCTGTTTTTGTTGTTTACTTGAAGCACATAAATATTATTCTTTTGCGCCACTTTCCCGTCTTGCCAATTCTTGGTTGCTGGGTGGCAAGTGGCCTTTGAAGTTGTTTGATGACGAATGGGAAAACATGAATTGACGGTGACCAATGGGGAGATCTAAAAGGGGTGGTTGGTTGTATGCAGGACTGCTTTGTGTTAGTGCCATGGGGCGGGAGAGCCGAAAAGTGGCTGTTGTCTGTGGTTGTGAGATGGGTGCACTGGTGGAACCTCAGTGAACCTTGCAATAATATGGGCATTCCGGGCACCAATGTGCGGAGCTGGTGGTGCATTGCCCTCATCACTTTCCTCCTCCTCGTCTTCCTCCTCCTCCTCCTCCTCGGAATCCTCCGAAATTGATCTGCACTCTGTGTCCTAGTCCTCCTGCAGTTTCAAACCTCTCTGCTGCCCCTTCTCTGCTGCCCCCCGCTCTGCTGCCCCTCTCTGCTGCCCCCCTCTCTGCTGCTGCTGTTTCTGCTGCTCCCTTCTCTCCTGTGCACCTACAGGCTTGTGACAAACAAGCTGCTGCTTTTGCTGGTGCTGTTGGTCATCTTGCTCCTCATCTGAGGTTAAATCTAAGGCAGCATAAGTGGCCACCCATCATGATCAAACCTCCAAAGTGTAGAAAGTCCACTCTTAGCAAAAGTACTGTGATCACACTATCCCACTAGCAGGTCAGAAAGCAGCTGTGAGTATTGATTATGTAGTGCCATATTTCCATGAGATTGATCGACCCCCCCCCCCTCAATTGCTGCTGTGTTCTTGCCTTGTTTTCAGTGGCGAGTTTCAGGAAGCCCGGGAAACCCATGGACCACACGTTAAACTTAAAAATCGGTGTCAATATCGCTCTAATTGAGTGATTAATATATGTTAATTGTCAACCCACCTCTCAGTACTTTTGCGAAGAGGTTTGATCATGATGGGTGCCTCTGATGCGCTGGAGTGAAACCCGGACGTCGGCAGGTTGGAGCCGGCTTCCCAATGCGGTCAAATTCACTGGCTTTAACCCCCCACCGCTCCCAAACCCACGTGCTCCACCACGTTAAAATTCCCCCCAAAGTATCGACTTGTAGGGGAGTCCAAAACTAGGGGCCTTGAATATAAGATAGTCACTAATAAATCCAATAAGGAATTCAAGAGAACTATTTTTACCCAGAGTGGTGAGAATGTGGAACTTGCTACCACATGGAGTAGTTGAAGTGAACAGCACAGATGCATTTAAGGGGATGCTAGATAAGTACACGAGGGAGAAAGGAATAAAAGGATATGTTGATAGGGTGAGATGACGTGAGGTGGGAGGAGGCTTGTGTGGAGCATAGACCAGTTGGGTCAAATGGCCTGTTTCTGTGCTGTATGTAATTCAATGACGCTTTAAAGATCTTTGAGACTGCAAAGTAATAAAATAAATATGAAAACATTTTAACAGAACTGCTAAACTTTAATTGTTCCACGGAAGCTCAGCGTAAGCTCGAGGAACAGCACCTCATCTTCCGATTAGGCACTTTACAGCCTTCCGGACTCGATATCGAGTTCAACAATTTCAGATCATAACCTCGGCCCCCACCACATATATATATATATATATATATACACATTTTATCCACCCTTTTGGTTTATGCCTTTTCCCTTTTTTTTCTTCTCTCTCCCCCTACGGCAGCTGTCTCTCATTCTGCCAGCATTTCACACTTCGCACTTCTAGCCACCTTTTGTTTCTTAACCTGTCCTATTACCATCTCGTCTTGCCTTGAGCATCTCTTAATGTCTCTACTTACCATAGACCACCCCTTTTGTTCTTTTATTCCTCCCCCCAGCCTCCCCCTTGCTTTTTTATCTGTTTCATTTCCTGCTTTTTTCTCAGTTCTGACGAAGGGTTTCAACCTGAAACGTTAACTCTGTTTCTCTCTCCACGGATGTTGCCTGGCCTGCTGAGTTTTTCCAGCGTTTTCTGTTGTTGCTAAACTTTAAGTATGGTTCTCAGAAAATTTGTTCCTGCCGGAGCAATATGGCTGAATTTGCTTAATCCTATTGGATAAATGGCTGAGTGGGATTTCCGCACGCCCACATGATCCCAGCAGCACCTGACTGCATTTTAGTTATGAGGAACTAAGGGTGGGAATCCTGCTTCTGAATGATTATCTGTTACTGGGAGGAAGGGAATTCTGGTCTAAATGCAACAATTATAAAAGCTAGTTTAAAGTAATCAGCAGTACACAATTTGACTTACACAACGATTAAACTACCCTGAAACAAAATAGGAGTCCAGAATTTCAACAGTCCCCTTCAAAATCTTTTGACTGAGTCTGATAAACATAATGGGCCTAGTAAACTACACAGAGTTCTTTTCTTTATTGTAACATGGGAACATGCAGGCAGACAGGGAGCTCGAGCTACCAAAAAACCAGCAGCATTTATACAATTCCAAAGGCATTCAACGAGTTAATGAAAAATTGCCTTTATATTGTGCCTTTCCCATCCTCAGGGTATCTCAAAGTGCTTCACAGGCAATGACTGAATCATTGTTATTAAGTCAGCAAACATGGTTCGATTTCTGACACCAAATATGGTTTGCAACTATTCCTGTTTATTGTATAAGATCAAATCCAGATACACACAATTGGCTAAAAATTTGATAGCTCCCAACGTGGAAAGGGTGGAGAGATCTGTGAACGCACTTGTGGAGCCAACCAACATGCAGTATCGGATGGCCACTCAACGTCTGAATGCTGCAGTGGAAGCTCAGACTAAAGTCATGCAAGCTCAACTTGCTGCCATGCAAGCACAGACTGCTGCCATCATGGCTGCGGTTAGCAATGTTGAAAGGGGCTTGCAGGGTGTCACAGCAGTCCAGCAATCTGTCCTTCAGCAGATTACTAGGATTGCTGAGGTGTCGTCACCCCGGGGAAGTGGCAGTGGTTCTGTGGAGCACAAACCTGCTGTCCTCTCTCAGGATGACAGCATTCGTCCTCTCACCACTGCCACTCTGCCAGTGCCCTTGCTGTTGCCTGTCAGCCCAGCCAGCCCAGATTTGTGCCACCTTTGCCGAGGTGGTGCAGTCTAGAGCCGGGCCTTCTGGGCCCAGAGCTGCTCGAGGTTGTCCTGCAAGGCCATCTGTAGTCTCCCCCACTGAAAGTCAGCAGCCTTCCACCAGCCACGCTGCAGCCACTGGGGTAGCACTGCGTAGGAGCACTAGGACAGGCAAAGGCACACGGAAGACAGGCACTAAGGGAATGCACAAGGGTGATTAGTTGACTTTTGAATTTAATATTGTAATGGTTGATTCATAAAATTGGCATGGAATGTTTGTTTTGTGGTGGCTTTTATTGCAGCATTATGGCCAAGAGGATGCTGTGATGGTCAGTATTGAGGGAAGATAAGATGTGGGACTATTGTTGAGTGGGGAACTGGGGTTGCATTCACTGATACCACAGTCGGATGAGTTGATTACGGACAGCCCGGGCAGAAGGGGGCTATCTAGGTTGCCTCCTCCCTTGCGCTTCCTCCTCTTCTGCTTCCTTCTCCTCCTCCTCCTCTTCTGCTTCCTCTTCCTCATCATCCTCCTCCTTCTCCTCTTCCTCTTCCTCCTCCTCCTCCTCAGCTGGTCGCCGAATGCCTGGTAGTAAGGTCTGTGACCTCATGATGGCAATGTTGAGGAGCATGTAGCAAACCACGCCAAATCTTGAGACGTGCTCTGGCTAGCACTGCAGGGTTCCTCCAGAGCAGTGCAGTGAGCACCTCCTTAGTAAAATAGAGATGTCGCACACATTGTTCATCACTGATCTTGAGGTGGGAGAATTGCTCCCTGAAGACCCTGGGTGAATATGGCCTCCTGCTGAGAGCCCTTCTACCCCTCTGCCTCTTGCCTCTTCTAGCAATTTGTCCTGCTCTGTGTCGCCTCTGCTCATACTCCTTGTCATGCTGCAGGCCAAGGGGATACAAACTACTGCACCCATGTCTGGGAGCAACTAGTCTGAGCAGACCCCTTGCAAGTCAGTATCAAGTCATTGAGCATGTGCCACACCACTCTTTGTAGACTTTAGTCAACTTTACAGAAGTCTAGAAAGCACCAAACACGTCTACAAACACCGCAACAGCTGGTAGAAATCAGTCAGCATCTAATTTGTAAGTAGGTGATGATCCCTTTAAATAGCGCTGGCGGGGAGTCATTTCTGCTGCTGAATGCGTGTTCAGCTGTGGGAGGTTAAGAGACGGCGTTAGCTCCAGCATTGAGGTCAAAAATGGCAGCGCTGGCATCAAATGAGTGTTACATGCTGATTGACGTCATGGTCTGTGTACTCTGCATACTTCCGGCGCACGCTCCCAGCGCCGATGCTAACGCCCTCACTAAAATGGCATCCGACGTGACCTGCACCAGAAGTGCGCGCGTGCTGCTCAGATGCCATTTTCGACCCAAAACGGTACCCGTAGCTTCCAAAGAACGGGCACTATGCAACTGAATATTTAGCCCAAAACCTTTAAGCAGTAGAAATACAGAGAAATAAACAACACTGCCACGTTTTCTTTTCCCAGGCAGAGACGGAACCTTCGTTGTTGTTCCTTTCCAATCCTGACAGTCTACAACTTGTTAAGAAAAGCTTGAGATCTTTATAGTCTGTTTCTCATAAATCAGTAATAATTAATTATGGCATGAAAAGTGTTATTGTGAACAAGACTCCCAGAAAGGATGAATTTCTTTAAAAACAACAGATGCCAACTATTTTCATCCTGTTCTTCCATTGTTCCATTCCTTATCTCAAAACTGTCTTAGCTAACTGTTTCCCATTGTGGCCATGAAAACAAGTCAAGAGACACAAATCTTATACACCCTATCATTTCAGCAAACATCTAAACCACAGTGTCAGCTAAAATGTATCCTGACACATCAAACCCTTTAGCATTCTGGGAATGAACAACTTTTAACCATTTCATTAAGCAGAAAGAAACCAAAAACTTTAATCAATTGCGATTAAACCAAATCCTAATCCTATGTACATATGTATACACAACTAGGGTATCTTACAGTGGCAGCCAATGTGCGCACAGCAAGGTCCCATAAACAACAATGAGATAAACAACTAGTTAATCTGTTATGGTAATGTTGGTCCACGGAGAAATATTGGTGTACATTGTAAACTTTGATTAATATTCTGAAGTTTCTGCTCAATTAGCTTTGAGGATACGGTAAAATCCTACTCAACTATTCATCTCCCTCAGGAGATTAACTAAACTGAGTAAGGTTAGTGCAAGCTGAGGTTTTTTGGATGGAATAGGTTTAATGGCCTTTCTCGTACATTGCTTTTTTTTGAATCTTTAACAATGTGTATACATATAGTTTCAATGACTGTAGTAATAGTAATTCAAGAATGTAAGATTTGTTAAGTACAGTCAAGAAAGTAGTTTACACACTGTATACCCATATCAATTCTTACTGCTTTTGGATTTTTTTCCAGGGGAGGGTAAAGGGATGTTGAATGTATTTGTGATTTAAATTGAATTGTATCTGTTGCACCCACACTTTGGTGAAAACAGCACTATTGTTTACCAAAAATAAGTTTGCTAAACATAAAAAAATTCTCTCCATTGAACTTGCATTGATCATTCCGTGATACCAGTCTGGGAATTTCATTAAATCTTGACTGTTCCAAGCACATAAAATTGTTTTGCACTAAATTAGAAGGATAGCCAGTAAAGAAACAAATAGGCTTCATGCTGTTGCCACACAGCTGAGCAACATTGTCACACTATATTTATTCAGCTGTAATTTTTGTTATCTCAGTTCTCTCGTTACAACAAACATATCCCCAGCAGCCATGGCTTTTCTATCAAAAATGACTAACTTTATTGGTACTGGCTCAACATATGAAAGAATGTCTTGCTCTTCCACCTAGTGGCAGTATGTCATATTAGAGTCATAGGGCTGGATTTTCATTGACCCATGGAGGCGGGTTTGGAGGCGTGTGGGGGGTTAAAATTGTGAAAAGTGGCGGGCGGGCACAAGTCCGCCTCCATCCCGCCTCCACGCAATTTTGATGAAATTGTGTCTGCTGGTCCCGCCTGCGTCCCGCCTTTAAGAGACGGGATAGGCTGTTAAGGCCCTTAACAAGCACTAAATTGGCTCTCTAATGCCATTTTGAAAGGCCTTTGTGATTTTAACCCTTGTTCTACGTGAAGCACGCCTGTTCTGAAACACGATTGTGAAACCTGGCGGGAGCACATGTGGATAGCTGACTATCAGTGGCTGCGCTGAGTATCAGTGAGTGGCTGGCTGGCATCTGGGAGTGGTGGAGCAAAAAAAAATTCTCTCTCTCTCTCTCTCTCTGAGCTGCTGCTCATTTTGCATCCAGGTCCTCTCACAGCAAAGGCCAGGCAGTCTCTGACCTTCAATGCAGCATCAATGATGACATCATCAGAGGCAACTTTCAGACTGAAAACACTAATTGGTTCATGGGTTCCCACATGCTGGAACTCAATTGCCCAATTAGATCAAAATTGCATCTCGTGGTTCAGAACAGGTGTGCTTCACGTAGAACAAGGGTTAAAATCACAAAGGCCTTTCAAAATGGCATTATAGAGCCAATTTAGTGCTTGTTAAGGGCCTTAACAGCCTATCCCGCCTCTTAAAGGCGGGACGGAGTCGGGACCAGCAGACACGATTTAATGAAAATTGCGTGGAGGCGGGATGGAGGCGGACTTGTGCCCGCCCGCCAGTTTTCGCAATTTTAACCCCCCACACGCCTCCAAACCCGCCTCCACGAGTCAATGAAAATCTAGCCCATAGAGTTATACAGCACAGAAAGAGGCCCTTCGGCCCATCGTGTCTGCGCCAGCTATCAAGCCCTGTCTATTCTAATCCCATTTTCCAGCTCTTGGTCCGTAGCCTTGTATGCTATGGCATTTCAAATGCTCATCTAAATGCTTCTTGAATGTTGTGAGGGTTCCAGTTCTACCACCCTTTCAGGCAGTGAGTTCCAGATTCCAACCACCCTCTGGGTGAAAAAGTTTTTCCTCAAATCCCCTCTAAACCTCCTGCCCCTTACCTTGAAACTATGCCCCCTGGTTATTGACCCCTCTACTAAAGGGGAAAGTTCCTTTCTATCTACCCTATCTATGCCCCTCATAATTTTGTACACCTCAATCAGGTCCCCCCTCAGCCTTCTCTGCTCTAAGGAAAACAACCCCAGCCAGTCCAGTCTCTCTTCATAGCTGAAACGCTCCAGCCCAGGTAACATCCTGGTGAATCTCCTCTGCACCCTCTCCAATGCAATCACATCATTCCTATAGTGTGGCGACCAGAACTGCACACAGTATTCCAGCTGTGGCCTAACTAGCGTTTTGTACAGCTCCATCATAACCTCCCTGCTCTTATATTCTATGCCTCGGCTAATGAAGGCAAGTATCCCATATGCCTTCTTAACCACCTTATCTACCTGTCCTGCTGCCTTCAGGGATCTATGTACATGCACACCAAGGTCCCTCTGATCCTCTGTCCTTCCTAGGGTCCTACCATTCATTGTGTATTCCCTTGCCTTGTTAGTCCTCCCAAAATGCATCACCTCACACTTTTCAGGGTTACATTCCATTTGCCACTGTTTTGCCCATCTGACCAACCCGTCTATATCGTCCTGTAGCCTGAGGCTTCCCTCGTTGCTATTTACCACTCCACCAATTTTCGTGTCATCTGCGAACTTACTGATCATACCTCCTACATTCATATCTAAATCATTAATGTACACTACAAACAGCAAGGGACCCAGCACCGATCCCTGCGGTACACCACTGGACACAGGCTTCCAGTCACAAAAACAACCTTCGACCATCAGCCTCTGCCTCCTGCCACTAAGCCAATTTTGGATCCAATGTGCCAAATTTCCCTGGATCCCATGGGCTCTTACCTTCTTGACCAGTCTCCCATGCGGGACTTTGTCAAAAGCCTTACTGAAGTCCATGTAGACTACATCAACTGCACTACCCTCATCCACACACCTCGTCATCCCCTCGAAAAATTCAATCAAATTGGTTAGACATGATCTCCCCCTGACAAAGACATGCTGACTATCCTTGATTAATCCTTGCCTCTCCAAGTGGAGACTAATTCTGTCCCTCAGAATTTTTTCCAATAATTTCCCTACCACTGATGTTAGGCTCTCTGGCCGGTAATTCCCTGGTTTATCCCTACTACCCTTCTTGAATAATGGTACTACGTTAGCTGTCCTCCAGTCCTCTGGCACCTCCCCTGTGGTCAGAGAGGTTCTGAAAATTTGTGCCAGAGCCCCTGCAATCTCCTCCCTTGCCTCACACAGCAGCCTGGGATACATCTCGTCTGGGCCTGGGGATTCATCCACTTTTAAGCCCGCTAAAACCGCTAGTACCTCCTCCCTCTCAATGCTAATTTGTTCAAGTATATCACAATCCCCCTGCCTGCTTTCTATGCCTACATCATCCTTCTCCATAGTGAACACAGATGCAAAATATTCATTTTAAACCTTACCTACATCTTCCGGCTCTACACATAGATTGCCACTTTGGTCCCTAATGGGCCCTACTCTTTCCCTGGTTATCCTCTTGCCCTTAATATACTTATAAAACACCTTGGGATTTTCCTTTATTTTGCCCGCCAGTGTTTTTTCATGCCCCCTCTTCGCTCTCCTAATTTCTTTTTTAAGTACCCCCCTGCACTTTCTATACTCCTCTAGGGCTTCCACTGTGTTTAGTCCTTTGTATCTGCCAAAAGCCTCCCTTTTTTTCCTAATCCATTCTTGTATATCCCTTGACATCCAGGGTTCCCTGGACTTGTTGGTCCCACCCTTGACCTTTACGGGAACATGTTGGCGCTGTACTCTCTATTTCCTTTCTGAATGACTCCCACTGCTCTGATGTGGATTTTCCTACAAGTAGCTGATCCCAGTCCACTTTGGCCAGATCCTGCCTTATCATACTAAAATCGGCCTTCCCCCAATTTAGAACCTTTATTTTCGGTCCATCTTTGTCCTTTTCCATGACTACCTTAAATATCACCGAATTATGGTCACTGTCACCAAAATGCTCTCCTACTGACACTTCTACCACTTGCCCGGCTACATTCCCTAGAATTAGGTCCAGTACCGCCCCCTCTCATGTAGGACTTTCTGCATGCTGGCTCAAAAAGCTCTCCTGGATGCACTTTAAGAATTCCACACCCTCTAAGCCTTTCACACTCTGACTATCCCAATTAATATTGGGGAAGTTGAAATCCCCTACTATTATTCTAATGTTTATTGTTCTAATAAATATTATCTAGTGCACTTATTCTGTGTTCAAATTGGAACAAGTAATTATTATTTAGAACTATACTGTAAAATATATCACAGTGAACAATTTATATGTAATTACAATTATTACAACCATGCTCTGGTGAAATTTTATTAAAACTCATCTATTTAGTACATCTTGAACATACGTACACTTTTTGCAATTTTTTGTTTGTTTTTCACGTTTTTTTCTCTTGCTAACTTTTTCCCCGCTCTTTCCCTTCCAATAGCGTTGACTCTTTGTTGGGGTCCTGTCACCTCTCTGAAGCAACCATTATCCATTTTGAGACTTGACAGTGAGCATCACCTGGGTATTTGACTGAAGGTAGCATCACAGCTGAGGAGGCAGAGGTCACCGGATAATGAACAGGCGCAGGAATTATAGCCAACTTTCCCTTGCGTGAATTAATCTTAAATCCACTTACATAGCAGTGACCTAGAGGTTGAAACCCAACTAGGCTCAGATGAAATGTTTATAGACAGCATGCAAACACTGGTTTTGCTGTGGTTACGTACATTACTGCATGCCCGAGGCTCAAAGTAGGGAACAAAAGGGAACAATGATATTGGTGTGGTGATTTTATTTTTTTTAACTAGCTCCAGTCGGATCAAACATGTCTTTGTCAGGATAATTAAAAAAGTAACTTATGTTTCAAATGTTTCAAACCCTTCACATGGTAGAGAGGGTTGATGCAATTCAAAAATCAATTAGAAACTGGCAATTATAATTTTTAAGAAATGTTTGTTCAGTTGAATAATAATTTTGAAACTGATCTGTGTAGCTCAATTTTTCACTATGATTAGTCGAGTAATTTGAAGTAGGATTCCGTATTGCAGTTTAAGATTGTCATCTGTCTTTCGACAGAGGCCGACTCAGTAGATGTAGAAGATCCCATGGCCTTATTCGAAGAAAAGCTGGGAGTTTGCCCTGTGTCCTGGCCAACATTTTTCCCTCAAAGAACACAAAAAACACATGGGGCCAGAAATTCGGCTACCTGGCTTCCCGCGGGTGCAAGGATCGCATGCGCACCTACCTATCGCGCCTGCCGTTGACCCCTGGGCCCACGGGGCATTCGGGTCCTGGGCCTCCTCCAACTGCCGGCGCGCAGGGCTTGCGTATCCCAGGGGCGCAGTTAGTGCGATGCGTCCCCTGGGATCACGTGGGCCATGGAGAGCCAATGGCAGCAGGCCTGTCAAATCTATGAATACAGATCGGCCCCAAAACATCCCTAAAACTACAAATAATTTTTTTTTTTAAATCACATTTTAAAATAACTATAAATTACATTAATTAACTATTTTAAACAAAAATTTAAATTTTTGAAAAAATTAATTACACTTTTTAACAGGGTTAAAACTAAACTTACCTTTCTTTAAAGTAATTAAAAAAGATAAATCTGTGAAAAAAATGTTTAAATTTTAATAAAATCAACACTTACCTTGTTAAAAGAAGGCCTTGCGCCTCCTTTTTCAAAGTGTATCTTCTCCGTGCTTACCCTCTCGGAGGGACCTGTAAAAAAACCCGAAGTGCGAGGTGAACGCGTTGGCCCTCCGACGTGCGCGTTCGACCTCTGAACCCCTTCCTTCAGGGGAACGGAAGTGCCGGTTTCCCGCGCATGCGCAGTGCATGCAAGAAACCGGCACTTTCGTTCCGTCCACGGGTGAGTACACAGCGCGTACTCACCCGTGGCGAGCCTAATTTCTGCCCCATGATTTGGCCATTTGTTTGCTGTTTGTGGGAAGTTACTGTGCTCAAACTGGCTGCCACATAACGACAGTCATTGCAGTTCAGTTTGGTTGCAAAGCAATTTGAGACGTCTTGCAGAAGTGATGAGGCACTGTATAAGTGCAAGTTCTTTCTTTATTCTTCCTTAGTTTGAGATGTTTGAGGTCAGACACTATTCACCTAAATCAGAAGGTTTTTAAAATATTGACAGAAGGCTTTGGAAGGCAGTCGGAAGGTGTTAGAAAGGTTCATAGGGTTAAGTTGTTTTAGATCCAGGTAGAAGTAAAGAATGTAAAATATGCGTGAACAATTAGCTCAATAGTATACATTTCAAAGCTCAGAGAGAAAGTATAGTCCAACAGCCAATAGAAAACATACAATACTGTACCTGCAAGGTCAGCTAATGTCAGAAAAAGAACCCGGCCAAAGAAGACAATGACCACCCAGGAGGTGAAACCAGAGCATCAGCAGAGGAGGATGAAACTGCCACAGCCAGCCTGCTGCCCAAGGAAAGAGGTTGCATATTTTTATGCTAATGATATACAAGGGATTGCTTTAGCATCGGAAACCTACTTTGAATATAACATCTGAACTAAACTTTGCTAAGTCTGCACTGCAATCTTGCACATTAAGGGCTGAATTTTGCCGGCGCTCAGAGGGCGGGTTCGGGGGTGGGTCCGCTGTCAAAATCCAAATGATTTATAGCGGGACGGTATCCCTTGTGAGTTTTCCTAGTGCCGGTTCTGCCTGCGTTTTGCAGACACGGCATTAAGCGGCGGGTCATTCAATTGTGCTAGTTGAGAGGGTGTTTAAACCAATTTACTCACCATTTTAGCAGGCACAAAGCATTTTCCCAAGTTTCCCACGAGGTTCCTGTTGCTCGGGGATCACACCAGGTAAGTATGTCGGGTTCTGAACAACTCTCTATTTCTTTCAATAGGTGACAGCTACAAAAGTGGTTTAAAACCTACCATTTTACAGCTGGTCACTTTCCACTCTCAGAAGCTTCAGGCTTGAGTATTTGGAACAGATTTTAAGCTTTATGCATTGGGGAAGTGTTTGCAGTAAACTCTCTATTCGCTGTCACCTCCTTGCAACATCATATCTAACCCTTGATAGATTGGTTCTGTCATCTGAACTTCACCTGCCATATGAATCATCAGAATGGGCACGATTTATGTTCTGTCACCTTGGTCCTCCGAGTCTGATGATGATCAGCCGCAGCAGCAGCAGAATCAGCCACACCAGCAGCAGCAGCAACAACAAGAGCGCCAACCTTCTCCTCAACCACCCGATTCTGCACAGAGCAGGGCACAGGGCAGAGGGCATCAGCGCAGGGCTGCACCGCGTCAGAGGCCATACCCCCGAAACAGGGTATACAGGCAGAGGATGAGCTTCCTCAACATGGCGGAGCAGCAGTGCCAAAGGAGGTGCAGGCTATCGCGCCAGGTCGTCGCCGACATTTCCGCTTTACTGGAGCAAGACCTGCAGCCCAGAGGAAGGGGTGAAAACTCCTTACCAGTGGCTGGCAAACCCACCCTTGCCCTCAACTTCTTCACCTCAGGCTCCTTCCAGGCATCTGCAGCAGACCTTTGTGGCATCTCGCAGTCGGCCGCCCACAGATGCATCGCACAGGTAACCGATGCCCTCTTTAATAAGTCCGCAAATTATATTCATTTTGCAACTGATGAAGCCACTGTCAATGAGCGGGCGCTTGACTTTGCTGCTCTAGCTGGCTTCCCACGGGTGCAGAAAGTCATCGACTGCATACATGTGGCCATCAGGGCACCCCATCACAGCCCAGTAACATTTGTTAACCGCAAGGGCTTTCCACTCCCTCAACATTCAGCTGGTCTGCAACCATAGGAAGATTATCATCCATGTGTGCGCCAAGTTCCCTGGCAGCTGCCATGACTCGTACATCCTGCGCCATTCCACCATCCCTCAGATCTTTGCACCGCCAAACAGTCTGGGCGGCTGGCTGCTTGGAGACAAGGGCTATCCCCTGAAGACGTGGCTCATGACACCTTTGAGGAGGCCAACAAATTAGCCTGAGGGACGTTATAATCAAAGTCACATCTCCAGGAGAAGTGTCATCGAGCAGACAATCGGCTTGCTCAAAATGCGCTTCAGATGCCTCGATAGATTTGGAGGAGCCCTCCAGTACGCATCAGCTAGGGTTTCGCAAATAGTCGTCGTCTGCTGCGCCCTGCACAACATAGCGCAGCAGCGAGGATTAGTACTGGATGAGGAAGACGCCACTGAGTGCAGAGCCTCATCGGAGGACGAGGAGGATGAGGACGAGGAGGCTCACCATGAGGTTGGTTACGAGGATGAGGAACACCTGGACAAGCCGGCGGTCCCATTGGGACCAGTACGCGAGCACGTTGCTGCCCGTCACGCCAGGGATACCCTTATCAATGGCAGATTTCAAAAACTTCATGCAGCTCATACATGTGGCTGCCACCCGCGTATGCAGGTTTGCATCACCCAACGCCAACACCATGCAGCAGTCAAACAATGATTTGTCCCTTGTTTTGACTCTCACCACCATTGCTGGGTGTGAAATGAGCCCTGACCCTTCACTCTGCCATTTCCATTTCATCACACAAATTTTCCAACGACCTCCAAGTGTGACAATTAGATGATTTATTTACAGCAGTTCATAGAATACTAACATGACATTGATAAAGAAAGACAACCCGAGTGACTACCCTTGTGACTATTTGTGTGGGATCTTTCTTTTCCGGGTGCTTCTACGTCGTGCTACCCCTGCGGCTTCAGCAGAGGTAGAGGCAGACTCCTCATCTCGGTGCTGCGCCTGCTTAGACGCCTTTGGCGGTCGTCCTCTGGGTATTGGAGCCACAGATGGCTCCGCCAAAGTCTGCTCCTCCTGCAACTGTGCATGCGCAGACTCGGCCATCACTGTCTGGGGAGGCATCTGGGGCTCTGACCGAGGGGTTGGCAAGGGGGTGGAAGTCACAGCACTTGGAGTGGAGCCCCCACTTCCATGTCCCCTCCCACCATCATCCCTCTCATGGGCCACCGCACTTCCCTGCTAGCAAGTAGCTGGAGAGCACCTTGCTGCACTTCAGTAGGGCCATGAGGGCCCACCTCTATACTGACATCCCTCCTACAAAGGACATCTATGAGCCTCTGGTTTCTCTCCTGTATAGATGACCATCTCTCCTCCATTTTTCCCATCTCTCCTCCATAGATGAGCATCTATTTTGAAGAGAAACCATGTTCTCATGTGACTGGCGCCGTGTCTTCTCCATGCAGGTGGTCATCCTATCCATGGAGGAAGCTATAGTTGCCATTGAGTGTGCCACGGTGTTGCTCATGTTGGAGATGGACTCCTCCATTCTCTGCACACTCACAGTCACTGCGGTCGCAAAACCAGTCAGAGCCTCCTGCACTTGTTCCTGCAGCTCCAGGATCACCCTCTTCCTGGATGGCTCCCGAGGCTCAGCGTCTGCATGCAGCTGAGCAGAGCTAGGAGACTCCTGCGCCCTCCGACGAGGAGTCTCCACTGCTGTCAATGTCTCCACCATCTGCTGCTGCTCAGTTGTGATCTGTGAGACACCAGGTGACAACACTACTCTATCTCGCGACATACCCACCGAGGTGTGCGACTCTGCGCTGGTGCTGGGTTGCGTTGTCTGAGGTGACGCTGCACCCTCAGAGGCAGGAGGCTCCATTGAGGAGTCTTCTTGCTGTTGCTCCTGGACATTGGGGGATGGGGGGTGCTCTTGATGGACCTGTGGGAGAGTGAAGACATCAGTTAGATATACAGGATGTCTACTGTAGACACATACCATTATCCACATGATGAGCATTCATCTTGTCTTGACATCACACCCCATATGAGGCAATGATGAAAGGCATGCAATTATATGGAAATTCATTCTGTCACCAGCTTCTTCTACTGGGCCCCTCTCTCCATCCCCCACTTCCGGAACGTCCACCACTCCAGCAATCTCCAGTGCTGCCTCCTCCGCACTCATCAGATATGACATGGTTTGTGGAGGCCCTCCTCTCGTTCTCTCCCTCTCCCTCTTATTGTGGGCTATCTTTTCTTGCAAGGAGGGAAAGAGAAGGTTCAGCGAGAGTGATGGTATGAGTGTCACAAATGACATCCTTTGTGACTGTGACAAAGGTAAACTATCCCTCTTCATTTTTCTTGACTTGTCTGCAGCCTTTGACATGGTTGACCACTCCATCCTTCTTCAATGCCTCTCCACCATCGTCCAGTTGGGTAGGACTGCAATTGCCTGGTTCCATTCTTATCTATCTAATCGTAGCCAGAGAATCACCTGCAACTGCTTCTCTTCCCGCTCCCGCATCGTTACCTCTGCTGTCCCCCAAGGATCTATCCTTGGCCCCCTCCTATTTCTCATTTAAATGTTGCCCCTTGGCGACATCATCCGAAAGCACAGCGTCAGTTTCCACATGTACGCTGAGGACACCCAGCTCTACCTCACTACCTCTTCTCTCGACCCCTCCACTGCCTTTAAATTGTCAGACTGCTTGTCCGACATACAGTTCTGGATGAGCAGAAATTTTTTCCAATTAAATATTGGGAAGACCAAAGCCATTGTTTTCGGTCCCCGCCACAAACTCCGTTCCCTAGCCACTGACTCCATCCCTCTCCCTAACATCTGTCTGAGACTGAACCACACTGTTCGCAACCTTGGTGTCATATTTGACCCTGAAATGAGATTCCGACCACATAGCCGCAGCATAACAAAGACCGCCTATTTCCACCTCCGTAACATCGCCCATCTCCGCCCCTGCCTCAGCTCATCTGCTGCTGAAATCCTCATCCATGCCTTTGTTACCTCTAGACTTGACTATTCCAATGCACTCCTGGCTGGCCTCCCACATTCTACCCTACGTAAACTTGAGGTCATCCAAAACTCGGCTGCCCATGTCCTAACTCACACCAAGTCCCGTTCGCCCATCTCCCCTGGGCTCACTGACCTACATTGGCTCCCAGTTAAGCAGCACCTCGATTTCAAAATTATCATCCTTGTTTTCAAATCCCTCCATGGCCTCTCCCCTCCCTATCGCTGTAATCTCCTTCAGCCCCACAAACCCCCGAGATATCTGCGCTCCTCTAATTCTGCCCTCTTGAGCATCTCTGATTATAATCGCTCAACCATTGGTGGCCGTGCCTTCTGTTGCCTAGGCCCTAAGCTCTGGAATTCCCTGTCTAAACCTCTCCGTCTCGCTACTTCTCTTTCCTCCTTTAAGACGCTCCCTAAAACCTACCTCTTCGACCAAGCTTTTGGTCACCTGCCCTAATTTATCCTTATGTGGCTCGGTGTCAAATTTTTTGTCTTATAACACTCCTGTGCAGCGCCTTGGGAAGTTTTACTACTTTAAAGGCGCTATATAAATACAAGTTGTTGTTATTGTTGTTGTTGTGTAAGGAATGGAATGGCATAGAGCTTTACACTGACAATTTGATGGAGTGAGTTGGCAATACCAAGTTGCCTCCTTTTGTGTTGTTAGTTGTTGTCATTGAATAACGATGAGGCTCAGTGTGAGGGCTGCATAGTAAGATGGTGACTTGATAATGTAGATAGAGTTAGAGGGATGGATGAAGGTACAAGGGATGTTGGGCTGTGTAGCGTTGTGCAGGAGTAGGGGTGGCAATGTAAAGTGGTGCGAATGTGATGAGACGCACAGCAGCATCAAGGTAATTGTGGCTTAATTCTCACTTTTCCTGATCTTACTAGATCATTGAATCTCCTGTGGCACTACACCCAGGTCCGAACCACCACTGACAGCCCCGTAACCTCCTGCGATATCTGCAGCCTCGCTGCCTTTGTCTGCTGGGGAGGCCTCTTCCTCCCGTCGGCAATTTGCAACTGACAGTAACTGGGGCCATGGCCCCTTTAAATAAACTGTCAATAGTCGCGTCACCAGACCCGCACCCTTTAATAGGGCTGGGAAATGCGCAGGGCGGGCCTAACAAGGCCCATTAGGGCAAGATTCAATTTATCGACAGGATCCACACAGCAGTGGGGTCGCCCCCCACCCCCCCGCCGACCTCTCCCGCCTTGTAGCTGCCCAGGTAGGCGAAATCGCGGCCTAAATGGTATTATGCTATACAGCTATTAAGTTAAAAACAGCTAAGGATGAGATTTTGTGATGCATAAAATTAAAGTTCTTATTCTGCTTATGGCAGTACAGATTCTGCTGATTCATATTAAGTATCAATTACTTTTTCCAAACCTCATGATGGTTCTAATTGTATTATAGTAGATGTTGTTAAATAAAGTAGTATTAATAAGACATCTTTGTGTCTGACTCAGTGCTGGGTGCCCTGGCAAATAAGAGGTCAGTTGCATTTTGCCCAGGGCTCTCCTGTGATCCTGTTGCTGACGGATCTATCCTAGTTCAGATGTGGCTAATGTAGGATGGTTCAAAAGAGCTAATTTAGTCATTACACAGGAACATTTAGGCACCAAAGAAAATCCCAGTCCATTATATAGATAGATAGAAAGAGAGACAGATAGGTAAAGAAAGGGGGAAGAATCATCTGATATCCTTCATTACATATATTGGGATTATGAATTAAATAGAAACCTGTTGTACATGTGGGTTTCCCAATATTTGGCGTGTTTAAGACTTGTGATTTTTTGATTCAATATTTCCTGCATAATGTTGGCATTGCTTTGCTCTTGGTGTTATATTTTCTGTATTTTTCAGATGTGGACTGCGTGTTTCCAGTGTATTTATGCACTCCGGCAGTATTTGAAGGGCAGCAGACTGCTTTATTTTTTACTGAACTTTAATTGCCCAGTTCTAAAACTCTGAATGCAGTTTTCAAAATAACAGAAGCAAATAAATGTCAAAGTCTTATTTATGGGGTTAAAAATTATTCCCGTTTTAAAAAAGGAACTATTTTGATGCATACCAACCTTCAGAATAAGGAGCGCCTTCGTCAGTTCTGGACGATGGGTCATCGGCCTGAAAGGTTGACTCTGTTTCTCTCTCCACAGATGCTGCCTGACCTGCTGAGTATCTCCAGCATTTTCTGCTTTTATTAAAGGCAGCTCCATTTGTTTACATGTGGTTGCAATCTGTTTTTTTTTAATGATCGAATCGAACTCCAAACATTTCCTCCATCAGAACTTTGGACCAAGGGCTTTCAACCCAAACATCAAGCCCGGACACCTGTTGTGTATTTGTATAATGTTCGCTGTTTATTTCAGATCTACAGCATTCTCGATTGTTTCTTTTGACACCTACTGTGTTATCTTTTCACCAGAAGCCTGCCGAAGCCGTTCAAGCAGGTCTCAGGTGTGCTGTGCTGATGTAAAATACTACACTGAAAGCAACCTGCGACCCCACTGCCCTCTCTCTCATACACACAGACACAACTGTTCAGCGTGGTTACCAAGCTGAAAACTTACCCGCTTTTGGGAACTTAAGGGCTTATATGAGTAAACGATGCGGGGACTTCACTAATATGGAAATAAAGGTAAACGTGCTCATAGAGTGTCTCTGGCTTTGTTCCGGAGAGATGAACACACACACACACACAGTAGCTTCAGCGAGTTACGTCTGACAGACACATTTCATCTTCACGCTGCGACGAATAGCAGAGGCAGAAACACTGAGCGGTCGCTGTATTGGCACCGAAACGAGCATGATAAAGAAGTGGCAGCACTGTCGGTTTCCTGAGCTGTCCGCCGAGACCTCGGCGGAGTGACTGCGAATTTCCCCATCCTGCTGATTGTCCATCGTCCAGGATGAAGTTGACATTCCGCGTCCTCTCAGTGTCTGTTGCTTTGGCGGGTGTGATGAGCTTCGTCTTTCTGGTGGTGGCAATTGGGACAGATTTCTGGTACATTATCGATGCCTCCAAACTGCAAGCATTCTCCAATTCCTCCGACAAGCTCAGCTCCCATTCTGGGCTTTGGAGAACTTGCAAATGTAAGACTATTACTTTAAATTCTTGAGAAATATGAGATGCTTTCCTATTTAATATATTAATTATTTTTTTATAGAAGTAATCTAAGAAATATTTGCAATAATTCGTCAAACTATCAACTACTGTAGGATAATCGCGGATTTGAAATTTTTCCTTGTGCAACCTATTTTTTTTTATCATGCAGCTTATATTCCTCTTTACAGCGTGTTTTGTGTTTTTGCTTACAGTTGAAAGTAAATGTTTCCATTTAATGAATCCATTCTGGCAAGGAGACACAAACTTCACAGCCTCGCAAAGACAACTTCTAAGTAAGTCTTGTTGTCGTTTCTCATCTCCAGCTCATTAAACGACCCATTAATGACCATTTAGAGCAAGGTGCCAAGCAACCCATCTGTTGCACCTGTCGCCCGCTAAGCGCAGAGAATCTTACCAACCATCGTTTGATTATGTAAGAAATAGTTAAAGGGATTCACGGTAACATATCCTTGCCTCTGGGAGTCAAGTTAAAAAGTAGACTCCCGTGAACAGCCGTGCAAGACTGGTGGAAAGTGGTAAGGGCTTCCTCACAGCCTAAAATGGGCATAAGCAAATTTGTGGAAGTAATGCCTTTTAAGGGTTATTAAGGAATATGAATGATGCGGAGATGCCGGTGTTGGACTGGGCTGGACAAAAGTGAGAAGTCGCACAACACCAGGTTATAGTCCAACAGCTTTATTTGAAATCACAAGCTTTCGGAGCGCTGCTCCTTCGTCAGGTGAAGTGACTTCACCTGACGAAGGAGCAGCGCTGGGAAAGCTTGTGATTTCAAATAAAGCTGTTGGACTATAACCTGGTGTTGTGCGACTTCTCACAAGGAATATGAAGACATTGCTAAAAGCCTAGCCTGAGAAAATTGTGTGGGGTAAGTGAACCCTGAACTGCTGTTCAGAAGAAGGATTTATTTTACCTGGGAAGGGTAACATTTGGATGCATGGTGTAACAGCGTTAATGGTACAGAGGATTTTTCAACCACACAACGTGGATCCAGCAGTTATTACTAGCTCTTTTATAGTGCATTGGCATGTGGAGGAGGGCCACAGGATGCACAGTACTCACAAAAGAGACTGCTCCAGGGAGTAAACCTACTGCACCAGAATCACCCACCTCGCTATGATGGAGGACCAGTGCACGGTGAGCTTCACCCACCTGGGTATGATGGAGGACCAGTGCACGGTGAGCTTCAGGCTCAGTTGGTCCACTGGAGCTGAAGTTTGCCACCTGGTTCAAGAGTAACTGCAGGTACAATCAACCACCCAAAGAGGCAGTGTGATTACATTTGTATGAACGGACACCGCGCAACAATCGCCAGGCAGGAGGGTTGCCTCCCAGTCGGCGAACACTTCAGCAGCCAGGGGCATTCAGCCTCGGATCTGCGGGTAAGCGTTCTCCAAGGTGGCCTTCGGGATACACGACAGCGCAAAATCATAGAGCAGAAACTGATAGCCAAGTTCCGCACTCATGAGGATGGCCTCAATCGCGATATCGGATTCATGTCACGATACAGAACGTGACTTGACATCATGGCCGGTCTTCCCAGGTGTTTTTTTTAAAAAAAGACTAACACAAGAACCAACACAAATTGACAGGATATGCAGCCAGCAGGTGGTTTGACACGTTGGACCCCCTGGGACACATCTCATTGTCTTGGCTGTACTCTTAGTGTGTCTTTGATGTAGGGAAAGATTTGAATAGATTTTGTCTGTGTTTAAATTGTGAATTCTGGGAGATTCTCTCACTGCTAACTTACCTGAGGAAGGAGCGAATAGCTCCGAAAGCTTGTAAAATTAAATAAATCTGTTGGACTATAACCTGGTGTTGTGCGACTTTACATTTAAGTACTGAGGGGATTTTTTTCAGAAAGCATTTTGAATGGTTTGTGGGGAAAAGATGATACAGCACCACCTAATGGTTTGAAAGGTAATTATTACAAGTCAGAGTTGTCATTTAACATTGGAATGACTATTATAGTACCACCTACTCCCATGACAGATAACATTTACAGGTAAACTGTGACATTTTAATTTTTGACTTCCTAATAGGGAATGTTTATATAACAGGTTTCAATGGAGCATATGAACTAAGACATTTAATATATTATAGATAATTTATTTGTGACGATTGCCTGAATGGAATACTGATGCCAGATATCAGTAAATCTTAGGCGATATTGATAGGTTGTGAAATGTAAATTTTCAGTCTTTATTAATCTTTAAAGGGTTGCTAATCCCTCAAAAATGCAGGTGCTGTGCAAGATGCTGGCATCTACAGCAGTTTTAACCAGTAGCAAATATATCTGGTGCAGCACAAATGTTTTCAATGCCCTTTTAAATATTTTTTTCTTTCAACAGCCCTTAATGCTTTATAAATCCCAAACTTGTCTGACTTTACTGCCATTTCTGCATCGGCTCCTTTGTACTTCTTCAGAGAATACAATCAAAGTCATGTCATGTGACAGATATCCCTTTGTCACCTCTAGCCACTAATCTCTGTCACAAGCTTGCCTTTCTCTATTTTATTGATGTTACTAGTGAACTTTCCTCTCTTGTTCATGCTAAGCTCCAAACTCATGCCAGGCAAACTCATCCTCCATCCTCCATTCTCATTATGTTATAATCAGACTCACTGCACAATCTCAGTATTTCCCCAAACTGTGGAATCCTTCCCTTCCTCACTCTTTCCCTCTCCTAACAATTTCTAACACTATTTCCTGGTTTACCCATCTTTTATTCTTTTCAGCCTGTGGTGTCCTGCACTATGGGCTTTGACCAACTTGGTCTGTCAATCAAAAATGTTTAAATTAAACCTAAAATACGATAATAAATGAATAGAAATGGTCAGTATTATTATGATTAAGTACTTAGTTGATTGTGTAATCTGTTTCTTCTTTTGCTAATGCTATTTCAACAACTTTTTAATCATAATTTTACACTCTAGCAGACTATATTTCATGGGGCATGGCCTCTTGATCTAGATTGTGACACCAATCATTGTAACCCACTTACAACTTCATTATTTCTTGGTTATGAGGTTGGATTGCTCCTGATACAAACTCGGCATACCAAAGACTTGAAAATTCTCTTTAAGTAACTTGTTATCAAAGCGACCATATTACAAATGCAGAAATAGCTGTGATTCGGAAATTTATTTGCTGAATAAAGTTTTGTGTTTCACAGTCTAATGCTGAAAAAATGTATTGAACAATTTTAAGAGCTAACAGTGCATAATGATTATATACTTGGCTTACAGCTCATGAAACCCAAATAATCTTTGCTGTAGATTCCAAATAGGAATGAACAGTAATGTTTAAAGTTCTAAGATTACTAGCATACAAAGTCATGGGGTTATGGGTGCCTTTCTTCCAAGTCTTACACATTGTCCACTATTTCTCTAATAAACGTTTTATGTTGAAAATCACTGAAATTTTTGAAGACTGCAGGGAGTTTCTATAATTGACAATAAAGTGAGGAGGGAGTTAATAGAACTACAAGTCCATTTGATTCGACTGCTAAGTTGACTTAATGAAAACTATTGGGCCGGATTTTGCTGTAGAAATAACGGTGAGGCTAACAGCATTCACCATTATTGGAGCGTAAATCAGACAGCAACTGCCAGCGGCTACACATACACAGTTAAATGCGGAAATCAGGAAGTTGCTGTCCGAGTTGCCTGCTCCTCCAGAAGCTTCGCAATAACAGATTCCCACTGAGAGACTCGGCAAAGAAATACACAGACTGGCATGGAGTTGCTGTACTTACGTGATAGATATACACTAAACTCGCCAGAAAAAGTTAGGGCTTGTCCATTCCAGTGTAAGTAATTTTTTGACGGTGTGATAAGTCTTAATTACTGCCAAACAACATCTTTGCCACTGAAAATTAACTTTTACAAGTGTGGAGTCTCATTCCTTAAGATTTTAATTATTGTTGGAGATTTAAAAAATAAAAAAAGTGATTTTTTAAAAAACTTTTTCTTTCTGTCTCTTTTATCTCTTTCTCTTAATCCCATCTTTCTTTCCCTCTCTTTATTTCGCTTTCTGTACATGATTTGGCATTGAATGAACTATTCTAACTGACACTTCCTGGTTCAGACGTTGCACGGCTCATTAACGATTCTTCAGCCTGATTGGTGAAGGAGTGACACAGTTGCTTGCCTTGTTCACAGAGGCCTCAGCGCTGCACAGAAATGGCTTTTGAATCACAGCAAATTCCAGTGCAAAATGCCACAGAAAGTCTGTGGGCAACTGTAAGCGTAATGAACGGCTGGCGCCATTTGTTTGCTGCTGAGAATAAAATCTGACCCATTATTTTTTTAGTCCTTACAACTATATAGCAATGATTTTACTTTAGATCACAGGCTTTAATATTTACATCCTCTATAAAACAGTTTAAGAAGCACCATAATCTGCGTGAATTGTAATTGTTTACATATCTATTGTATATTAAAAGCAGTGGGTAGTCTCAAGGTTCTAAAGATGCAGAGCCTGTAGATGCTACTGTGAATGTAATGTTGCGTGACTAATTGCGTATGATGAGGCAGCATCTAACGTTATGTGAGAGCCCACTACTGAACCAAAGTAATTGCCAATTTAGACTTTCAGGAAAAGTTTGTGTTCACATGCGAGCACGGCATGTGCAAGGGAAAGCAATCAAGTTTTAAAATAGAAAATCCAACAGAGTGGTTACCAACCCTCTTCGAGTGTGGCTCCCTGCTGGGATCGCAAAATCAGTGAATTTACCCTTATAAAGAAGGATTAAATTAATACTAAAAAAAATAAAATTTTAGTAACTGATTTTTTCCAAGTCCTGCTGCTTGCTATTCATCTTTGGTTTATAGTTGAGCACAAGAGAGTTACTAAAATCAACCTAAAAAGCATTTGACTGAAATTCCATGGGCTGAGTTGTGCTGCATTTGTGTCAATGAGACATGAGTTACACCCACCCTGGAAAGCATTTGCACCAGAATTTTGTGCATTAGCATATTTGCGTTATCCATTGGAGGAGCCATTTAGTGCTAACCCTGGGTTAATGTGCTGGGGTGTTTGTAAATTAAAGTGCAACCTTAAATAAAACAGTTCTATCTGAAGATCGCAGCAGCAGGCTGGGGAGCAGCAGGTAGCAAGGTGCAGGGCTCAGTCATTTCCCTGTCGGGTAGCTTGACTGAATGTTTCATGAGTGTATTTGTGCCACTTTTCAAGAAGAAATACCACAGGGGCAGGTGGAAAAGGCAGCCGGTGAAGGGACAGGGACATCACCTGAGGCATAAAAGAAAAGCTCACAATCTGAAAGAGTCAGGCCATATTAGATTTAGTGATGAGTAATAAGCCTGAATTAGTCAATAATCTAACGGTAAGGGAACACCTAGCTAACAGTGATCATAACATGATTGAATTCGATATTAGATTTGAGAGGGAGAAGGGGGAGTCACCAACTAAGGCTTTAAATTTAGGTAAGGCGGACTTTGGAGGGATAAATTGCCCACAATAGACTGGACAAAGCAATTAACGGATAAAACTACAGATGAACAGTGGGAGGTGTTTAAAGACATATTTGGTAGAATACAAGACATATACACACCCCTAAAGGGCAAGAGCTGTACTTGTGTAATTAAACAACCTTGGTCAACAAGAGAAGTGAGAGATAGTGGGAGGAATTTAAACATGGACGAGCAGGTGGGATTGGGTGCGGGTGGGGGCTTAATTGGGCAAAAATTCTGAGCGTGTCGGGAAGCCGGCTCCAACCCGCTGACTTCCAGGTTTTACTAAGGCGGACAAGGGGGGGAACAGCCAACCCGCTCCCAGGAGGTGGGTTGGCATTTTAAATCTGTTAATGAGGCTGGAAGCCTCAGATTTAACCAGCTTTGCAGGTTTTACTGTGGCCGGACAGGTTTCCCGGGCCTTGGGGAGAAGGTAAGTGGGCCAGGAGGAGCAGGAGTTCTTCCTACCGGCCCTCCAAGCTCCCCCACCATCAGACCCCTCCATACAAACCCCCCCCCCCGCAACAGGATTGGACCCCCCCCCCAACAGGATTGGACCCCCCCCACCCCTCGGGGGTCAGGGATCGGGGATTGGACCCCCCCACCCCGGCTCGGGGGTCAGGGATCGGGGATTGGACCCCCCCCCCTCGGGGGTCAGGGATCGGGGATTGGACCCCCCCCCCCGCCTCGGGGGTCAGGGATCGGGGATTGGACCCCCCCACCCCACCTCGGGGGTCAGGGATCGGGGATTGGACACCCCCCCCTCGGGGGTCAGGGATCGGGGATTGGACCCCCCCCCCCCGGGGGTCAGGGATCGGGGATTGGACCCCCTCCCGCCTCGGGGGTCAGGGATCGGGGATTGGACCCCCTCCCTCGGGGGTCAGGGATCGGGGATTTGACCCCCCCCCCTCGGGGGTTAGGGATCGGGGATTTGACCCCCCCCCTCGGGGGTCAGGGATCAGGGATTGGACCCCCTCCCCCCCGGGGTCGCGGATCCGGAGTGCTCTCTGCCCGACTGGAAGCCAAGCCTGTCAATCAGGCTGACTTCTGGGTGGGGAATCTGTCAGGGCCGAACAAGACACGGTGTGGAGTTAAAACCCCACAGCATGCGGGGAAACCCAGACTTCCAGGATTCCCATCTGAAACTCCACCTCTCCGCCTATGCAACCCGACCGCTCCCTCCGCGACACCCTAGTCCACTCCTCTACCACCCCCAGCACCCCTTCCCCTTCGCCCGGCACCTTCCCGTGCACGCGCAGGAGATGCAACACATGCCCTTATACCTCCCCTCTTCCCACTGTCCAGGGCCCCAAACACCCCTTCCAGGTGAAACAGCGATTTACTTGTACTTCCTGCAATTTAGTATACTGTATTCGCTGCTCACGATGTGGACTCCTCTACATTGGGGAGACCAAACGCAGATTGGGTGACCGCTTTGCGGAACACCTCCGTTCAGTCCGTAAGGGGGACCCCGAGCTCCCGGTGGCCTGTCACTTTAATTCACCGCTTCACTCCCACTCTGACCTCACCGTCCTCGGCCTATTACACTGTTCCACGGAAGCTCAGCGTAAGCTCGAGGAACAGCACCTCATCTTTTGTTTAGGCACGCTACAGCCCTCTGGACTCAATATCGAGTTCAACAATTTTAGATCATAACCTCAGCTCCAATCACATTTATATTTTATTTTATCCACCCTTTTATTTGTCCCCCCCCACCTTTTTTTTTCCTCCTAGAAGCTGGCAGCTGTCCTTCATTCTGCCAGTGGATTTCACACTTCATTCAACCTTAATCTGTCACATTAACACCACCTCCAGCCTTGCATATCTCTTAATGTCTCTTAATGTCTCTTCATCTCCCCCTTTGTTCCTTTATCCCCTCCCCCTTTTCCCAGCTTTACCCTGGCCTTAAATCTATTTGATTTCCGGCTCTTCCCAGTTCTGATGAAAGGTCATCGACCCGAAACGTTAACTCTCTTTCTCTCTCCACGGATGCTGCCTGGCCTGCTGAGTTTTTCCAGCGTTTTCTGTTGTTATTCCAGTAAATATCCAGCCCAGTATAAAACGAAAAGAAAAGGCTTATACGAATGCAAACAATAGTAGAGATCCAGTTGAATGGGAGAGATATAGAGAACAGCAAAGGGATACAAAGAAAGTGGTAAGAGATGTTAAAAGGGAATACGAGAAAAAACTTGCAAGGGATATCAGAGACAACACTAAAAGTTTTTACAAATATATTAAGAGAAAGAGGGTGGCTAAGAGTAATGTGGGCCCCTTAAATACATGTGCAGGTGATATTGTAATTGAAAATTAGGAAATGGCAGACTTGCTAAATATCAGTCTTCACAGTAGAGGATGAGAATAAAGTACCAAAGCTATGAGGAAAACTAATAATAAACCAAGGGGAGGAACTTGCTAGTTTAATATAAATTTTAAAAATGGTGATGGAGAAAATAATGAGATTAAAGATTAACAAATTTCCAGGACCCAATGGTTTTCACCCCAGGGTATTAAAAGAAATAGGTGAGAAAATTGTAGATGTTTTAGTCAGTATCTTCCAAAACTCTTTCGATTCAGGAATTGTCCCCATGGATTGGAAAATTGCCAATGTCGCTCCATTATTTACGAAGGGTAGGAGAGATAAACTAGGAAATTATATTCCTATTAGTCGAACGTCTCTTGTAGGGAAGTTACTAGAATCTGTTATTAGGGACAAAGTGACAAATATGAACAGATTGGAGAGAGCCAACATGGATTTGTAAAGGGTAAGTCATGTCTAACGGACCTAGTTGAATTTTTTGAGGCGTTAACTACCGCGGTAGATAAGGGGGTGTCTATGGATGTTATTTATATGGAATTCCAAAGGCATTCGATAAGGTTCCACATAAATGACTGTTACCAAAAATGAGAGCACATGGAAGAGAGGCAACCTATTGACGTGGGTAGAGAATTGGTTAGGACGTAGGAGACAGATAGTAGGGATAATGCGTATGTACTCAAATTGGCAGGATGTGACTAGTGATGTCCCCTAGGGATCTGTACTGGGCCCTCAGCTTTTCACTATATTTATAAATGACTCAGGTGAAGGAAGTGAGAGCTGTATATCCAAGTTTACTGATGACACCAAGTTAGGTGGCAGAGTAAATAGTGTAGATGGGAGCAGAAAGTTGCAAAGAGACATCGATAGATTAAGTGAGTGGGCAAAACTGTGGAAGATGGAGTTCAATGTGGGAAATGTGAAGTTTTCCACATTGGACCTAAGAAAGATAGATCAGAGTATTTTCTAAATGATGAGAAGCTAGGAACTGTAAAGGAACAGAGAGATTTAGGGGTCCAAGTACATTAAATGCTAGTGGACAGGTACAAAAAATAATTTATAAAAGGCTAATGGAATGCTGGCCTTTATCTCAAGAGGGTTGGACTACAAAGGGGTGGAAGTTATGTTACAGTTATATACACCTCTGGTTAGACCCCATTTAGGGCACCACACAAAGGGTGTGAAAATCTGGAACTCTCTCCCTAAAAAGCTGTTGAGGCTAGTTCAATTGAAAATTTCAAAACTGAGATTGATGGATTTTTGTTGGGCCAAGGTATGAAGAATTACGTAACCAAGGCGGGTAGATGGAGTTAAGATACAGATCAACCATGATCTAATTTAATGGTGGAACATGCTTGAGGGGCTGAATGGACTACTCCTGTTCCTATGTTCCTATGTCAGACTTGTAACCCCTCTTTGATGAAATAAAGCAGAGGAGAATCAGACTGCTGGGTGTCCATGGGAGGAAGTCTCCAAAAGATGTCTCTTGTATCATGTAGAAGGAGGAGTGCTTAGCATTGTGTTACATCTCTCACTCTTAGGATTGTAGACCAGTACACAAGAAATTGAATGACTTGACCAGGACAGACAAGGTAACAATGGCACACTCCCTTTGCTTTATTGGGCATCAGAACACACTTCATGCTCTAAAATTAAAAGCTGCATAAGTAACCCTTCATGCTGCACTCTGGTTAAGGAGGGCTCTTACTTAGGATCTTAAGGAACAATTTTACTTAGGACCTTAAGGGGTGGAAATCAGGCGAGCGGGCAATTAAAATTGCTCATGGGACTTATCCTCTGATGTACTGCTGTCTTGCTGCAGGTTTTAACCTGCTGTTCTGAGCAGGTGAGAGGAAGACTTGCTTGAAAATGGTGGGGTCCTGCTTTAAGCATGCAGATCGGGCTCCAATGACATCATCAGGGCCTGACTGCTATTTTAAATAGAGGCCTGTGTGGAGAAGCTGTTCTGGCATTCCCGCAAGGCCAACCTAGCGGGAAAAAGAGACATGGCCAGAAGAGGCCCAAAAAGTTAAGTGGCTTTACTTTTTTTTAATCTCCTTGTGGGGTTAGGAGAAGCAGGAATGTTCCTCTGGGCTCCACAAGGAACGTTTAGGCCTCTCCTGCCCCAGGCTTCTCCCCGTCCCCCGATTGCAAGGCCCTCCCAAACTCTCTCCAAGTCACTTATCTGAGTGCTGGGGACTGTTCCTTCAGTCGCTGGCGGCGGCCTCTTGCCACCCGACATTCTGTTCTCGCCCGTCGGCAAGATATTGTTTCCGGTCTGTCTTGGACGGAATACTGACAGGACCTATGCAGATGAGGCCCAGGAATTAAAATCTGGGCCTCACGCTGCTGACTTGAGGATGGATTGCCTCTCGCCTCGGCCCCCACCTGCATGACTCCCCCTCTGAGTTAAAATTGGAGCTTTAGAAAGTCATGTGTAGGCACCCAACAGAAGCACTGTGTTATCACTTTGGAATTTATCGTATTAAAATAGAATGTGCAATTCTGTCGTGCTTTGTTATTCATAGAGGTTAGAGTCATCCTTACTTTGTGCACACACATTCAATCAGGTGCTAATTATTGGCAATGTAGGGACAGAGGTCTGATGTGCTGTTATGTTCTAGGATGGATGGTGGATTAAAAGATTCTTTATATGAAGGTGAGGAAGAAGGAGTTATGTTAACAACAACAAATTGTATTTATATAGCGCCTTTAACGTAGTAAAACATCCCAAGGCGCTTCACAGGAGTGTTATAAGACAAAAAATTGACACCGAGCCACATAAGAAATTAGGGCAGATGGTCAAAAGCTTGTTCAAAGAGGTAGGTTTTAAAGAGCATCTTATAGGAGGAAAGAGAGATAGAGAGGCGGAGAGGTTTAGGGAGGGAGTTCCAGAGCTTAGGGCCTAGGCAGCTGAAGGCACAGAAACCAATGGTTGAGTGACTATAATCAGGAATGTTCAAGAGGGCAGAATTAGAGGAGCGCAGATATCTTCGGAGGGTGGGGGCGGGGGGTGGGGTTGTGGGGCTGAAGGAGATTACAGAGATAGGAAGGGGCAAGGCCATGGAAGGATTTGAAAACAAGGATGAGAATTTGGAAATCGAGGTGTTGCTTAACCAGGAGCCAAAGTAGGTCAACAAGCACAGGGGTGATGGGCGAATGGGACTTGGTGCGAGTTAGGACACGGGCAGCCGAGTTTTGGATGACCTCAAGTTTACGTAGGGTAGAACGTGGGAGGCCAGCCAGGAGTGCATTAGAATAGTCAAGTCTAGAGGTAACAGAGGCATCGTTGAGGGTTTCAGCAGCAGATGAGCTGAGGCAGGGGCGGAGATGGGCAATGTTACGGAGGTGGAAATAGGCAGTCTTAGTTATGCCGCGGATATGTGGTTGGAAGCTCATTTCAGGGTCAAATATGACACCAAGGTTGTGAACAGTGTGGTTCAGCGTCAGACAGATGTTAGGGAGAGGGATGGAGTCAGTGGCTAGGGAATGGAGTTTGTGGCGGGGAACATTTCTGCTCATCCAGTACTGGATGTCGGACAAAGAGTCTGACAATTTAGAGACGGTGGAGGGGTCGAGCGAAGTGGTGGTGAGGTAGAGCTGGGTGTCGTCAGCGTACGTGTGGAAACTGATGCCGTGTTTTCGGATGATGTCGCCAAGGGGCAGCATGTAGAGCAGAAATAGGAGGGGGCCAAGGATAGATCCTTGGGGGGACCCCAGAGGTAACGCTGCGGGAGTGGGAAGAGAAGCCATTGCAGGTGATTCTCTGGCTACGAGTAATGGTAACAAAGGTAAATTTCATTAAACAGAAGACAGGACTTCACTCCCTTGCAGCCAGCACTGGAGAGTCCTCTGGGTGAAGTTCTTACTGATGCTCTCCAACATGTAGTTCTGCCTTCAAAGCAGCTCAGGTTCCTTTCTCCTGCGATATCCAAGACCAGGCCTTTTTTAGATAGTGAAGTTGTGCAGGGTGCACCAAGCTACAACTATGCAGGACACATGAGCTGGAGCATATTGCTCCTCTGTTGCTGCTTGGTTCATTCTTAATGGGGTCATTATCAATGGGAGCAGTGGGTAGGCCTTGTTACCCACAAGACCATTGACTTGATTTTCTTTTTTGAAGAGATCAGGGACGGCCAAATATTGAAGAAGGAATGCATTGTGACGACTTCCAGCATATCTTGTGTTGACATATAGGATCCTTTGCTCCACTCTGTATATTCAGGGAGTGGATGCCCATTCCATTTTGGAAGCGGAAAGTTGTCTGGAGGAGTGTGCAAAGTAATGTGGGTGCCAGCTATTGTACCCTAGACCTTGGGAAAGCCAGCAGCCCAGTAAAATTAGCTGGACCTCTCTCACTGATGCGTTGCTGTGATATCAAACTGGATGAAACCCCCAGCTGTCCTGTAAAGTGTACCAGTAACCAGGTGACTGCATGCCCTGGCTGATTTACAGAGAACCCCCATGAATGCCTGGAATGAGCCTCTGCCATAATGTTGAGTCGCTGCAGGTTTTCATGCAGTAGGTGACAGAGCTCCCTTAATGCCTCTTTGGTGAAGCACACTCTTCTAATACACAAAGGTCTCCTCACTAAAATCCTCATGGGACCTGTGTTCCCTGTATCTTCTTCGGGAGCATCCTCCTGAAATGCTGCCTGACTCTCCTTTGCTCCATCCTGCGCTGCTCTTCCGTCTTTGTGATAATGCCATACAAGGGCATTCTCATAGGGAATGTCGTACCTGCTCCTGAGAAGCCCTCACAGAATCTCCTGGTAATCTCACACTGACGACACGACACTAGGTGGGATTGTGAGTTGTGAGGAGGATGCAAAGAGGCTTCAAGGCGATTTAGACAAGTTGAGTGAGTGGGCAAATACATGGCAGATGCAGTATAATGTGGATAAATGTGAAGTTATCCACTTCGGTAGGAAAAACGGAAAGGCAGAGTATTATTTAAATGGTGATAGATTGGGAAATGCTGATGTACAAAGGGACCTGGGTGTCCTTGTACACCAGTCACTGAAAACAAACATGCAAGTGCAGCAAGCAGTTAGGATGCAAATGGTATGTTGGCCTTCATTGCAAGAGGATTTGAGTACAGGAGCAAGGATGTCTTACTACAGTTGTACAGGGCCTTGGTGAGACCACACCTGGAGTACTGTGTGCAGTTTTAGTCTCCTTACCTAAGGAAGGATATACTTGCCATAGAGGGAGTGCAGCGAAGGTTCACCAGACTGCTTCCTGGGATGGCAGGACTGTCGTATGAGGCGAGATTGGGTCGACTAGGCCTGTATTCACTAGAGTTTAGAAGAAAATGAGGGTTGTTCTCATTGAAACGTATAAAATTCAGACAGGGCTAGACAGACTGGATGCAGGGAGGATGTTGCCCCTGGCTGGGGGGTCTAGAACGAGGGGTCACAGTCTCAAGATACGGGGTAGGACATTTAGGACTGAGATGAAGAGAAATTTCTTCACTCAGAGGGTGGTGAACCTATGGAATTCTCTACTAATGAAGGCTGTGGAGGCCAAGTCACTGAATATATTTAAGAAGGAGATAGATAGATTTCTCGACACAAAAGACATCAAGGGGTATGGGGAGAGAGCGGGAATATGGTATTGAGATCGAGGATCAGCCATGATCATATTGAATGGTGGAGCAGGCTCGAAGGGCCGAATGGCCGACTCCTGCTCCTATTTTTTTTTCTATGTTTCTACACCACCAGAAGCAACTCCAAAGGTGTGTAGGCAGAGCGTCAAAAAAAAATGTTTCAAAAAGCCATTCTCAGCTGCAATAATCATTACTCATACTCTCCACACTCTTTATGCTCAGAAACCCCTTATTTCTGCCTGTGTCAACTGATCCCAGCAACGACTATGCCTTATACCTCTCATTCTAACTTCCCTCGAGTGCATTGTGAGTGTAAATCCCCTGGCTTTCATTAGCATATATTGTAATGAGCTAGCAGGGGACTCGGCGGATGGATTGTCGGAAGGGCCAAATCATGTTTGGAAACCCAGGGGTCAATTTTGGGGTGGGAAACTGGTGGAAATAACTTCTGCTCCATTTTACTGCCCCCCACAAAAGCCCTAATTTTACATGGAAAAACCACCAAATATTGAATGCAATTATGGGGCTTTTATAATCTCCCTCTAAAAGCAACTTTATTCAGGCCAGGATCCTGGTGCTTCATTTTCTCTCTCTGCAGTCTTTCTGTTAGTTGTGTGCAAGTGTACTAAATATTTTAGTGTCTCCTCATTACGTTTGGCAATGTAGAGCTAGAAATTCATTATAGCCCAGGAATGGGCGGTATCTTTAGAAAAGTTTGAGAATTAGCGCCAGGCGCTAATGCTTTAGACTGCACGCAAAATTCATTCTCACTGCTCAAAGAAATGATTGGAGCGCTAATTCAAATCTTAAAGGCCTAGTTCAGTGGCGTTACACTCAAAGGGTGGACCAATATCGTGTGCAGTCTAATCTCAATTCATCATTGCCACAGGCTTTTCCCAGTACTTAAAGGGGAGGTTCATTGATACTGCAGCACCTCATTCTCAGCATTGCTGGCTATACAGTTGCCTCAGCAAGGAGAAGCACAACAAGGAGAAGGAGCCGGATCTCTGAAGCAGGTGTGCTCATGGCAGATCCACCTCAGTCGGGTGGTCAGGGTGATTGAAGGCTTCAACAAATGCTACATACCACCATCAATACCACAAGTTTCACACACTGCCTAAAGCACCACACCCCCAGCACTCACCCACCAACAATCTCTACCTACCAACACTCACACCCACATCTCACACCTTGCACACAATGACAGCTATTCAACTATGGCAGGCACAAGGGTCATTAGTTATTAGAATAAATGTGATATGTGTGATATGTTTATGCATAAATTTATTAATGGAGTTTGCAATATTTTGTGGTCTCTCATTTCACCTTTGCGCCCAGGAGGATGCTGTGATATGGCATGACACAGGGATGGTATGATGGGGATGTGATGAGAAAAAGGGATCTGGGGTTTAAGTCATCCTGGTGTGAGGCTGGAGGTCTGTTTGGTGGAGGTGGCAGAGTTCTGTGATCACCTCCTTGATGATGCGGAGCCGTCTAATACACTGCTCCTCGCTTCATTGAAGGTGGGAGAGGAGCTGTTGGAATACCCTCAGAGGGTAAGGCCTCCTGGTGAGAGCCCTGATGTCCCTCTTCATCTCTTTGTGCACATGTTCCCCCCACCATAGATCCTGGAGGGCGAGGTGGCATGCCAGTACAGCCCCCATTAATGATGCCAAGTGTAGCAGTTTGAATCTTTGAGCAATAAATGTAGCTACTTTGTAGTTGCCAGAAGACTGCTGATACAAAAGAAGCTTGAAATTACTCATAGGACCTGTTCTACTGGGTGAAACTGACAAGAAACCACTGAAACTAACCTTCCCTGACAGCTGGGAGTGATTAATGCTGATGCCTTTAAATAACGTTGCTGGAGCCGGCTTCCTGGAGCTGCACGCCAGCTCTCCCTGTCGCTGTCCGGTCGAGGCGCTAAGGTAAGTGACGACAATGAATTTTCCAGATCACGCAGCCAGTGCACGCTCACTGACGTCACTATTTGCCTGGCGTTGAAATCCCCGGTGGTACCTTGTACCGGTGGCACAACGGGGGGGGGGGGGGGGGGGGAGGGGGGGCAGTGGGGGCCGGATTTGCCATGCAGAGCGAGATTCGCCTCGCCCCGGTGCTACTGCATCAACGCCCCGTTACTGCCATCTGCTGGTGCTAACGGGAGGCGCTAATGTACCGAATTTCACCCCCATCCCCCCAGTACTTCTGCAACATTTTGAAACCCTGCAGCACGTGGGACATAAACCATATACAAAATGTATTTTCAGAAGGCCTGCCTGTAAAAAAAAGAGAGGGAACAGGGATCCCCAAAAAGCACATGTTTCACCATACAGTCATGGAGAAGTACGAAGCAAGGTGAGGCTCCTTACAGGGAGGAAGGGAAAAACCAGCAGGGCAGATCCCTTCACTTCTCTCATACCTCTGAGCAGTGGTAGTTGTGGAGACCCGATATCAAATTGTCTTCAGCTCCTTCTCAGCAGGAGGCTGCTGCCCAGTACAGATTCAGCTAAAGAGAGAGAATTATATGGATCTATCCTCATCTCAGAAAAATTGGCCTTTTTTTCTCCACAGAAAAGCTCATTTATTTGCTCCAGCCTCTTAAGTACACAATAGTAATTTTGCTATAGATGTAGTCTGGAATAAAAGCAATCATAATTGTTTTGTTTCCTTGAAAACGCAAGGTGCGGAGTTTCCGAGGCCCCTTGTCACTGTTATGGCCTCGCACAAAGATGGCAGAGTCTAGAACTCGGGGGCATAGTCTCAGGATAAGGGGTCGGCCATTTAAGACCGAGATGAGGAGGAATTTCTTCACTCAGAGGGTTGTGAATCTTTGGAATTCTCTACCCCAGAGGGCTGTGGATGCTGAATCATTGATTATATTCAAGGCTGTGATAGATAGATTTTTGGACTCTAGGGGAATCAAGGGATATGGAGATCAGGTGGGAAAGTGGAGTTGAGGTCGATGATCAGCCATGATCTTACTGAATGGCGGAGCAGGCTCAAGGGGCCCTATGGCCTACTCCTGCTCTTATTTCTTATGTTCTTATGGCAGCTTATTGAAAAATTGTGGGTGGTTTGCCAATGATTTTCCTCCCTTTAATACCAATGGATGGAAAATTACAGGCAAAGCACCTGTGAATTTCCGATATGTCGCCCCCTGCCCGGTGGTGCAAGGCCTTGGAAAGTTCCACCCATTGCTTTGAACTGGAGTGACATCTAACCAAATGATAGGAAATTGAGTGACACAAAACAGTGACACATGATTAGAATGATGAATGATGTGCCTCATAATGATGCTGAAATCATTTTGAAGCTTGATTTTAAGTAATGGAATGACCTTGACTGGTCATTCAGAAATCAAGTGAGGTCAAAATAAAAGCCCAAATGCGTAACACTCATTGACATAGAATTTAATTATGCTCTAAAATTTAAATAATGCGATAAGCCATTCGCTTTGGAATGCAATATTTATGTTTATGTAAGATTATATGGGCTGGATTTTGATACTGGGGCGGGTTGGGGTCGTGTCATCCACTTTTCGTGTTATCCACCTGACTGCAATTGGATGTGGGAGATTGATGCGATTTTCACCTAATTGGGCAATTGAGTTCCAGCATGTGGGAACCCATGACCCAATTAGTGGTTTCAGTCTGAAAGTCGCCTCTGATGATGTCATCATTGCTGCTGCATTGAAGGTCTGCAAAGACTGCCTGGCCATTGCTGTGAGAGGACCTGGATGCAAAATGAGCAGCAGCGGCTGCTCCCAGATAATTTTACACCACCACTCCCAGATATGTCTCCTCCCCATCCATCCATATAGCCATCCACATATGCATCCCCATAGCCAGACAGCCAGCCTGCCTGCCTCAACTATCCATATCCAAATGTGCTCCCGCCAGGTTTCACATTCGTGCTTCAGAACAGGCGTGCTTCACGTAGAAAAAGGGTTAAAATCACAAAAGCTTTTCAAAATGGCATTATAGAGGCAATTTAGTGCTTGTTAAGGGCCTTAACAGCCTGTCCCGCCTCTTAGAGACGGGACGGAGTCGGGACCAGCAGACACGATTTAATGAAAATTGCGTGGAGGCGGGATGGAGGTGGGCTTGTGCCTGCCCGCCCGCCAGTTTTCGCAATTTTAACCCCCCACACACCTCCAAACCCACCTCCACGGGTCAATGAAAATCCAGCCCTATATGTTCAGCAGGATATTTTTGACAAAGGAATGATGGAAATTTACACATTTTCTTTTTTGTGTCAAAGTAATTAAAGTTTTTCCTGTTTCCCAGCCAGCTAAACAATGTTATGATTTACAGATTACAGTGGAACAAGAACTGGAAGTATTTTTTCCATCTTTGAACTAAATATTGAATCTCAGTGCAACCTGTGACTGTGCCATGATCAACAATATCTCAAATATTTATATCTATTGTGATAGATAGCTGTGAAGAGCAGAAATTTGGCATCACTGTACTTAGAATAATGTGAGAGACATTGATGCATTGGAAAGGACAGAGGGCGAACAAAGATACCTTCGGCAACCGACATTTAGGTATCATAAGATGCTTGAAATGTCAAAGTAAATTTCCTTTACTGGATTACTAACTGCAACAGTTGACAAGTGGCATATGTACGTACACTGTTGCTGCACTCTGAATGAATTTGCAGATCCTGATTAGTATAACTGCCATGAAAGTTGCAAATCATTTTGGATAAAATTAGAACAAAACTCTCAGAATCAAGATAAGCGTGGCCTTGGATCGCTGGGCTATGAAGACAAGTTAAATAATCTAATGTGATTTTTCTTAGCAAGACAAAAAGTGAAATATAAATAAGGTTTCTGAAGTAATGAATGTGATATGGAGACACCAAGTAATAAACTTGGATATTAAATCTGTGGTAACAAATAGTTAAAGGACAAGAGGCCATGCTTTCAGAATTAGGAAATCAGCTGTCAAGAGATTGGATGGTGCAAAAACATGTTCCCTTTCACCTCCGAGAACTGGGCTCAAATCCCTTGGTTGCTGAGTGAAAGTGGTTGAATCACCTTAACCCAGTTCTTAGCAGCTGTAGGTAAACAGTGTATAACTTCCCACAATTCATCACAAATTGACTCACTTTGTTAAGCTATGAGAACTGGGACATTAATGAACACTTCTCTGAAAATGAGGTTAATGTATGTTGTCGGGGCTGAATCAGGGCAATGTCACTCTGAATCTGGCCCATGCTACACCTTATCTGGGACTATCCGATGTTGACATGAATGGCAAAAGTGGTTAGCTGTTCTATTTCCCCACCACTGACATCCATCATCTTGATTAACACAAAATAGTCACTAAAATTATAAATTTAAAACTAACAGCAAAAGGTTATATAAATTTATTAAGAGAAAGAGCGTGGTAAAGAGAAATGTGAGCCCATTAAAGACAGATAAGGGCACTCTTGTTAAATGAGTATTTTGTATCCATTTTTACAGAGGAAGAGAACAAAATACCAGTGATACAAGGGAACTTGAAAATAAACCAAGGGAAGGATCTTATTCGATTTAATATATTTTTAAAAATAGCAATGGAGAAAATAATGAGACTGAAGATAGACAAATCTCTACGACCTAATGGTTTCCACCCCAGGGTGTTAAAAGAAATTGGTAAGAAAATTGCAGATGCATTAGTCATAATTTTCTAAAGCTCTCTAGATTCAGGAATTGTGCTTTTGAATTGGAAAATTGCATATGTCACTCTATTATTTAAGACGGGAGGGAGAAACCAAGTAACTACCGACCCATCAGTTTAGCATCAGTTGTGCGGAAGTTGATGGAATCTATCATCAAAGCTAGGGTGACTGAACACTTGGACAAGTATGAGCTGATCAAAGAGAGTCAGCATGGATTTGTGAGGGGTTATTTATGTTTACTCATCAAGTTGGATTTTTTGAGCAGGTCACTAGTATGGTGGCTAGGGGAGTGTCTATGGATGTTGTCTATATGGTCTTCTAGAAGGCATTAGGAAAGGTTCCTTACAAGACTATTAGCAAAAATGAAAATCCATTAATTATAGAATCATAGAACAGTGCAGCACAGAAAGAGGCCATTCGGCCCATCGAGTTTGCACTGGCTCTTTCGAAGAGCAATCTAGTTAGTCCCACTCCCCATTAGATAAATAACCATGATAAGGAATATTTTCTCTCCTATGAGGAAGTCCTCTGTACATCATATATGTAGTGAAGGCATATGAAGTTGGCTGAAGGGTAGGAAACAATGTCTATTCATTAGATAAGTAATGCCAGAGTGGGTTGCCTCAGGGTTCAGGGCTGGGACCGCAACTGTTCCTAAATTAGATAAATGACCTAGATTTGGAAATACAATGCAAATGGTCAGATTTGCAAATGAAACCAAATTGGAAGGGGCAGTAGAATTGGAAATTACTTGCTGAATTGAACAAGGTATGTAAATGAGAAGAACAATGGCAGATGGAATTTAATACAGACAAGTGTAAAGTATGGAGAGTGACAAACCAAGGTTTTAAATCTAAGTAAGGCAAACTTTGAAGTGGTGAGAAGTGAATTGGCCACAGCGAACTGGGCTGAACTGTTAATGGGTAAACCTACAGACAGACAGTGGAAGTATTTGGTATGATACAAAACCAGTACATACCCCTAAAGGGTAAAGGTTCTATTTGTGTGGTTAGGCAACCATGGCCAACAAATGAGGTAAAAGGTAGTGTCAAGTTAAAAGAAAAGGCTTACACAAATGCAAGGAAAAGTGGAAATCCAGCAGACTAGGAGAGCTATAAAAAGCAGCAAAGAGAATATGAAAACAAATTGCAAGGAATATCAAAACTAACAGCAAAAGGTTATATAAGTTTATTAAGAGAAAGAGCGTGGTAAAGAGAAATGTGAGGCAATTAAAGACAGATAAGGGCACTCTTGTTAAATGAGCATTTTGTATCCATTTTTACAGAGGAAGAGAACAAAATACCAGTGATACAAGGGAACTTGAAAATAAACCAAGGGAAGGATCTTATTCGATTTAATATATTTTAAAAAATAGCAATGGAGAAAATAATGAGACTGAAGATAGACAAATCTCTACGACCTAATGGTTTCCGCCCCAGGGTGTTAAAAGAAATTGGTAAGAAAATTGCAGATGCGTTAGTCATAATTTTCTAAAGCTCTCTAGATTCAGGAATTGTGCTTTTGAATTGGAAAATTGCATATGTCACTCTATTATTTAAGGCGGGAGGGAGAAACCAAGTAACTACCGACCCATCAGTTTAGCATCAGTTGTGCGGAAGTTGATGGAATCTATCATCAAAGCTAGGGTGACTGAGCACTTCGACAAGTATGAGCTGATCAAAGAGAGTCAGCATGGATTTGTGAGGGGTTATTTATGTTCACTCATCAAGTTGGATTTTTTGAGCAGGTCACTAGTATGGTGGATAGGGGAGTGTCTATGGATGTTGTCTATATGGTCTTCTAGAAAGCATTAGAAAAGGTTCCTTACAAGATTATGAGCAAAAATGAAAGTCCATTAATTATAGAATCATAGAATAGTGCAGCACAGAAAGAGGCCATTCGGCCCATCGAGTTTGCGCCAGCTCTTTCGAAGAGCAATCTAGTTAGTCCCACTCCCCGGCACTTTCCCCATATCCCTGCAATTTTTTCTCCTTCAAGTATTTATCCAATTCCCTTTTGAAAGCTACAATTGAATCTGTCCCTCCACCCCATCAGGCAGTGCATTCCAAATCCTACCCACTCATTGCATTAAAAAGTTTATCCTCAGTCACCTCTAGTTCTTTGCCAATCATCTTAAATCTGGTTATTGTCCCATAAACCATTGGAAACAGTTTCTCTTTATTTACTCTATCTAAAATCTTCATGAGTTTAAACACTTCTATCAAATCTCTGAGCCTTCTCTGCTCTAAGGAGAACAACCCCAGCTTCTCCAGTCTATCCATGTAACTGTAAACCCTCATCCCTGGAACCATTCTTGTAAATCTCTTCTGTATCCTCTCCAAAGCCTTCATGTCCTTCCTAAAGTGTGGTGCCCAGAATTGGACACAATACTCCAGCTGGGGCCGAACTAGTGTTTTATAAAGGTTTACCATAACTTCCTGGCTTTTGTACTCTGTCTCTATTCATAAAGCTAAGGAGCCCATGGGGGAAAAATTCGGTGTCGACCATTTTGGGCTGCTAACATCGCCTGGGCGCTAACTTTAGCGCCCGGTGCTAATTAGCACCGACTACTGCGAAATTGAGTTTTAGCGCCCCAAGAGGGAAGTGGAGCATTAAATCAAGTGCTACACATTTCTCTTAGGGCGCTCACATCGGAGTGCTAATCAAGTTCCAGCGCTGTCAATTAGAAAGTCGTCAGACAGACTGGTGCCTTCCAGTTCTTAAAGGGGAGGCTTAATCATGCTGCACAGCCTCACTCTGATCATTGCTGCTTATGAACTGGGCCTACAATGAGCTGCAAGCCTTCACCTAAGAAGTAATGGCTGATCAGAGGACGTAGTTCATAACAATACAAGTGAAGAAACTGTTAGAGCAGCAACAAAGCAAAAATGGAGAAAATGTGAACGCAGCCAAAACGCTAACTGACAAGCGAACAATAAAACTGACCTCCCAATGAACCGGTAAGTGATCCCTTTAAATAGCAGAGCAATCCCAGATATCAACGCCTGCTATTTCTGTCGTTCTCAGCGCCAGGCGGTAAGTCAGGGGAAGCGACTGAATTTCGCATCTGGGGTGCTAACTTATTGTTGCACACTCATTGACGTCACAGGTCTGAGTGGCGCTAGAGGGCCAGGTGCTAAGTGTTAGCGCTGGCGCTAAATGCCAACTGAATTTCACGGGCGGCATTGGAATCGCTGCGCCCAGGCGATAAGCCCTCAGCGCCCCGATAGCACCCCGCCTGGGCGCTAACAGGAGGCGCTAAGGTACCGAATTTCTGGCCCCATATGCGTTATGAGCTGCTTTGTTAACCTGCCCTGCCACCTTCAAAGATTTGTGCACAAACACCCCCAGGTCTCTCTGTTCTCAAACCCCCTTTATAATTGTACCATTTAGCTTGTATTATCTCTCCTCATTCTTCCTACCAAAATGTAATACCCCACACATTTCTGTGTTGAATTTCATCTGCCATATGTCCACCCATTCCACCAGTCTATCTTTGTCCTCTTGAAATTTATTACTATCTTTCTCACTGTTTACGACACTTCCAAGTTTCATGTCATCTGCAAATTTTGGCATTGTGCCCTGTACCCCCAAGTCCAAGTCATTAATATATATCAAAAACATCAGTGGTCCTAGTACTGAAATTGAAGGTAACCTTATGACATGGGTTGGTAATTGGTTGGGAGGTAGGAGACAGAGAGTAGGGATAAAGTGAACAGCTGTGAAATTCCCTGTAGTAGCATGGCCGTTATGGCTGGTTGTCTTGAAAAAATTGCGGCAGCTTCTCCCGTCCGCTTCTGGCATGGGACACGGTGGCCACCGTTGCCTGTGCTCACCTCTCCAATGTAAATGTGCAGATCGTGACATCAATCCATGTGCAACGCCTGATTTGACGCATGCCTGCGATTTTGGACATTGTTGCATGGTATAATGCCCTCTCCTAACCATGCACGGAAGAACGTGTGTGCAGCAGTTGTACAGAGATGCTGTCAGCACTTCTTAAAGGGACACATAGGCCTAGAAATTTGATAAGACCCGAAAACGGGTGGTGGCACCGCGGGGTGATATTTGCTCATGCCCGTTTAAAAATTGCACCATATTTTGGTGTTGCCTGCTGATTTGAATGATTTCAGTGCACAGCGCAGCGATGAATGCGTGCTGCTTCAGGCTGTGTGCTCGGCAGGAGGCCCAATGTCGCGTCCCTGGAGCAAGGCTGCATTTTCTTAGAGCAAGGATGTCCTTTTAGAAAGCAGTATCGAGCCCTTAAAGGTTTACTGCCTTCTGGAAAAAAAATTAAATCATTCAAAAATAGGCAGTATCTAGCCCTTCAAGCTCAACTGCCTTATGGAAAAAAACCATTAAAAATCATTCCAAACTAGGCAGTCTTCAGCTTTTAAAGCTGAACTGCCTTCTGCACATAAAAAATGGTAAAAGTGCTTCAGCAATAACACAAATGGCTCAACAGGCCAGGCAAAGTGCACCCAGAGTCTTGCATACTGCACTCCAGCTTTGTGCAGGGGGTCAACACTGGAAGAGAGATCCTCTACCCACATGTGGCCAGGACGCCCTTCAGAAAAAAAATGTGGGACCACATCACCGAGGCCGTCTCTGCCAGTAGTGCCACCCCCAGGACCTGGCTCCAGTGCCCAAAGAAGTGTCATGACCTCAGACGAGTGGTCAAGGTCAGTGAATCAAGGTCAAGGCCAAAGGCTCTGCCAAGAATGGCTAGCACCATCTCCTCTAAGCGGGTGAGGTGAAGCTAGGAATGTGAGGTGTGCTTCGTATTTGGTAGACATTGTTGGTAGGTGAGTGATGGGGGGAGGGTCATGCATTGAGCAGTGTGCGAGGCTACTGTTGCAGTTGGTAGGAGACGGCTTTTGAAGGTGCATTCACTGACCTTGACCACTCGTCTGAGGTCATGAAACTTCTTTGGGCACTGGAGCAGGTCCTTGGGGCGACACTGAGCCTCCTGCTTAGCGCACAACCTGAAGCAACGCATTCTTCACTGGGCTGTATGCTGAAATCATTCAAATCAGCAGGCAAGACAAAAATAACGTGCTACTGGTGATTTTTAAACGGGTGCGAGCAAATCTCGTCCCGCGGTGCCACCGCCTGTTTTTGGGCCTTTTCAAATTTCTAGGCCGTTGTATTCCCCAGGAATCTGTACTGGGATGCTCAGCTGTATATATATATATATATATATACATATATATTTATATTAATGACTTAAATGAAGGAATAGAGAGTTGTATATTTGGAGTTAAGAGGCTCAGTAAGTTGTGTAGAAGGGAGCAGGAAGTTAAAAATGGACAAAGATAGACTGAGTGGGAAAAACTATGGCAGATGGAGTACAATGTAGGAAGTGTGAGGTCATCCACTTTGGATCTGAGAAAGACAAATTGGCATACCTTCTTAATGGTGGGAGACAAGGAGCTGTGGATGAGCAAAGAGATTTAGATGTCCATGTACATAAATCACTGTAGCAAGTGTACAGGTACAAAAAGTAATCAAAAAGACTAAATAAATCTTAGCCTTTCTCTGCAGGGGGCTAGAATACAAAAGTGAGGAATGTAAATAGATATAGAGGTACTTAAAAGTTTGGCAGCGCTCAAAGTAGAAAAGTCACCCGGTATGGATGGGATGCAACCTAGGTTGCTGAGGGAAGTAAGGCTGGAGATAACGGAAGCTCTAGGTCGCAATCTTCCAATTCTCCTTAGATATGGGAGCAGTGCCAGAGAACTGGAGGTTTGCCAATGTTATACCCCTGTTCAAAAAAATGGAGAGTGATAAACCCAGCAACTGCAGGCCAGTCAGCCTAACGTCAGTGGTAGGGAAATGTTTAGCGATGATAATCTGAGACAAAATTAATTGTCACTTGGAAAAATATGGGTTAATTAATGAAAGCCAGCATGGATTTGTTAAAGGCAAATCATGTTGGACTAACTTGATTGAGTCCTTTGATAAAGTAACGGAGAGGGTTGATGAAGGTAATGCGGTTTATGTTGTGTATATGGATTTTCAAATTAGAAACATAGGAACAGGAATAGGCCATTTAGCCCCTCGAACCTGATCCGCCATTCAATGAGATCATGGTTGATCTGTGACCTGACTCCATATACCCGCCTTTGCCCCATATACCTTAATACCTTTGGTTAACAGAAATCTATCAATCTCAGATTTAAAATTAACAATTGATCTAGTATCAACTACCTTTTGCAGAAGAGAGTTCCAAACTTCTACCACCCTTTGTGTGTAGAAGTGTTTCCTAACTTCACTCCTGAAAGGCCTGGATCTAATTTTTAGGCTATGGCCCCTAGTCCTAGACTCCCCAACCAGTGGAAATAGTTTCTCTCTATCTACATAATAAGTTCCCCTTAATATCTTGAAAACTTCGATCAAATCACACCTTAATCTTCTAAATTCCAGGGAATACAACCCTAGTTTGTGTAATCTCACCTCGTAATTTAACCCTTGGAGTCCAGGTATCATTCTGGTAAATCTACGCTGCACTCCTTCTTAAGGTGTGGTGCCCAGAACAAAACACAGTACTCCAGGTGTGGTTTAACCAAGGCTTTGTATAGCTGTAGCATGACTTCTAACCCCTTAAATTCTAATCCTCTAACTATAAAGGCCAGCATTCCATTAGCCTTTTTGATTATTTTCTGTACCTGTCCATGACATTTTAATGATCTATGTACATGGACCCCTAAGTCTTTTTGGACCTTCACTGCTTCTAGTTTTTTACCATTTAGAAAGTACTCTGATCTATAGAGCATTTGATAAAATACCACATAATAGACTGGTTAGCATAATTGAACCCCATGGGATTAAAGGGACAGTGGCAGCATTGATTTGGGTATAGTGGGCATAATTTCAAAGCTTGCAGATGACACAAAACAGAAATATAGTAAACAGTGAGTAAGATAGTAACAGACTTCAGGAGGACGAGGACAGACTGGTGAAATGGGCAGACACATGGCAGATGAAATTTAACGCAGAGAAGTGTGAAGTGATACATTTTGCTAGGAAGAATGAGGAGAGACGATATAAACTAAATGGTACAATTATAAAGGGGATGCAAGAACAGAGAGACCAGCGGGTGTATGTACACAATTTTTTGAAGGTGGCAGGACAAGTTGATAAGGCTGTTAAAAAATCCTACGGAAACCTTGGCTTCATAAACAGAGGCATAGAGTAAAAAGCAAGGACATTATGCTAAACCTTTATAAATCACTGATTATTGAGTACAATGGACTTATATTATCTGGAGTTTAAAAGAATGAGAGGTGATCTCATTGAAACGTATAAAATTCTTAGAGGGCTTGTCAGGGTAGATGCTGAGAAGCTGTTTCCCCTGGCTGGACAGCCTAGAACTAGGCATCATAAGAACATAAGAAATAGGAGCAGGAGTAGGCCATTCGGCTCCTCGAGCCTGCAATAAGGTCATGGCTGATCTTCTACCTCAACTCCACTTGCCCCATATTCCTTGATTCCCTTAATATCCAAAAATCTATCGATCTTTGTCTTGAATATACTCAACGACTGAGCCTCCACAGCTCTCTGGGGTAGAGAATTCCAAAGATTCACCGCCCTCTGAGTGCAGAAGTTTCTCCTCATCTCAATCCTAAATGGCCGACCCCTTATTCTGAGACTGTGACCCCTGGTTCTAGACTCCCCAGCCAGGGGAAACATCTTCCCTGCATCTACCCTGTCAAGCCCTGTAAGAATTTTGTATGTTTCAATGCGACCACCCCTCATTCTTCTAAACTCTAGGCCTATAGGTCATAGTCTCAGGATAAGGGGTCGGTGATTTAGGACTGAGATGAGGAGAAATTTCTTCACTCAGAGGGTTGTGAATCTTTGGAATTCTCTACCCCAGAGGGCTGTGGTGCTCAGTCGTTAAGTATATTCAAGTCTGAGACCGATAGACTTTTGGACATTAAGGATATGGGGTTATGGTGGGAAAGTGGAGTTGTGGAAGAAGATCAGCCATGATCTTATTGAATGACAGAGCAGGCTCGAGGGGCTATGTGGCCTACTCCTGCTCCTTTTCCTTATGTTCTTACATTGTTATGTTAGGTCCCAGCTGGAGTATTGTGCCCATTTCTGGGCACCACACTTTAGGAAGAATGTCAAGGCCTTAGAGAGGGTGCAGTGGAGAATTATTAAAATGGTATCAGGGATGCGGGACCTCAGTTACGTGGAGAGACTAGAGAAGCTGCGGTTGTTCCCCTTAGAGCAGAGAAGGTTAAAGGGAGATTTAGTAGAGGTGTTCAAAATCATGAAGGGCTTTGATAGAGTAAATAAGGAGAAACTGTTTCCAGTGGCAGAAGGGTTGGTAACCAAAAGACACAGATTTAAGGTAATTGGCAAAAGAACCAGAGGCGAGATGAGGCAAATTTTTTTTTACGCAGAATTCACTGCCTGAAAGGGTAGTTGAAGCAGATTCATTAATAACTTTCAAAAGGGAATTGGATAAATACTTGAAGGGGAAAAAATTTAAGGGCTATGGGGAAAGGGCAGGGGAATGGGACTAATTGGATAGCTCTTTCAAAGCTGACACAAGCACGATGGGCCGAATGGCCTGCTTCTGTGTTGTATCTTTCTATGATTCTATGATGCTTCAGTTGTACAGAGCCTTGGTCAGACCCCATCTGGAGTACTTCGTTCAGCTTTAGGCAATGCATCTTAGGAAAGATATATTGCCCTTGGAAGGGGTACAGTGCAGCCTCACTAGAATGATACCAGGGCTTAAAGGTTTAAATTATGAGGCAGGTTGCATAAACTTGGTTTGTATTCCCTTAAGTGTAGAATGTTGAGGAGTGAGCTAAACAAGGTCTTTACAATGATAAAAGAAAGGCTTACATTTATATAGCACCTTTCACGACCACGGGACGCCTCAAAGCGCTTTACAGCTAATGAAGTACTTTTGGAGTGTAGTCACTGTTGTAATGTGGGAAATGCGGCAGCCAATTTGCGCACAGCAAGCTCCCACAAACAGCGATCTGAAAATGACCATACAAACTGTTTTTGTTATGTTGATTGAGAAATAAATATTGGCCAGAACAACGGGGATAACTCCCCTGCTCTTCTTCAAAATAGTGCCATGGGATTTTTTATGTCCACCTGAGAGAGCAGATGGGGCCTCGGTTTAATGTCTCATCCGAAAGACGGCACCTCCGACAGTGCAGCACTCCCTCAGCACTGCACTGGAGTGTCAGTCTAGATTTATGTGCTCAAGTCCCTGGAGTGGAACTATGAACCCACAACCTTCTGACTCAGAGGCGAGTGTGCTACCCACTGAGCCACAGCTGATAAAGAGATGTGATAAGGTAGATACAGAGAAACTATTTCCTCTGGGGATGGGGGTCGGGAATCCAGAACAAGAGGACATAATTTTAAAATTAGAGCTAAGCCATTTGGAATGAAATCAGGAAGCAATTTTTCACACAAAGGGTAGAGGAAATCTGGAACCCTCTCCCAGAAAGTGGATGATGGGTTAATTGAAATTTTCAAGACTAAGATTGATAGATTTTTGTTGGGTAAGGGTATTGTTAGAGATTAAGATTGAGAAATAGTAAGGGGGAATCCATTTTACGTGAAAGAATCACTTATATTTGCTTCCATTTTGTTTTAGTTCTCTAGTTAAAAGTTAGAATTACAAAACTGCAATGCAAATGGCAATACATGTCTGTACAAAAGTTAACTACAGCCTTCTTTGAGACCAGCTTGCACAGACTTACATTTAGCTTTGCTTTATCATCTTGATAGAGACTGGTATAAGTTAGTACCGAGAAATATGGGTGACGGCTCATGGATGTGGAGACCTATGGATTCATTTAACCCTTTATAAACTTCAAGGTGTTTTTGACTCTTTTGGGGGAATTTTAATAGTAAAGGGAGTGTGGGCAGTAATGCCAAGTTGCGAGACACGCGATTTTGAATGAAAATGCTCCCCAACTCGCGATCTCGCGATTTCACGCAGGTAAGTCATGATTTTTTCCTTTGATTGGCTGTTGGGGACACATGGGTTCAGGGGTTCTCAATGGGTGACGCCGTTGTGTCGCCCTCTGGGAAGTGCCACGTGCTGCAGGCAGAAGCTGTAGATGTCTGGTCGCGGTAAAACTGGAGGGAAAGGTAAGGACATGCCAAATCTAAGATTTGAGAGCTGGTCTCAGTTTCCTGTCAGCCGCATTCACCGGCAACTGCACAAGGGTCGCTATGCTGAATGTGTTGGGGCCGGAGCCCCTGTCTCCCTGGCCACTGTCCTTGAGTAACAGACCCCTGACCTCTTGGAGCTGGCGGGCAACATGGCCCATGACAATAAGAATTTATAATGGAATACAAAAGCGTGACTGATAACGTTTCATTTTTATAAAAAATGATTTTTTTAAAATAAAAAATGAAAAATAGTGAGTCATGAAGAACAGAGTTCTAGGGCTGCTGCTGGCTTCAAAGTAACAACATTCCTTTTGGTCTCCGTCACTGCTTGCACTCAAACATATGAATCACATCGATGCAAATTCCAATTAACAGAGATCTGCCAGCTGCGAAAATGGAATTAATGTTCCTCTGGGTGTCCTTGTACATGAGTCACTGAAAGTGAATGTGCAGGTGCAGCAAGCCATTAGGAAGGCAAATGGTATGCTGGCCTTCATTACAAGAGGATTTGAGTACAGGAGTAAAGAAGTCTTACTCCAATTATATAGGGCCTTGGTGAGACCACACCTGGAGTACTGTGTACAATTTTGGTCTCCTTACCTAAGGAAAGATATACTTGCCATAGAGGGAGTGCAACGAAGGTTCACGAGATTGATTCCTGGGATGGCGGGACTGTCGTATGAGAAGAGATTGAGTAAACTAGGCCTGTATTCTCTTGAATTCAGAAGAATGAGAGGGGATCTCATTGAAGCATACACAATGATTACAGGGCTTGATAGGGTGGATGCTGGGAGAATGTTTCCCTTGGCTGGGGAGTGTAGAACCAGGGGCCACAGCCTCAGGATAAAGGGTAGGCAATTCAGGACTGAGATGAGAAGAAATTTCTTCACACAGAGGGTGGTGAATCTTTGGAATTCTCTACCCCAGAGGGCTGTGGAGGCTCAGTCATTGGGTATATTCAAAACAGAAGTCGATAGATTTCTGACTAGTAAGGGCATCAAGGGATATGGCGATAGGGCTGGTGAATGGAGTTGAGGCAGAAGATCAGCCATGATCTCATTGAATAGCGCAGCAGGCTCGAAGGGCCGAATGGCCTACTCCTGCTCCTATTTCTTATGTTCTTATGTTACTGGGGGAAAAAACATTTTGGGCTAAAAATTTGTTACTTACCGCCATCCGTTACCAGCAGATTCGTGGAATAAAATGGTGGCCGCCTCACTTCCACCCGCCTCTGGTGCGGGACTCAGTGACCACCGTTTTGGTGAGGGCCATAGCGTTGCCGTTAGCACCGCCGGCCCTAGACATGCAAATCTGGATAGTGTTACGTCAGTCGTCGTGCAACGCCGACTTGACGCCAAGCTACATGATCTTGGAACTTTGCGCTGAGTTTAGCGCTGGGTCCTAATCTCGCTCCGAAAAGCGAGCGTGCAGCAGACCTACAGAGATGATGTTAGCTCTTCTTAAAAGGATGCACTCATCTTTCAGGTAAGTTTGCATTTAAGCTTTCGGACTGGATTTTTTATATTTTATTGAAGTAGTGGCTTGGTGCAATAGATGTTAAAAGTTCTTAAAGTGTGCAGGGAGTGCAGGGAGTGTTGCTGGACTTCCAAGGCCTCGGATGGTAAAGGAAGGCCTCTGAGAAGACAGAAAATGCTGGAAATACTCAGCAGATCAGACAGCATTCATGGAGAGAGAAACAGAGTTCACGTCTCAGGTCGAGATGCTGCCTGAAGACGCAGAAGAGGAGAAAGCAAAAGAAGCAAAAGGAGGGATGCACCCGAGACAGCCCCTTTCTAGCTGGGGATATCCGGGATGGAAAGATATGCCCATGGTACCTGTGACCACAACCCCAATTCCCCTTTCAACATTTGTCCCACACCTTACCTTCCCTCTGTTACTGACCATCACAGAGTCCTCTTGGCTACAATGCTGAAATAAAAGCCACCACAAAGCAAACTTTCCAATCTAACTTTATACATCTAGCCATCCAATATGACATCAAGAAATCAACTCATCACCCTTATGCATTCCCTTAGTGACTGTCTTGTGTGTGCCTTTGCCTATCCTACTGATGTCATGCAGTGCTACCCCAGTGGCTGCAGCATGGCTGGTGGAAGGCTGCTGACTTTCAGTGGGGACACTGCAAATGGCTTTGTAGGTCGACCTTGAGGAGCTGGTGGCTGGGAGTGTGAAATTGAATGACGGTGTTTCTTTGTCTTCTTCTTCTTCACACTCCTCTCCCTCTTCTAGGTCACCCACTGGCTGAACAGGCTGCATTTTTTGGATGTGTGAAATAAGGTAGGCACAAGGGTGGAGTTGTGGTGAGGGGAGGGTGGGAAAGCAAGAGGTGCATGCGAGAAGGAGGATAACGTATGAGGATACCTGCATCTTGTATCCTTTCAGCCCTGCCGCTGGCCAAGGACTCAGCCATGCCCCTGCCAAGAATGGCCTGCACTGTCTCCTCCAAGGGGGTGGGGTGAAGCTAGAAATGGGAGGTGTGCCTCGTGTTTCATACAGATTGTTGGTAGGTGAGTGATTGCGCGGGGGGCTGGGGGGGGGGAGTCGTGCATTGAGAAGTGTGTGAGGCTAGTGGTGCAGTTGGTAGGAGACGGCTTTTCAAGATGCATTCACTGACCTTGACCACTGGTCTGAGGTCATGAAGCTTCTTTGGGCATTGGAGCCAGATGGTGGGGGCGACACTGCTGGCAGTGATGGCCATGGTGATCTGGTCCCTCATCCTTCTTTCTGGAGGTCCTCCTGGCCCCTGTGGGTAGAGGACCTCTCTTGCAGTGTTGCACAAAGCTGGAGTGCTGCGTGCGAGACCCTGGGTGCCCCTTTCCTGGCTTGCTGAGCTATTTGTGTAAGTGTTAAAGCACTTTTCCCCTTATTTAATGTGCGGAAGGCAACTCAGCTTTAAGAGCTGAAGACTGCCATTTGGGAATAATTTTTAATGTTTATTTTTTTTCAGAAGGCAGTTGAGCTCTAAGGGCTAAAAACTGCCTATTTTTAAATGATTTTAATTTTTTTCATTTCAGAAGGCACTTCCCCTTTAAGGGACCAATACTGCTTTCAAAAATGACAGCCTTGCTTTAAGAGAATGCTGCCTCGCTCCAGGGACATTATGGCTGCACTACATTGGGCTTCCTGCTGAGACTACCACCCAAGAACCAGCCTTACACAGTACATTTAGTGCTGCGCTAATGTTAATTAGCAGGCAGCACCAATACACTGGTTAAATAAAAGATCTCTGTGAGAGAGATAGGGCTGGATTTTGATACTGGGGCGGGTTGGGGTCGCGTCATCTGCATTTCGTGTTATCCACCCGCCTGCAATTGGATGTGGGAGATTGATGCAATTTTCACTTAATTGGGCAATTGAGTTCCAGCATGTGGGAACCCATGAACCAATTAGTGGTTTCAGTCTGAAAGTTGCCTCTGATGATGTCATCATTGCAGGTCAGAGACTGCCTGGTCTCAGAGATTGCCTGACCTTTGCTGTGAGAGGACCTGGATGCAAAATGAGCAGCATCTGAGAGAGAGAGAGAGAGAGAGACAGAGAGAGAGAGAGAGAGAGAGAGATAATTTTTTTTGCAACCAAGTCCTCCCAGGCAGTCTCTGAAGACATTCAATGCAGCAGCATCAGAGGCGACTTTCAGACCTAATACTACTACTACCCTACTACCTTCATCACATCTCCATTGTAATAGTGGACCTGCAGCTGATAGTCAGCTATCCACTTGTGCTCCCGCCAGGTTTCACTGGCGTGTTTCACATCAGGCGTACTTCACGTCGGAAAAGGGTTAAACTATCTAAAACGTTTCAAAATGGCATTACAGAGCCAATTTAGGGCTTGTTCAGGGCTTTAATGGCCTCTCCCGCCTCTAGGAGGCGGGACGGAGTCGGGAACCCCACGACCGATTTTGTCAAAATTGCGTGGAGGCGGAATGGAGTCGGGATGGGGTCGGGTCCCCCGAATCTGCAACTTTAACCCCCCACACGCCTCCAAACCCGACTCCACAGGTCATTGAAATTCCAGCCCATAGTGTACGTATATTTTTGTTAAAGTGGATTCAGGTGTATGAACTCTACTCTAATACCTAACGTGGGAGGTGTGAATGTCGTAAACAATTCCTACAGGTGTACAACAGAGGCTCAGCTTCCAAGACCACTTCGAAGAGCAGTGGTTCCGGAGGCTGAGATTGTCATGTCAGGTGGTGGCAGACATCTGCAGCCTCCTAGAGTAAGACCTGCTGCCTGCTGGATCTGGTGGCCATGCATTACCAGTGGTTGTCAAAGTCACCACTGTCCTCAACTTTTTCACCTCTGGATCCTTCCAGGGTGCTACCGGAGACATGTCCAGATTCTCTCAGTTGGCTGCACCTAAGTGTATAAGGCAGGTCACTGATAGATTGTTCCCCTGTGATGACTATTCAGAATGAGCAGGTGCTCGAGTTTGGATCTCTGGCTGGCTTCCCACAAGTGCAGGGTGTCAACGACTGCACACACATGGCAATCCGCGCACCCCCAGATGAACCAGGAGTATTCGTAAACTGCAAGGGTTTCAATGTGATCAGTGTTCAGCTGGTGTGCAAAGGTTTATGCAGGTGTGCTCTAGATTCCCGGGGAGCTGCCATGATACTTTCATCCTGTGGCAGTTCAAGCTCCCTGACCTCTTTGGACCTGCAAGCAGACTTAAGGGATGATTGCTAGGAGACAAAGGATACCACTTTCAAACTTGGCTGATGACGCACGTGAGAAACCCAACCAATGAAGCCCAAGAGCGGTACAACAACTACCATATGACCACCAGATGTGTCATTGAGCAAGTGATCGGCATGCTCAAGATGCACTTCAGGTGCCTGGACAGATCTGGAAGTGCTCTTAGTACTCACCAGCCAGAGCCTCCAGAATGATCGTGGTGTGCTGAGCTGTGCACAACATTGTGCAGCAGCAAGGATTGGGGCTGCAGGAGACACAAGGCGCTGAGCACACATCGCCTGTGGACAAATCCAATGAAGAGGAGCAAGAGGAGGAGGTTGAGGAGGAGGCAGAGGATGAAGATGGGAACCCCAACGCAGCACCAGCCACTCACATTGTTGCCCAGGATGCCAGGGATACCTTTATAGCTGTAAGGTTCAGTTAGTCATGACCACTGGACCGATGTGACTATCACATTCAATGACCACACTCCTCCTCCCCGCGTCCCCAACCCCCCGCAATCCTACTTACACAAAGCAGTCCTGTAACCAACCAGCCATCCATTACGCATTCCCACATTGGTCCTTGCAATTAATGTCTTCCCATCCATCAACAAGCAACTGAAAAGGCAAATTGCCACCCAGCAACCAAGAATGGGCAACATGAGAAAGTGGTGCAAAGTAATACATTTTATGTGATTCTATTAAACAATGGAAACTTAACAACATAACATTTTGTCAAACACCCTTGTACATACCCTTGTTGAACTACAAAGCTATACTCTTCCTTTTCCTACCGCTCCTATATGGGGCAATCCCTGTAACTTCAGCAGAGGTAGAGGCAGGCAGCTCAGATCCATGCTCTGACTGTTCTTGGCCAACGACCTCTGGGTATTGGAGCCCATGAGGGCCAAGCCCAAGACTGCTTCAACTGCACTTGTGCAGGGGCAGACTTGGCCATCGAGAGAGGAGGCAGCATGTTTGGTAGTGGCTGAGGTGGATGCAATGGGCGACAAGTGGGAGTGCTTTGAGTGGAGTTCCGACTTCCATGTCCCGTTTCGCCATCCTCCCTCTCATGGGCCAGCGCACTTCACTCCTACCACTCTGCTGGAGAGCAGCTTGGTGCAGATCATTGATGCGCTGTAAGGCCAAGGCTAAGGTGTCTTGTCATCCTATTTAAGGTGCCAGACATGTTGGCATGGCCGTGGTCAAGGCCTGCGTGGATCATTAGCTTGCCGTGATTGATGTTCCACGGAGTTGGCCAATCTATCCATGGAAGAAGGCATCCTCGCAATGCCCTGCGACATCAACCCACTCATGCTTGAGCTGGACTCCTCCATTCACTCTGCAATCATGGACAATGTGCATGGAAGGCCTGCCAGTACGTCACAGATTTTCTGCTGCCCCTCAATGATTATCCTTTTCATCAATGGCCCCCAGGATACAGCATCTGTGTCCAGCTGAGCAGAGCTTGGAGACGGAGGTGCCCTCCGACGAGGACTCTCTACAGCCATCCCTGCCACCACTGTCTGCTCTTGCTCACTTGTGAACTGTGAGTCACAAGGTGAGATCTCACTTAACTCTCTAACTGGACCCACAGAAGTGCGAGTATCTGAGCTGGTGCATGGTAAACATGAGTCCTGTAATGGTGCACTCTCAGAAGGAATTAGCTCCTCTGAGGATTCGTCGTCCGGAAGTTCACTGACTGCTGTTGTATGTGTGAAGGCCCTGTCGGAGATAAAGGATATGAATTAGTACTGGCAAGGTAAGAATGTTGCAAATTAGCAGTATGAACATAGTCACATTTCACTCGCTGCTGAAATCAAGTCAGCATGACTGAGTGTTGTATGACATGTGGGTTGCTGATATTTAATTCTGTCACCAGGTAGCTGTGAGGTCCCTGACTCCCCATCTCTCATGGTCAGGGACGTCGAAACGCCACTGATCTCCAGCACTTCCTCCTCTGCAGTTGTTAGCTGGGAAATCTGTGGAGGACCACCTCCGGACCTCTGCCCCTCCCTTGTATTTTGCGTTCTCTTCTTCTGCAACGAGGGAAAGAAGAGCCCTACGTGTGATGAGTGACTGTAATGGCATGTGTTCACCTGATGGATGCAGTGCATTTGGTGAGGGTGACTAGCAGGGAGAGGCATCAAATTGCATAAGGAGCAGTGATGGATGGCTAGATGGGGATGTGAGGATGCGCATAGAAAGGGAAGGATGGGTGCGCTTGCAAGGTAAGTGGGTGTGATGTGATGGATTACGCTTAACAAGACAGAGTGAGGGTGGGAAGGACGGGTGCACTACAGGATGTATGTGAATCTGCAACTGTACTAACCTTTCCTGACCTGCTTAGGTGATTAAATTGCTTCCTGCACTGGATCCAGGTACGGGCCAGAATGCTCCTGTTGCTGACCTCCTCAGCCAGCTCTAACATGCCTTCTTCATGACAATAGCAGGTGTATTCTTCCTGTTGTTGTGGAAGATTATCTTCTTCCTAGTCATTATTGCTGCAGCAGTACATCAAGCGAGGTGTTGTTAAAGCAGGGCGCAGCCTTTGGGCGTCCTGAGTCCATCTTGTACAATTGCCATCTCTATGCAAAACCTCCCAACTCCTCCAAGCTCCATCATTGAATTGGCCCTTTAAGTAGTCGAGTTGAGTTTGCATCACGCAGGTGTGCATCACGTCCACTCACTAATTCAGTTTTAAAAAATGCGTAAAATAAAAAGCTGGTGTCAGTAAAATAAGTGACCATGAAGCTGTCAGAATGTCATAAAAACCCAACTGATTCACTAATTTCCTTTAGGGAAGGAAATCTGGCGTTGTTACATGCCTGGGCTATACGTGACTCCAGTCCCACACCAACATGGTTAACTCTTACCTGCCTTCTGAAGTGGGTTAGCAAGCCATTCAGTTTTATCAGGGCAGTTAGGCTGGGCAATAAATGTTGGCCTTGCCAGCGACACCCACATCCTGAAAATGATGAGAAAAAGAGTGCTCCTAATTCTGTACAATTGCAATAAAAATATTGCTAAAACATGCAGTGAAGTTATTTGAGAGTAAAATAAAACAGCCAAGCACTGTTTCTCTCTTACCTGATTGTCTTCCAGTCTGCTGCTGAATAGTCCAGGCTGAACTATGGTTTCTAAAGACTACATGGAAGTTTCCAGATAGTTCAGCTGCTTATACCAGTTTTACACCGATGACTCTACCAATGAGTAACTCCCTCTCGAGGCCACTGGCAGACCCAGAACTTTTTAAAGGTGCAACTGTGGTGTAAGTCATTGCAAGGAAATTCTAGGCCATCCTTTCATCTCTGGGACCTCGCTTTGATTTTAGCCTACACTGTTGACAAAAGGATCTCCTTTCTCTGCCAAGTGCAAAAATCTACAAGGGGTCATATTTACAAATTAAGAACAACAGAAGAAAATAAGAAATGCAGGAGGATTTGTTTTTTTACCACAAGTGGAACAGATTACCAGCACAGGTGGTCGCACAAGAAACCTTAATGGGTTTCAAGAAGGAACTCGACAGGTTCTTGTCAACTAATGGGATTCAAGGTTATTAGAAAACCAAGGGAATACTGGGAATAGGTGGGCTAGATGGACCAAAGGTCTTATCCTGCCTGAAATTGTTACTACGTTACTATGTAAAATGTGCTGGGGCAGCCCGATGCCAATCCCAGTGGCACCAGCATCCCATAAATTAGCAGACCTGTCGTGGCCAATTTCCTCTGGGCCCTGTGTGTACTTAGTTTTGGCGTGCAATACAGAGTTATAAGGGTTGGAGACCCGTTACACCAGATCTCTGCCCCGTTTGTGTCTTGTGTGCATCACTGGTCGTGGGTCAGCTGAAGGCCGTTCCAATGTGTCTTGACACAGGCGTTGCTATTTAACAGGCATTGAAAGGGACCTGTAGTGACATTGTTCTTGCCTGCCCATCAGTTTCCCCTACTTCATCTGATCACAGGTCACATGCAAGCTGCCTCTCTAAAAACTGGATGTCTAATTTGCTAACACTGCATTTCAAAGGCTGCACAGTTTAGAGATAGAAGTAACAACTTGAATGCAGACTGAACAAGGGATTTTTCTTCATTGAGGTGAGATACCTTGTTAATTTAGTTGCTATAGTAGGGCTGCATTGTGGGCAGGAGCATCCATCTCTGTCCGGGGACTTTGTGGCTAACACCCTGCCACTTATCATAGTGGACATCTCACTTATCACTGCTTTATATATGTGCTACTTGGAGGAATGGGAGGAGGATGAAAATGAAGCATATTTGGATGACAGGGAACTCAGGCATCATCGTCGGAGGAGAGCACCTGTCACCCAATATATTGGACCTAGGCAAATTTTCTGGGCCTCGCAGAAGATCAATGCCTTTGGGGGCTATGAGTCATAAGGGAGGTGGTCCAAGTGCTGCATGACATGCTGCAGGAGGACCTTAAGCTACACTCCAGGGACGGCATGGCACTACTACTGCTAATCAAGTTGATAATTGTCTTGAATAATTTTGCGTTGGGATCTTTCCAAGGGGCATATCAGCAATATCAGCTGGTCAGCAGTGCATTGCTGTATACGACAGGTGACATGTATCGTTTGGATGAACACCAGGGAGTAGCTCTAGGCTTCCATTGCATAGCAGGATTTCCAAAAATCCAGGATGTCACTGCAGGTACCTGTGAAACCCTTTCTGTTCCTGTAGCGAGCAGCACCCCAGATATGAACCACATGATATTCTAACAATATCCAGTTTGTCTTTGACCATCTGTACCTGATACTTTAGAGGGGGCTTGACAGGGTAGATGCTGAGAGGATGTTTCCCCTCGTGGAGGAATCTAGAACTAGGTTCAGAATAAGGGGGCGCCCATTTAAGACGGAGATGAGGAGGAATTTCTTCTCTCAGAGGGTCGTGAATCTTTGGAATTCTCTACCCCAGAGAGCTGTGGAGGCCGAGTCATTGAATATATTCAAGGCGGAGATAGATGGATTTTTGAGCTACAGGGGAGTCAAGGGTTATGGGGAACAGGCAGAAAAGTGGAGTTGAGGCCAAGATCAGATCAGCCATGATCTTATTGAATGGCGGAGCAGGCTTCAGGGGCCGAATGGACTACTCCTGCTCCTATTTCTTATGTTCTTATGCTGCGGGTTTATGCCTGAGTCCCAGCAAGCACACCTGATTCTTTCACTTTACACCAGTCTAGTGTCTCACTATTATTTGCTGATATTCAGAAAATGAATGCTTGGATCTTGGGCAACCAAGGATATCCATTGCTGCTTTGGCTTATGACCCTTATGCTGTCCTCTCCTCATGTGGCCATCTGCATTCTATTGTGAATTTTTTTAATATCTACTCTCTGCCAGGCAAATTTTTCTCAAAGATTGCTATTGGAAGTAATCCTCACCCATTTGGTTTCTATAGACACTTTCAAAAATCAGTCTTATCCTGGGATGACCCGCTGATGACCCATCCCAAATCCCAGGGACAAGGTCATTAAAATAATTATGGTGGGCCCTTGCACCTATAGTGATGCAACAGAGGCCTCACCCCAAGGAAGCAGTGGGTCTTGCTGCTCGGAGAGCGGGAGTCCGGATTGGACCAAAGAATAAAGTGAAAGCATGTAAAAAAATATTCTCCCAGTAACTGCAGGGCTATTTTGTTTTTGCACTATTGGGGCCTTCACCTGGCCCAGAGTTGGATCTATGCCTGTTCTCAGCAAACGTAGGTCCAACTGTGTCTATCCAGGGCATGTCTGGCTGGAATCCTGGAATAGCCTGGGAATGACCTGAGATGTGACACCCAGTTGCCAGTTCTATGTAACTGGGGTGGGCAGAATAAGCACTCTCTTCTCCTGGACTCTTTAGCATCTTAGATCGGGCAAAAATCTGGCAGATCCAGGTTCTGCCCCAAACTGCAGCCCCTCTACCTCTGGAGTGCTGGAATTTCACCACCCCATGAGGTAGAATTTCTATCCTCACGCATTTGTGTCACATCAGTGGTTTATGCTTTCAAAAATTCAACTGTTTCATTATTTTTTCAGGCTACCTGCTCGATGTCCTGTGGGGCTACTCACAGTAGCAGTGCTTGAATACTGTTTCTGATTTTACACTAACAATTGGAAGCAGTTTCTCCATATCCACCCTATAGAACCTCTTCATAATTTTAAAGACCTCCATCAGGTCTCCTCTTAGTCTTCTCTTTTCCAGAGTAAAGGGCCTCAGCCTGCTCAATCTCTCCGGATAGCTGCATCCTCGCAATTCTGGTAACATCCCTGTAAGTATATTCTACACTTTCTCCAGTGCTTCAATATCCTTGTAGTATGGAGACCAGAACTGCACACAGATTGCACACAGTACTCCAAGTGTGGTGTGACCAAGGTTCAAAATAAATTAAACAGGACCTCCCTGCTCTTGTGTTCTAGTCTTCTAAAAACGAGCCCCAGTACCTTGCTTGCACTCTATATGGCCTTATCAACTTGTGTTGCTACTTTTAATGATATATGTATCTGTATTCCCAGTTCTCTTTGCTCCTCTACCCCAAGGAATAAGTGACCGCCTTGTTTCTTCTACCAAAATGAACCACCTCACACTTGGCTATATTGAATTTCATTTGCTATTTAACTGCCCACTCTGCAGTCCTGTTTACGTCTTCCTGTATTTTGGTGCAGCCCTCCATATTATTAGCTATACTCCCCAATTTGCTATCCTCTACAAATTTTGACACCATACCTCCAATTCATTTATGTAAATGGTGAATAACGGTGGTCCCAGCATGGATCCCTTTCCACTTTCTGCCCATCCAAGAAACTTCGGTGAAACTCCTACCCTCTGTTTTCTGTTTTGTAGCCATCCTTCAATCCATTCTGCTACATGGCACTGGAAAGCCAGCAGGAGCAGGAAGTTGGCTGATTTTCCTTTTCTAGCATTAAAACCAATTTTAGCACCCGTGAAATGAAGCATTTTTGTCTATGATGGATTGTTTACTGGATTCTCTCTTGCTGGTCACAGAAACAGATCGGGTTCAAGTTAGTTACTACTAGCTGTTTCCACAGGCTGGAGAAAATACACTTCCCAGACTGTCTTGTAAGGGTAAAAAATTAATTGTAATAATGTAAGGGCAAATCAGTTGTAATGTTTAAGATTAGTTGAACTGCTTAAAGGACTAGAGTAAAGGTCAAAGTATCTCCCGAAGGCTACAAGCCGATCGAGATGGGTATAATTAGATAAAGACCAGCTTGCTTGGTCTGCGGTATAGATAATGCAGACACTGCAGAACAAAACGTGAATCATTGTTGTCTATAATTACAAACAGACAACTCAGGTTGATCGAAGCTATATGGCGCAAGAATAAAACCTTGCAGCGGCAGATGGCTAACCACTATTAAACGAAAAGCAGAACTAGAATGGGTTTCGCTAACATTGTAAGATTCTAATCAGCTTGTTTTTAGAGACCCTAAGGGTCGCTTATGATGTAATAACTGTGCTGATGTTTGTATTTTCTGGCTTCTTGAAGTGTATAAAGAAGCTGGGCTGCCACTATTAAATTGAGAAGCTGGTCACTAGACTGCGGGGCTATGATGCTTCTCACAGAGCGCTTTGAATAATAAACTGTGATCTTTTGCTTTGAGACAGCCTCGAGTGAATTAATTTTTCACCAACAGTCTGATATGTGTGGGTTACTTCTATCATTGTCGTTATGTGGGGAACTATCTAACAGTCATTCAAAAGGCTGACTTTAACCTGACCTACCTGGCGGAAACCGGGCGGGTGGCAATTAAAATGAGCCGAATAACTTACCCAATATTCCTGGATTGGGAGAGGGCGTATGTCCCATTTCTACCCGGGGGACCCAGAATATGGGCTGGAACTGGGTCTGTCGGGATTCCACCCCATTTGGATCGGATCGTTAAATTCTGGTCAAGGGTGCCATGGGCCGATCTTCACCCAATCCTGCTCCTAGTTCTTATGTTTCTTATGTTCAACCCGCATGTCAAGGGGGCACATTGGCACGGCGGGAGTTTCTCCCTTTATGTCTCAGTGGACATCGCACCAGTTGAGACCTGCCGTGATTCCCTTTGAGGCCTTCAGAAGGCCTCAAACCTTTATTATAATAAGGTAATCAATTCCACAGGGGATTATTTCATAGTACAGCACTGTGACCAGAGCGACCTCTTCCTTGACTATTGCCATAAATTTGGCAAATTCAGGTTCTTGTGGCAGTCATATCACTTTAGCCATTGCATATAAATGAAATGGTAACTGTTTGTTCCTTACTGCAGCTGGCAGAAAATTGGTCAGCAAATTCTGATATTGTGCCTTGGTGGAGCTATAGATTCTGATCAGATCCAGAACTTGTGAAATAACTTGGGTATCCCCCGTTTCCCAGAAATGCACCTTGCCGTACGATTTTCCAGTTGGATGAAATGGGTTTGGTTCTTGTTTCTCTTACAGATATGCATGGAACGTTTGTAGTTCTGCTTCCACTCAGCCTCATCCTGATGATTTTTGGAGGAATGACTGGATTCATCAGCATTTTAGCACGAGCCTATGCGTTACTGCTGTTGACTGGAACTCTTTTTCTTTTTGGAGGTAAGACTAGCTTGAAAATTAAGTCTTGTTTTCCTTTTCTTAGCTTGTTTCATTTGCTGAATTCTTTTACTCCTCCCCCCCCCCACTTCATCCCACCCCTGGCTTTGTCCCTGAGATACCCTCCTTCAGTCTCTGCACAGAGTGACTCCTCATCCTTGGTGATTTCCAATTCCATCTCAGCTCTCTTTGCCCTTTCTCCTCTGAATTCACTGCTGTCTTGTCCTCCCTAAATCTCTCCCTCCATATCAACTCTCCTACTCATATTTATGGGCATCCTTTTCGACCTCTCCATCTTTGGTGGTCTCCCTGCTCCTGTGGTCTCGATCACTGACAAAGGTAACTCTGACCACTTCACAGTATCTCTCACCACCCACATTGCTCAACCACTACCTCACCTCCAACTTGATGCCCTTTTATCCCCAGCAAAACCTTCATTATCCGCCATTTGGTCATCCCCCATGGTATAGCCCTCATCTTTGCTTCTTCAAATTCAAGGGGGTGCCGACTTTTGAGTGTATTTGGCGTCAACTGGTTTACGCCATCCATCACCAGATCTGGCTGGACCGGATCAAACACTGCCAGCCCTCATTCTCCTCTGCCAAAACCTCTGACTGCTCTAGGAACATCCTGGAGAACAAATGACAACCCCCCATCCCATTACCAATCACCTCCTTAAACTCCTCTCCCCTGTCCCCTCCACCCTCATCTCCAACAACAAGTGTCAGGAGCTAAAATTAAAACAGGACAGGGTGGAAATACTCAACAGGTCAGGCAGCATCTGTGGAGAGAGCAAAAGAGTTAACGTTTCAGGTCGATGACCTTTCTATAATGGGCGGGCAATCTCTAATGTGGGTTTTACGCCTGTGTGATAAGTTGAAAGCTACCCCTCTGTATTCCTGAATCCAGCATCTTATGCATCCCCTTTTACTTTAGCCCACTACTGGCATGCATGCCTTCAGTTGCCAAGGCCCCGTGCCCTTGAATTCCTTCTTAAAGCCCAATCATTTGACCAAAGCTTTTGGTGATCTCTTCCAATAGCTTCTTCTTTGATTTTATGCATCCATTTTTTGACTTAGAAGTGCCTTGGGATGTTTCACTATGTTAAAGGTATATAAATGCAAGTTGTTGTTATTATTGATTTGAGCCACCTACAAGTGAAACGAGCAGTTGGATAGCACTTTTCCTTATTCTCCAGGTTTAGTTCAAGTGATGGACCAGGTAAAAGTTTGCAGATTGGACATTACATTTTTCTTAACTATGACAGGGGATCTATGGAAACCAAGGTACATGTCTGTAATAGCAATTTTTAAACGTCAACCTGTACAGTTATGACGACCATTTAAGTATATCTGTATATATTTTCCTGGAGGAACGCTACAGAATACTTTATGGTTGGCTGCTGGGTGGAGCATGTCATCCAGCCAGACTGCTTGAAACAGCGACATGTCCTCAATTTTCATGGACAGCCTAGCCGGGAGGCGGGGGGAAGACGAGCAGCAGAATGCCGCAGATAGGATCCTTGGGGACGGACCAGGCAAATGGGAGGTGGGGAGGAAGCTCTGATCCGCAATTAGGGGTTGGTGGTGGGGGGAGGTCGGCAATCGGGAAGGGGGGAAGGAAGCGCTGGATGGCAATCGGAAGGGGCGGAGTTGTGCAATCAGGGCTGGGGGGGGCGAGCGATGGAGTACTTGAGGGACCCGGGTGGAGCACTCCTGTTCCTCTTGGTCCACAAGGAGTGCTGAAAGAGCTACTTACCTTGGGGAATCGGCACCTCCCGCCTCCAGTTCACTGCCGAGTTTCCCGACCTTCAGGAAATCTCTGCAGCATGATTTAATTTCAAATCAGGACCCCAATTGCATTGTAAGAGCCGAATTTAAATATGTTAATAAGCATCCAGCCTCTCCATGGCGGGACACTCAGACGCCCCGATATCCATCGCTGAAAAAATGGCCATGGGCCGTGTGTGGCTGTTTGTAATTGGGTTCCGCAAATTTCACTTTTTAACCCCCCCCCCCCCCCGACCCTCTCCCACCCATTGTGGGGGGTGGGGTTAATGTCAAGGCCATTGAATTTCAAACCTTGACAAAACACAGTGGAGGTGACTTTCCGTGGGGGTTCTCCTGCTTCTCTGCTATAGCTTTGTCAGAAAAGCCGAGGAAACCGCATAAAAATGGCACAAACATTGTTAACGGTTCTTCCGCCAAAGCTACAGAGGATGAGTGAGAAAAGCCCACGGTAATTCATCCCTTGCATTAGTAGTGGAAGACAAGAAAGGAGAAAGTTGCAGCAGTCAGTGAAGAATGAATACAATGTTGTAGGAATTGTTCAAGTCAGGAGAGAACTCTGAGCAATTGAATTTCACAGATGACATTTCCACGGTACCAGCAGGATAGGAATCACAATCTTCCATTTAATATTTGATCATTTTGCCTTTCCTGATTCTCATAATCTTCAATTCCATTCCTACCCATTTATTGATTCAACTATTTTTAAAGGAGTTAATTGACACAGTATTAACTCCTTTTGCTCAGAGCCTGTACCACAGATCTACTCCTGGAACATATAGAGGCAGGGAACAAGTAGCAGAATGGATAGCAAGCTGGCTACAAAAGAGAAAACAGAGAGTATGGCCGTGAATTTAATAGCGCTGAGGGGGCGGGTTTGGAGGCGGGTCCGCTGTCTAAATCGCAAAGATTGACAGCGGGTAGAAAACCTGCTGTCAACCCGCCTCCACGCGAGTCTCCCAGGTGTCGGGTCTGTCAGCGGAGAACTGACCCGACACCAAGTGGCGGGGGAGACAATTCAGCTAATTAAATGGCTTGTTAAGAGCCAATTTAAGAGTATTTTGAGGCTTCTAATTTTACCTTCTCCCCCACTGGTTACCCGGTGTTCGGGGAACATGCCTGCTCAACCTGGCGTGTTTTGAGTCTGCTTTGATGTATCTGAAAAGCGGACAGCTGCAGAAGTGATGTAAAGGATGCCATCTTGCAGATGGTGAGTTTCAGAGCACAGAAAATATTGGTTACTGCATTTTTAATACATATAGAGATTTCTTTAGCTTACAAGTTTTTAGATCCAACTGTATGTCCAGTGCCACCCCATTGGGAGAACCTCTCTCACCAGTGACAGATTGCTTCTTTCATCTCACCTGCAGCTGCCATCTATTCCAGCAACATCGGAGCCAATGAAACAATCAGACCTTGGTCCTCTGAATCCTTCCACGATCAGCCCCAACACCAATATCACCAACCGCATCACCAACCTTCTCCGCCATCACCTGATGCTGCACAGGACACAGGGCATCAGCCCCTGACAACATTGCTGCCCGAGAGGCCAGCGATGGCATCACCATGGCCAGATTTTCTTCACTTGACGCTGTAAACTCTGGCTGCCACATGATGCGCCAGGTTGACACCATCCCACACCAGCACCGTGAGGCATCCCTTTAATGTCCAAGCCATTCCACACACACTCATCACTATAGCGGGGAGGGGGGGGGGGTCGGGGAGGGAAGTTATGACTGAACAATCACTGGAACTCAGTAAGACACTTCTCAAGGTGCGCTCAGATCTGTCCAATAAGGGGCTCTTTTTGAAAAAGAGATTTCACTGTAAGACAACACATTAGCAGAAACTTCACATGGACATTGGCTAAACCTCTCAAGTGCCTACCCTTGTGTCTTGTTAGTTGGTATGCTTGCAGTAGGATGAGGGTGAGTGTGAGGGGTGGCTAGTGAGATGGGGAAGTGATAAAGTAGATAGAGAGGGTTGGGTGGAGGTGCAAGGTAAGTTGGTGTCCTGGGGAGGTCTCTTCCGCCCTTGGAAGGGAAGAGAACCTCCCTGCGTACTGTGACTCCCTCCATCAGCATATGGAGAGTGTCATTGGAGAGCCTGGGTGCAAGCGTTCACCTTTGTACAGTGATTTTAAGTTTTTGCAGCACCTCAATGCTGTCAAACACTGACAGAACAACTGTCAAACAGCATGTGGGCGTGGTCCCTTTAAGGAAACCGGCTGATGACACGTCATCAAATGACGTCATCAGACCCACTTCCTGTTAATTGGCCGGTAAGCCCGCAGGGCGGATTTAACAAAGCCAATTATGCTAAAATCACGTCTGATGAGCGGATGCAGCTGGGAGCGGGACAGGAACCTGGAAACCAGCTGTCCCGCCCCCATCCCACCTCCTCAATTAAATTCGCGGCCTATAATTGGCAAATGAATTTCAACATAGATAAGTGTGAGGTATTACATTAGAAAAATAAGGAGGTCACATATTACTTAGAAAATAAGAATCTAAATGGGGTAGAGGAGAAAAGGGATCTGGGAATACGAATACACAAAACACTAGGGTGGAAAATTGGGTTGCTTTGCGCCTCCCGTTAGCGTTCCCGGGGGCAAAGCCCATAGCGCCCAGGCACGGCACCGCTAATGCCTCCTGCGAAATTCAGCGGGAGGTTAGCGGTGGCGGTAACTGGTAGCACCCCATGGTGCTGCGCCTCCGGCGATGATGTCATCACCGTGCGCTGAGCCCCGCTCGCGCCCTGGCCGCAAACTTCGGCTGTGCCCCCTGACCTATTCCCGGACGATATGTCCGACAGGGTCAGGGTGGCTTTTTTGCAGCTGCGGTGGCGGTATTTAAAGGGGCAGGTGTCGGGCGGCCATTTTTTTTTCTGGCCGCCTGCCAGCACGTGACCCCTTCCCCTCTTTTATTTGGGGTGCCGGCCGCGATCGCTCAGCCCGGCACTCCTCTTGAGTGCCGGGCTGCTTTTCTGGCACCCCGCTCCCCAGTGGTCCAGCAGGGCCCAGTTGCGTGCAGCGCTAGGCCCCTCCACTTTAATCAGGGGAGGGTGGCCTGCAATTACACGGTGTTACGTGCAAATGTGCATGGTGCTGTTGCACGTAGCGCTGCGATATTCACTGGTAGCGCCCCAGGAAGGAGGGGGAGCGCTTCCAGTAACGCCCCGCCTCCTGCTTGGGGCGCTACCACTAAATTTATGGCGCGGGTTGCTAACTTTTTCAGGGCGCTAAAAGTAGCGCCCCGGTGAAGTTAGTGCCCCGAAGGGGGCGCCACCTGAATTTTCCCCCCAAAGAGTTGCAATGCAGGTCAATAAGGCCATAGCAAAAGCAAACCAAGTACTAGGGGTTATTTCTAGAGGGATAGAATGGAAAAGTAGAGAAGCTATGCTAAACTTCTATCGGATCTTGTTTAGACCACACTTGGAGTACTGCGTAAGGTTCTGGTTGCCATATTATTAAAAAAGGATATAGAGGCACTGGAGAGGGTGCCATAAAGATTTACAAGGTTGCTACCAGAACTGCGAGGTTATACCTATCAGGAAGGATGAAGAGGCTGAAAGGAGAAGGTTGAAGGGTGACCTAACAGAGGTCTTTAAGATTATGAAAGGGTTTGATAGGGTAGACGTAGAGAAGATGTTTCCACTTGCTGGGGAGACCAGAACTAGGGGTCATAAATATAAGATAGTGACTAATAAATCCAATAGGGAATGCAGGAGAAACATCTTTACCAAGAGAGTGGTTAGAATGTGGAACTTGCTACCACAAGGAGTAGTTGAGGCAACTAGCAAAGATGCATGTAAGGGGAAGCTAGATAAATACATGAGGGAGAAAGGAATAGAAGGATATGTTGATGGGGTTAGATGAAGAAGGGTGGGAGGAGGCTTGTGTGGAGCATAAACACTGGCGTGGAGCTATTGGGCCGAGTGGCCTGTTTCTGTGCTGTAAATACTATGTAATACTTTACTGGTCCTGGGTCTTGCTACTTATGTACGTGTTGCTTTCGCAGCCCAAGTTCAGTAGTCTGCTTACATCTATGTTTATCCCATATGTTGCAGCTTCTGGAAGAACTGGATTAAGCTATTTTTCAGTGAATAAAAGTTTAGTTCTTTGAGCTTCTGAATCATCCTTTATGCTATTCTGTGAACCCTCTTCTATGCATCAATTTTCTTTTGAAGGTAAATTGCTTAGAAATACACACAATGCTCCATTGTAGTTATACCAATGAGTTATAGGCAAAGCATATTGTATTGTATAATTTGGGTGCGAAATCACTAAGTGCAGCAGGGCAAGAAGGTTGTGGCTACTTCTAGTTATACTGCAGCAGGTGTGAAGTAGAATTTAAAAAGTGTAAGCAAGCATATGTAGATATCTATTTGCCCTGACCAGAGGATAACCCTGGAACCAACAGTGTAACTTGGGTCTGCCGCTCTATCATTCTCAGCAGGCACATAATAACGTTGACAGAGTATGAGGAACAGAGAGTTCTTGGGGGAAGGGGCGTGTATAGAAACATAAAAACATAGAAACATAGAAGATAGGAGCAGGAGTAGGCCATTCAGCCCCTCGAGCCTGCTCTGCCATTCAATGCGATCATGGCTGATCATCCAAATTCAGTACCCTGTCTCTGCTTTCTCCCCATATCCCTTGATCCCCTTAGCCTTAAGAAATATATCTAACTCCTTCTTGAATATATTTAATGAATTGGCCTCAACTGCCTTCTGTGGTAGAGAATTCCACAGGTTCACCACTCTCTGGGTGAAGAAATTCCTCCTCATCTCAGTCCTAAATGGCTTACCCCTTATCCTTAGACTGTGACCCCTGGTTCTGGACTCCCCTGCCATCGGGAACAGCCTTCCTGCATCTAGTCTGTCTAGTCCTGTTAGAATTTTATAAGTTTCAATGAGATCCCCTCTCATTCTTCTAAACTCTAGCGAATATAAGCCTAATCGACCCAATCTCTCTTCATACGTCATTCCTGCCATCCCAGGTATCAGTCTGGTGAATCTTCACTGCACTCCCTCCATGGCAAGAACATCCTTCCTCAGATAAGGTGACCAAAACTGCACACAATACTCAAGGTGTGGTCTCACCAAGGCCCTGTACAACTGCAGCAAGACATCCTTGCTCCTGTACTCGAATCCTCTCGCTATGAAGGCCAACATACCATTTGCCTTCTTAACCGCCTGCTGCACCTGCATGCTTACCTTCAGCGACTGGTGCACAAGGACACCCAGGTCTCGTTGCACTTTCCCTTTTCCCAATCTATTGCCGTTCAGATAATAATCTGCCTTCCTGTTTTTGCCATCAAAGTGGATAACCTCGCATTTATCCACATTATACTGCATCTGCCATGCATCTGCCCAATCACCCAACCTGTCCAAATCATACTGGAGTTTCTCTGCATCCTCCTCATGGCACACACTCCCACCCAGCTTTGTGTCGTCTGCAAACTTGGAGATATTACATCTAGTTCCCTCGTCTAGATCATTAGTATATATTGTGAATAACTAGGGTCCTGGAGGAGGATAGCGAAGGGCAAGGTCATAAAGAGGTTTCAATTTGCAGATGAAAATTTTAAACTGGAGGCATTGGGAGACTGGAAACCAATGTAGGTCAGCAAGGGCAGGAGTGGGTGGTGTGCAATAGGATATGAGCAGTAGAGTTTTGAATGAGCTGAAATTTAAAGATTGTGGAGGATGGGAGGCTGAGAGAGCATTGGAATAATCGAGTCTGGAGGTGTCAAATTGAGAATGGATGAGAATTTCAGCAGCAGATGGGCTAAGGTAACGGCAGAGGTTGGCAATGGTACAAGTTGAAGTAGCCGATCTTTGTAATGGGGTCGAATAGGATGCTGAGGTTGCAAATAGTTTGGTTCAACCTGAGACAGTGGCCGGTGGCGGGGGGGGAGAAGATGAAATCAGTGACGAGGGTACGGAGAGCATGGCAGTGGCTGAAAATTATGGCTTCATTTTTCTCATTGTTTAACTGGGAGAAATTGTGGCTCAGCCAAAGATATTCATTGTAAACACACTTCATGTTTGCAAGTCAGTGTGGATTATGTTACATTCATACCAGAATAAATTCCATCTGCCATTCCTAAGCCCACATGTTTGCTCGGTACAGGACCCTTCAATTTCCTTTAACAACTCACCTGGTTACTTAGCTTGAAATCATGAGTAAATTCTGAATCGTGCAAGCAATGGACAGACTGGGGGAAGGGTAATTTGTTATGGTTGCTACAAGGCACCCAATAAAGGTTCCTGTTGCTGTCCACTGGTGTCTGCCTTTCACACCACCACAACAACCACAGCAATCACAATAACAACAATAGCACCATTAATGTAGGAAAACATCCCAAGGTGCTTCACAGGAGGGTAATAGACAAAAATTGACACCAAGCCAAAGAGAATATATTAGGACAGGTGACTAAAAGCTTGGTCAAAGAGGTGAGTTTTAAGCAGGTTCTTAAAGGAGGAGAGAGAGGTGGAGAGGCAGAAAGGTTTAGGGAGGGAATTCCAGAGCTTAGGGCCTAGACGGCTGAAGGCACGGCCACCAATGGTGGGACAAAGGGAGTTGGGGATGGACAAGAGGCCAGAGTTGGAGAAATGCAGAGTTCTTGGATGATTGTAGGGCTGGAGGAGGTTACAGAGATAGGAGAGGGTGAGACAATGAAGGGAATTAAACCAAGGATGAGAATTGTAGTTTGGAGACGTTGGAGGACTGGGAGCCAACTTAGGTCAGCGAGCACAGGGGTGATGGGTGAGTGGGACTTGGTGCAGAAAATGGCTCCACCCTTTTGCAGGCATCCTGCAATGCAGACCTATGGGGATGGTGCTCTGAAGGGGGACAGAGGGCAACCCTCCTCTCATGCAGCTCCCCATCTACTTCAGCAGCGATCACAAAGTGGGTTTGGAGCTGGACTGCTCTGCCACTTACCTTCAGACTTAAGACTGTACCTTGAATTTCATTTCTCTGTATTTTTGCCCATCTTTTAGTTCCCCTGCCCTTTCAACCTTGGCTAATGAGTTGAGATGACTTCTGAGACTCCCTAAAGGCTGTCAGAAATGTTACTCCCCCAGTTGTAACAAAGCTCTTTAATTATTCCTTTTAAATATCACTTAAGTGCAATATTCGACTCCCAGCACTAGTTTGTTCCAGACACATGAAGCTATGCTAATGAGCAGAGCTAGGGAAATTGGGTGTAAGCAGCCTATTTTTATTCTAAATCCCACCATTTGCCATTCCGGCATAAATTATGCCAGAAGAGGAAAATCTAGGCTAGGATGTTATTACACGACTGAATGGTATTTTGCTGCATCTCCGTATGGATTAAACAAAATGGTTTTCTTTTCACCCATGTTGAAAAGACTTTCCCATTCTATTCAAGTGAATATCAACATAACCAGGACATATGTGGTACATACAAGGTGCAGAGTGAGTCCCCTTAGGATTGTCCCAATTCAGAGCCACGTCTCCCACTGTACTAGTGAGACATTTCCATTTCTGCATCAGCGATCCTTTTGTCTGTCTGAGCTACACTATCAATTTGTGCCAGATTTGGGGAATTTTTGTCTTTAGGCCCAAATCAACTGGGACCTGGGCTGAGACTGCCTACTTATATCACAAAGGACCTTTATAACCAGCAGAGAGATGAGACAATGGGGGTTAAATTGGCTAACCCCTGAAAACGGGTATCACGGTATGTGCTTAACACATGGCTGTTCATTGTGTTGCAGGCTGCACATTAAATTGGTGCTGCCTGCTGTTTTAAATGATTTCTGCATGCAGCCAGCGCTCCCCGCGCTGCTCATTGGCTCATGCTACACGCATCAGCAGGGGTCACGATATCGCGGGTGGGTAGTGCTTCTTAAAGGCAGCCTGCACCTCTTAAAGGGGAGGTGCATTGTGGCCGCAAGGAGTGGTGAGAATTTTTTGAAAAGTGAATCTTGGCTGTGATACTTTGAGGAATGGCTGAACATACGAGAGAGAAAGCACCAAGGTTTTCTGAGAATGTACTGGAGGTCTTGGTGCAAGAGGTGGAAAGAAGGAGAGATGTCCTGTATCTGCAGGGGGGCAGGAGGCCCTCCAGAAATATGCTCAGGAGGCAGTGGGAAGAAATAGTGGTAGAGGTCAATGCCAGGAGTGTTGCTTCAAGACATGGATGCAGTGCATGAAGAAGTTTAATGATCTGACATGAGTTGTCAAGGTCAGTGAGTCATCTTCAAATGGCATATCCTACCAACTGCACCACTAGCCTCAGCCACTGCTCAATTACTACACCCCCATTACCCACCTACCAACAATCTCTATCAACCTTACAATTCATATGCTTTACCTCACCCTCACACACTTGGCACTGTTACAAGCCTCGCACCCAGAACTCACAGCTTGCACACACTGGTAGCTATTCAACCATGACAGGCACATCACCCAAACACATTGCACCACATTCACTTACACACTTCCCTCAGATGAGTGGTCAACGTCAGTGAATTCATCTTCAAATGCCATATCCTTACAACTGAACCACTAGGCTCAGATACTGCTCAATTCACCACCCCCCTTCACTCACCTACCAACAATCTCTATCAATCACGACTCATGTACCTAACATTCATAGCTTCACCTCACCCTCACACACTTAGCACTATCGCAAGACTCACACCCACATCTCACAGCTTCCACACACTGCCAGCTATTCAAGCATGACAGCTGCATCACCCAAACATATTGCAGGACACTCACTGACACATTCCTGCTTTCTTGCAGGAGAAGGTGGCGCATAACAAGAGGCAGCAGGAAAGAACTGAAGGAGGACAAGCGTGCCGCATGTTTTAAAACACATGGAGGAGCCAGTGCTGGCCTTCATGGGAAGTGGCATCGTTGAAGCCGTGGGCACTGGCGGGGCTGAAGCGATCGACGATGAGGGTATCTGCAGGCCTGATCCTTCTTCTCTCATCCCACTTCTCCCTCATCTCTCAATCTCTTCTGACTCTCAAGCTTCAGATGGTATAAGCACGCACTTCTTAATTTCTCCTCACTCACCACAACCCAACCCATGTCCATTTTTTATTTCAGATACCTAAGAACTAGAACCTTCCCAGTCAGAGGAGGCAGAGGAAAAAAAACAGTAAAGATGAAGAGACACTGTCACTCGATCTTACACACACACAACCACCAACATAGAGACTGATACTGCGTGTATTTTAGTGGCTAGGATAGAGGAGTGATCTGCATGTGATGAGACAGAGCGGGGGGAAATAATGGCCCAGAAATTGATCTCGCTCTGTTCCCGCGGGGGTAAGCCTTCCCCGCGATCTCTCACTCCGCTTGTGCTTTTTCAGATCCAGCTCGCACGAACTTGATGTTCCAGACATCAGCTGTGCTGGGCTTGCGTATCCCACCGGCGTAGTGAATTCGTGCGAGCTGTGGGATCACGTGACTCAGTTAGAGCCAATGGCAGCACACCATCTTCCATTCATAAGTTTCACAGCACGGCTGTGAAATCTATGAATCTTACACCCCCCCAAAATAACAGCTAAACCTCAATTAAATAAAAAAAAAACCCCATCACATTAATAAAATAAGTATAGTTAAATAAATTAACCATTTTAAATAAAAAATTAAATTTTTGAAAAAATTTAAAATCTTTTAAAAAGTTATAAAAATAAACTTACCTGTCTTTAAAGTCTCTAAAAAAGATATACCTGTTAAAAAAAATTCAAAAAAATACTTAATTCACTACTTACCTTGTTAAAAGTGGGTCTTACTCCTCCTTTTTCCATTTCTAAAATCTTCAGTACTTACCTGCGCGTCCAAAGCATGAAGTGCACAGCGTGCGCGCAGCCTGTAGCGCGCACGCGATGCACCGAGGAACCGCCCCCTTTTCAAAAGAGCAATTGCCGGTTTTCAGCGCATGCGCAGGGCATGCAGAAAACCAGCAATTGCAGAGGGAATACGCGAGAGTACGCAGTGCGTACTCTCGCGCAGCGGGATGAATTTTTGGCCCAATAGCGCAGGTGCCAGCTCGCCGGAGGGCAAGGTCGCACACTAGTTCTGCTGCAGAGGAGTCAGATGAGGACTTCGATGGGCCAGGCTACAGAAGAAGGCTGATGGGTGTACATAACCAAATGCTTGGTGCACTGGAAAGCCTGCCAGAAAGCCTGCGCACAATGTCAAGGAGCATGGAGGAGTCCAGCACCAACTTGGCACAAGGCTTTGCACAGAGCTTGGAGCCCATCCTTTCCAACATGGAATGGGTGGTCACCTCCATCAATACACCTGTGGAACCCACCATGATACACTGTCTGATGGCCGATGTCTCAGCTTGCATTGCAGCACAAATAACTTCCATCAAAGGTCTGAGTGCTGTAGTGGAAGCTCAGACTGCTGCCATCGTGGCTCTGGATGCCACTGTTCAAAGAGGCTTCCAGGGCATCACAGCAGTCCATCAACCTGTTCTCCAACAGACCAGTGGGATTGCTAAGGCACCGCCCCAGGAGAGTGGCAGTGGCTCCATGGAGCACAAACCTGCTGTCAGGATGATAGGATTCCTGCTCCCACCCCTGCCACTCTGCCAGTGCTCTTGCTGTTGCCTGTCAGCCAGCCCAGGCCGAGATGGTGCAGGCTGAAGTAGGGCCCTCTAGACCCAGAGCTGTTCAAGGTCGCCCTCCAAGACCATCTGCAGTCTGCTCAATTGGAGGTCAGCAGCCTTCCACCACCCATGCTGCAGCCACTGGGGAAGCACCTCGTATGAGCATTACGATAGGCAAAGGCACACAAAAGACAGGCATTAAGGGAATGCACAAAGGTGATTAGTTTATTTTTCATGCATTATGTCATGATTTCATTTATAAAATTGGATTTGAATGTGCATTTTCTGGTGGTTTTTATTTTGTATTGTTGGAAAGAGGATGATGTGATGGTCAGTGATAGAGGAAAGGTACGGAGCGTGGGACTGTTGGTGAATGAGGAGGTGTGGTTGAGGTTATTGGTTATTGGTATCGCTTATGAATAATTTGACCACGTAGAGCCTGGGCAGAAAGGGGCTGTCTACGTTGTATCCTTCGTTCCTTTTCGTGTTCCTCCACTTCCTTCTCCTCCACTTCCTCCACCTCCTCCTCTTCCTTGTAGTCTTGCTCCTCAGCTTCTCGCCTGATAGGTGGTGGCAAGAGCTCATAATAGTGAAGTTGAGCAGCATACCATCACAAATCTTGATACCTGCTCAGCTGAGTACAGCAGGGCTCCTCCAGAGCGGTCCAGGCAGCGGAAGTGTTGCTCATGGAAGCCGCTGGTCTGCTCTATGATGTTCCTTGTGGCAGCATGGCTCTCACAGTAGACCTACTGTGCACGTGTGCATGGGTTCCGGACTGGAGTCATAGCCATGTCATGAGTGGATAACCCTTGTCACCCAGTAGCCAGCCTTTGACTTGCTGTGGTGTGTCAAATACAGGTGGCACAGTGGACTGCCACAGAATGACGGGCATTCACCTGCATGATGCGCTGCCTGTGGTCACACACCAGCTGCACATTGAGGGAGTGGAATCCCTTTGGTTCATGAAAATGGCCGAGTTGGCATGAGGAGCATGCAAGGCAATGTGCGTGCAGTCAATGGCACCCTGCACCATAGGGTAGCCTGCAATCCATACAAACCCTCATGCTCGCTCTGCCTGCTTGTCTCTGGCAAGAGGGAATGAGATGAAGCTGTCTCTCTTTGTATGGAGAGTTTCAGTGACCTCCCTTATGCAGCAGTCTACTGCAAACTGAAAGATGTTGCTTATATCTCGAGCAACAGCCTGGAAGGAGCCAGATGCATAAAGGTTAAGAGCCACGGCCACAGGCAGTGCTGTCCTTGGCCTGCTTTGAGGTTGCAGTTGTGGCTGCAGCAGTTGGCAAATTTTAGTCACGTCCTCATTTGTGAAGCGAAGACATCTCAAGCATTGGTCCTCGCTGAAGTTGAGGTAAGAGAATTGCTGCCCAAAGACCCTCGGTGGATATGGCCTCCTGCTGAGGGCCCTTCTCCTCCTACTCCTCCTTCTTCCAGCAGCTTGTCTTGCTCTGCGTGGCCTCTCTTCATTCTCTCAGTCATGCTCAATTCCCAGAGGAAGCCCCACCAGACCACCCATGTCTGGAATCAACTTGTTTCAGCACAAGCTTGTAAATGAACAGAAAAGTACATCAGCACCAGCCACACCACTCCCTGTAGACTATTCAAACTTTAGCCAAGTATAGGAAAGCTCCAAAAACACATACAATTGTACCAGTAGCCAAAAGAAATAATCCAGCAACTAAGCTGTAAGTAGTTCATGATCCCTTTAAATAGTGCTGGTGGGGGTCCTTTATTCCGTTTAATGTTGTGTTGGAGCTATGCAAGGTTAAGACAAGACGTAGGCTGGAGTGTGGAGTTCGAAAATGGCAGTGCTGGCGTGAAATCAGAGTTGCACACTGATTGATGTCATAATCTGTCTGCTCCTTATGCTGCCGGCGATCGTTGGTGCACGTGTGCAAATCCCTTTACCAAGATTGCGTCCTGAGCACTTTCAGTCGGAGGTGTACACGCGCATCTCCGTCCACATTTTCGAGTGTTAGGTGGCTACATAGCGCCTAAAAGATGGGTGCTAAAGAGCCCAATTCAGCCCCCTTTGATTCAATCAGTCTGAGCTTGATTCAAACCCAATTCCTGGATGTGAAGGGACACTGTACTAACTCACTGTGCCACCCAATCTCCTTACCTGGATTTTTCAGTATTTTCCACTTTTCCTGTCTGATCGAAAGATTAATCTGTCAAATAAAATTAGTTCATATGTAATTTATAAAAGAAACATTTTCAAGATTTAGGGATGCAATAGTGTTAACTTGTTCACATAATGTACACACCATACTTTGGTTTCCCCTTATTTCTGTAACTATATTTCCTGAAATATGAAGATTATTTTACAGATAGTATTTAGGAATGCTATTACAAAAACAAAATAGTGTAGATGCTGGAAATCTGAAATAAAAACCGAAAATGCTTTGACACCGACCTGAAACGTTAATTCTGTTTCTCTCTCAACAGAAGCTCCCTGACCTGCTGAGTATTTCCAGCATTTTCTGTTTTTCTTAGGGATGCTATGTTGAGGCAAATATCTAAAGAAGCTAAGGAGACATTATAAGATAATGAATTGTATCAGTGACAAATTTATTTACAGTATATACGGAATACAGAAGGGTCATTTTATAAAGTGAATGGTCAGAAAATCTTAGGCAGTGTGCTCCTGAATTTCTGATATGTGCTTCTGGTAAATAAGGCTCAATGCTGAGAGTGCAGACTTGCAAACTTACCTTTACTAAGTATCCTTTGCCTTTTTTCATTGCACACGGGCAATTAGGCCATAATTGCAAATGACTCATCCTCTGTGCAGACTGCTTTTAAGAGCATAAGAAACATAATAAATAGGAGCAGGAGTCGGCCATTTGGCTCCTCGAGCCTGCTCCGCCATTTAATAAGATCATGGCTGATCTTCTACCTCATCTCCACTTTCCTGCACTATCCCCATATCCCTTGATTTCCTTAATATCCAAAAATCTATCGATCTCTGTCTTAAATATACTCAATGACTGAGCCTCCACAGCCTCTGGGGTAGAGAATTCCAAAGATTCACCACTCTCTGAATGAAGAAATTTCTCCTCATCTCAGTCCTAAATGGCCGACCCCATATTCTGGGACTGTGACCCCTGGTTCTTGACTCCCCAGCCAGGGGAAACATCCTCCCTGCATCTACCCTGTCAAGCCCTGTAAGAATTTTGTATGTTTCAATGAGATCACCTCTCATTCTTCTAAACTCTGGAGAATATAGGCCTAGTCTACTCAATCTCTCCTCATAGAACAATCCTCTCATCCTAGGAATCAGTATGGTGAACCTTCGTTGTACTCCCTCTATGGCAAGTATATCCTTCCTTAGGTAAGGAGATCAAAACTGCACACAATACTCCAGGTGTAGTCTCACCAGGGCCCTATATAATTGCAGTAAGACGTCTTTACTCTTATACTCAAATCCTCTTGCAATAAAGGCCAACATACCATTTGCTTTCTTAATTGCTTGCTGTACCTGCATGTTAACTTTCAGTGATTCATGTACAAGGACTCCCAGGTCCCTCTGAACACCAACATTTCCCAATCTCTCACCATTTAAAAAATACTCTGCTTTTCTATTTTTCCTACCAAAGTGGATAACTTCACATTTCTCCACATTATATTCCATTTGCCACATTCTTGCCTACTCACTTAGCCTGTCTATATCCCCTTGAACCCTCTTTACATCCTCCTCACAACTTACATTCCCACCTAGCTTTGTATCATCAGCAAACTTGGATATATTACATTTGGTCCCCTCATCCAAATCATTGATGTAGATTGTGAATAGCTGAGGCCCAATCAATGATCCACTAGTTACAGCCTGCCAACCCGAAAATGACCCGTTTATTCCTACTCTCTGTTTACTGTCCGTTAACCAATCCTCAATCCATGCTCATCTCTTACCCCCAGTCCCATGAACCCTAATTTTGTTTAATAACCTCTTGTGTGGCACCTTATTGAATGTCTCCTGAAAATCCAAATATACCACATCCACTGGTTCCCCCTTATCTATTCTGCTAGTTACAACCTCAAAAAACTCTAACAGATTCGTCAAACATGATTTCCCTTTCATAAATCCATGTTGACTCTGCCCAATCCTATTTTTATTTTCAAAGTGCCCTGTTACCACATCCTTAATAATAGATTCTAGCATTTTCCCTACTACTGATGTCAGGCTAACTGGTCTGTAGTTTCCCATTTTCTCTCTCCCTCCTTTCTTAAATAGTTGGGTTACATTTGCTACCTTCCAATCAGCAGGAAAAAGTTCTAGAATCAATGGATTTTGGAAGATGTCAACCAATGCATCCACGATCTCTATAGCCACCTCTTTCAAAACCCTAGGATGTAGGCCATCAGGTCCAGGGGATTTATTGGCTTTCAGTCCCATTAATTTCTCCAGTACCTTTATTTTACGAATACAAATTTCTTTCAGTTCCTCATTCTCGCTAGACCCTTGGTTCTCCACTATTTCCGGGAGGTTTTTTGTGTCTTCTTCCATGAAGACAAACACAAAGTATTTGTTTAATTTATCTGCTGTTTCCTTATTCCCCATTATAATTTCTCCTGTCTCAGCCTGTAAGGGACCCACATTTACTTTCGCTAATCTTTTCCTTTTCACATACCTATAGAAGCTTTTACAGTCTGTTTTTACGTCTCTCACTAGTTTATTCTCATATTCTATTTTCCTTTTCTTTATCAATTTCTTGGTCCTCCTTTGCTGAATTCTAAAATCCTCCCAATCCTCGGACTTACTACTCTTTTTGGCAACATTATAAGCCCCTTCCTTTAATCTAATACTATCTTTAATTTCTCTTGTTAGCCATGGCAGGACCACTTTTCTTGTGGGGTTTTTGTGCCTTAAAGGGATGTATATTTTTTGTAAACTCTGTGGGCTGGCATTGGAGGAGTTGTGAATGGAGCTGAATACTGGAATATTCAATGGAAAGCCCCATTCCTGTCCTTATAAAAGAGGGAAGGTCATGATGTGGCAGTTGTAAATGGCTAGGTGAGCGTGAGGACACTGCCCTGAGGAATTCCTGTAGCGATATCTTCAGATTACAATGTCCTCCAATACCTGTGACCATGTTCCTTAGCATCAGACATAACCAGCCTCGGGAGGGTTTTCCCTATAACCCCTTGTCCCATTGATCACAGATATGCTAGGGCTGCTTGGTGCCATACTCAGTCGAATGCTGTCTTGATGTTGAGGGCAACTGCTCTCATCTCTCCCCTGACATTCAGCTCTAGTGTCCATGTTTGGATCAAAGCTATGATGAGCCATGGAATGGAGTGGTTCTGCCAGAACCCAAACTGAGTGTTGGTCAGCAGATTATTGGTGAGTAGTTGTTGCTTGAGATCAGTGTCCTTGGTGCAACCATCTTCAGCTGCTTCATCGACGACCTTCCCTCTATCATAAAGTCAGAAGTGGGGATAATCGTTGATGATTGCATAGTGTTCAGTTCCATTCGCAACTCCTCAGACAATGAATCAGTCCATGCCCGCATGCAACAAGAACTGAACAACATTCAGGCTTGGACTGATAAGTGACAAATAACATACGTGCCACACAAGTGCCAGGCAATGACCCTCTCTAACAAGAGAGAGTCTAGCTACCTGCCTTTGACATTCAACGGGATTACTGTCGTAAGAATGAGCCTTACGCGTGGTGAACTTAAAGTAAGCTTTAATCAACTAAAAAGGTGCTACATACAAAAGAGGTCTTACTCTATGCCTCTCCAGGACCCAACTGATCAGTCCAGTATTTATCCTGGACTAATCACAGGAAGTGATGCAATAAAGTTCAAGTCACAGGAAGCTGTATTGTGTTACCACATTCTCCCCCCCCAAAAGATTAGGAGGCCGGGATGCTCCCTCCATTTCGTAGCCGCTGGACGAGGGAGAGCCGCACCCGTTTGGGTTCTCGTAGCGGTAGAGGGCCCCTAGCACGTTTACCCACCGCGGGCCGTGGACCAGAGTCCGAGTGATCCAGCCCGCTCTGTGAGGGGTCAGGACGATCCTGACTGTGTACTGGTGCCCGAACGGGTTTCGGGCAGGGCTGTGGCAGATCCGTTTCTGAGCGTACGGTACGGGGTGGATCGTGGCTGCGCATGCGAGCCCCGACGGGCTCATAGTCAGTCTGCCCCAGGTCGGCACGCTGGAGTGAGGTACCAGCCGGCGTCAGATCCAGATAGTGATGAAAGGCACCTGGCGAGCCCAGAGATGTGTCTGGTACAATATCATCCCCTGGTGTCCCTCTATGTTTCGGCGGGCAGGGAGCCAGATCCCGCAATGACACGGTAGATTCCCGACCGTCAGGATACCGAATATAGGCGTAGGTAGGGTTGACGTCAGTGAGCTCAACTTCATCTACCAGGGGGTCATTCTTAGATGCCCGGACATATCTTCGGAGTAGCACTGGTCCCGGTGTAGTCAGCCACGACGGGAGAGATATCCCATAGGATGAGCGACGCTGAAATTGGAAGAACCGTTCATGAGGCGTCGTATTTGTGGCGGTCGAAAGGAGGGACCGTGTGGAGTGTAATGCGTCTGGAAGTACTGCTTCCCATTGCTGGTTGGGTAGGCCCCGAGATCTCAAAGCCAGACGTACCGCATTCCAGATGATAGCGTTAAAACGCTCGACTTGCCCATTCCCGACCGGATGATAAGGCGTCGTTCTGCTGGCAGCAATACCCCGTTCCGAGAGATAGGCCTTGAGTTCTCCTGACATAAAAGAAGGGCCCCGATCCGAATGAACATAGGATGTCATGCCACAGAAAGCAAAAACCTGCTCAAGGCAGCTGATAACCGTGGTCGTCAGCATATTGGGGCAGGGAAAGGCAAACGGAAAACGGGAATACTCATCGACCATGGTCAACAGATAAGTGTTGCGAGTTGAAGAGGGCAACAGCCCCTTAAAATCGATGCTAAGCCGTTGCATTGGCTGGGTCGCATGTATGAGTATACCACCCGAGGGGCGGAAAAACTGAGGTTTCAATTCTGCACAGACTCTGCAGTCCGAGCACATCTTCTTTACATCCCCGGTAGAGAATGGGATATTTCGGGACCGCACGAAGTGTAGCATGCGAGTAACGCCCGGATGACACAACCCATCATGGATGTCTACGAGCGTAAAGGGTGCCATGGCGGAGCAGAATGCTCGTGTGAGGGTATCCGGAGCCACATTCTCCTTGCCAGGTCGATAGTGGATGGTGTAACCAAAAGAGGCCAATTCCAGCCGCCAAAGCTGGATTTTATTATTTTTAATTTTGGTCCGTTTTCGATTATCGAGCATGAAGGCGACCGATCGCTGGTCCGTGATTAAGGTAAAGTGCTGGCGAGCTAGGAGATGACTCCACTTCCGTACTGCCTCTATGATGGCTGTAGCTTCTTTCTCGACTGGAGGATAATGTAGCTCAGCCCCTTGAAAAGTCCTGGACAAAAATGCCACCGGACGACCTTCCTGATTCAGAGTGGCCGAGATCGCCACCTCCGAGGCATCACACTCCACAACAAAAGGAAGACTCTCATCGATGGAGTGAAGAGCCGCTTTCTCCAACTGTTTTTTCAGGAGGTTAAAGGCTGCAACAGCCGCTGTGTCTAGTGGGAATGTGCTGGCCTTCAGTAGAGGTTGGATTCGGTCCGAGAAGTTAGGAATCCATTTAGCATAGTATGCAAACAGGCCGAGGGCCCGGCGCAAGGAGGCCGGATTCTTAGGTGGCGGGAGTTCTTGGAGTGGGCGAAGCCTTTCAGGGTCAGGTTTAATGATGCCATTGCCCACACAATAGCCAAGGATGTTGATGGTTGGTTGTGACTCAATGGATTTAGCCGCATTTAATGTCAAATTACGGTGCTGGAGTGCATCCCAAAATCGTTGGAGATTGGCGTCATGTTCCCGCTGATTGCGACCTGCGACAGTAATATTGTCCAGATAAGGAAACGTATCCTTCAAGTCTTCCTGTTTGACCAGGTCATCCATTGCTCGCTGGAAGACAGCCACTCCATTAGTGACCCCAAAGGTGACGAAATTGATACAGCCGTCCATTGGCTTCAAAGGCCGTATACTGCTTGTCTGAAACCTTCAAGGGTACCTGATGATAGGCACTTTTCAGATCATATGTTGAGAACACCGTGTACTCAGCCAGTTTATTAACCATATCATCGATGCGCGGTAATGGGTATGCGTCCAAGTCCGTATATTGATTGATGGTCTGTGAATAGTCAATGCACAGCCGTTTCTTGTGAGGTTGTAGAGGGTTCTTAACAATAACGACCTGGGCGCGCCATGGCGACAAACAAGGCTCGATGATATCCTCTGCTAAAAGCCGAGAAATCTCAGCCGCAATAAAAGACTGGTCTTCCTGACTGAAACGTCGTGACTTTGTTATAATCGGTTTGCATCGAGGAGGGATACTGGTAAACAGTGAGGGTTCATCCAGTGAAGCTGCTGACAATGCACAGAACGGTAATCGAGGTCGTATATTAGAAATAGTGAGTTCAGGTTTGGATCCGCCGAACTCAATGGTGAGCTTCTTATGCTGCTTTTGAAAATCCAGCCCTAAGATAAGATCACTACATAAGTCCTTGAGCACCGAAAGCCGGGTGGAGGGATACCTGTGACCATTAAGTGTTATTTCAACCATACAAAAGCCAGAAATTCTGGTATTAAGTGATGACTGAGCCATCGCAACTGCCTGGTCCGATGGGAAAACATGTAGCTTTAACTCTGCAACAATCTGTTCCCTAATGAAACTATCAGTGCTACCTGAGTCAATTAAGGCATCTAAAGTATGTCCATTAATTGATGCTTTTGTAGCTGCATGGAATAGGTTCTGAGGACAAGCAGCTGTAATTGGTGTCGTTGCACAAAGAGTGGCTGAAACTCTAGGTGTGTTTCTTCGAGAGGAAACCCGAGAGGAAGCACGATAGATGTTAGCCGGAACATCTTGATAGGCCCTTACCTGGGCAGTTCGGTAGGACTTAGCTTGATAAGCCCTCGTAGAGGCTCTTGATAGGCAAACCTTTGCAAAATGACCCTTTTTGTTGCAAGGACTGCAAAACGCATTGCGAGCAGGGCAGAATTTCCGAGGGTGAAACTCATCACCACAAAAGAAGCATTTCTTAGATTGCCAAGAGGCTGCCACAGTGGGGTCATCATCCTCTTCATCAGTGAAGTCATCAGATTGATCGTCAGGGATAAAGACCTCCCTAATAGAAATAACAACAGAAAACGCTGGAAAAACTCAGCAGGCCAGGCAGCATCCGTGGAGAGAGAAAGAGAGTTAACGTTTCAGGTCGATGACCTTTCATCAGAACTCTAATGGAGTTCACCTGTGGCCTCTTAAATTGCCTGACTGTAGTTAAGGCAGTAGACCGAGGTCTGGGCACTGTATAAAGGTCTGCATTTCTTTTTGCCAGATCTAGAGAGCAAGCCATGTCATAAGCTCTCTGAAGCTCAAGTGTCTTACTTTCCAGTAGACGCTGGCGTATAAATGGGGAGGCAAGCCCGCAGATGAAAGCATCACGGATCATTTCTTCACGGTACAGCTCAGCTGAGGCCGCCTGAAAGTTACAGTCCATACTAAGTCTGCGAAGCTCTTGGAGGAATTTATCAATGGATTCCTCCGGCCCTTGTTGGGCTGTAGCTAGTAGATGTCTGGCATAGACCTCATTCGGTGTCTTAGTATATAGTTTCTTAAGCATCCGAATTGCCACCTCGTAACTGCCCCATTCCTCCACATACTGAAATACATTCGGGGTGACACAGTTGATGAGTATCCGCAACTTTGAGTCATCATCAGCCTTGCAATATTCAAGGAAATTGTCAAACGTGCGATACCAGTGTTTCCACACCTTACCGGCTGCTGGGGTGTTTGGGTCCAAGTCAAGACGCGATGGTTTAAGGATGTTTTCCATGATGGGTGATTCCCTGGATCCTTAGTTCCGAGTTCGTCCAAAAAGTTTGAGTGCGAAGTTTTCCAAAGTTGATTAAATTGTCGTAAGAATGAGCCTTACACGTGGTGAACTTAAAGTAAGCTTTAATCAACTAAAAAGGTGCTACATACAAAAGAGGTCTTACTCTATGCCTCTCCAGGACCCAACTGATCAGTCCAGTATTTATCCTGGACTAATCACAGGAAGTGATGCAATAAAGTTCAAGTCACAGGAAGCTGTATTGTGTTACCACAATTACCATCGCCAAATCCCCCACCATCAACATCCTGGGGGTCACCATTGATCAGAAACTTAACTGGACCAGCCACATTAATACTGTGGCTACAACAGCAGGTCAGGGGCTGGGTATTCTGCAGCAAGTAACTCACCTCCTGACTCCCCAAAGCCTTTCCACTATCTTCAAGGCACAAGTCAGGAGTGTGATGGAATACTCTCCACTTGCCTGGATGAGTGCAGCTCCATCAACACTCAAGAAGCTCGACACCATCCAGAACAAAGCAGCCTGCTTGATTGGCACCCCATCCACCACCTTAAGCATTCACTCCCTCCACCACCATTGCACCGTGGCTGCAGTGTGTACCATCTAAAAGATGCACTGCAGCAACTCGCTAACGCTTCTGCGACAGCACCTCCCAAACCCGCAACCTCTACCACCTAGAAGGACAAGGGCAGCAGGCGCATGGAAACACCACCACTTCCAAGTTCCCCTCCAAGTTACTATCCTGACTTAGAAATATATTGCCTTTCCTTCATCGTCGCTGGGTCAAAATCCTGGAACTCCCTCCTTAACAGCACTGTGGGAGTGCCTTCACCTCACGGACTGCAGCGGTTCAAGATGGCGGCTCACCACCACCTTCTCAAGAGCAATTAGGGATGGGCAATTTTCTTCTTTCGTATGGTAGTAACAAAGGAAATCAAATGTTAATATCTAAGTTGAATATCCAGGCCAAAGCCTCCGGTGTAACAGCGTGGATATCTTGTAGGCTGCCTGCGAATTTCCTCTGAGGGCAGTGCTCAATGATGTGCTCCAGGATCTGATTAGGAGCTCCACAGTCGCATGATGGGGATGCTTTAATCTTCCATCTATGGAGAAGGTGGCAGCATCGACCATGACCGGTTCTGAGGTGGTTGATGGTTGTCCACTGTTTGCGCGAAAGGTTTGATCCTTCAGGTTGTACTGTGGGGTCCTCTATAAGGAATCCATTCCGTATTTTGCAGTTCTTCCAAGCATTTCGCCATCAATCATCAAGGCTTGAAGGGATAATTACAAGTCCTAGCCCTTTCGGACTACCCCAGATCAGGCGTATTCCCCAGACGTTTACCTTCAACTAAAGTTAGCGGTAGCCGGATCCCATAAGACGCTTAATTGGGTCTAAAGGTCAGACTACCTCTCCCTAAAGGAAAGAAACGGTCTAAAGATGTTACCGTGCTCCAGATAGTACTTTTAATAAGTTTAACTAGACTGTAACCTTCCGGATATTATAAGGGTCCGGAATACCCCCCAGAATTCTGCAACTCCTTTGAGTGTACAGAAATTGAGTTCGCAAGATGATACAGAAATGCTCTTTGAGACTATTCTATAAATATATAGATTTATTACAGAACCGACATTCAGATAACATTTATTATGGCAATCGCAACTTTAATCGTTCAAAATACAAATAGCTTACATTTTCTTATTCTCAGAGATCCTTATTCTCAAATCTTAACTTTGGTATATTTCCACACTTCTACTTATTTCTTAATCCAGAATATCCACCAAAATCAAATAAGAGTACCTTGATCCCCGAGACTCAAAAGTTAAAAACTTACAGAGAATGTCTGTTAAGTTGAGAAACGCCTGCCTTCTCAGCGACTTCTGACTTTTCTGTCTGAAAAGCTCTATTTTTATACTCTTTTTTGGGTGGCTTATTCTTTGAAGTTTTCGTGTTGGTGTAAGCTTAATTGTATTAAGTCATTCTTTGCTGACTTTGTTCTATTCTTTATTGTCATTTCAGCTGTCAGCTTTTAGACTTGTGTCCTGTTTAGGTGTTTCCAAAACCATCATAAACACAATGACAGCAATGGTTTCTGTTTGATGCAATTCTTATCGAAGTCTTTCTATTGAATTTCTAATACTACTTTAACTGGTTCTTTTTCAGACGTTGTGACTCCGTGATATTCCAAGTTCAATACAAGAACAATGTGATTGCTTGGTGTATCCATTGAAGTAATATTTTCAAAGTTGTCTTGTTTGTATACTTTTTACAACTTGTAAATTAAAACCACTTCTCTAGTATCTTCATGCATTTCTAATTTACTTCAATTGGTTTTTATCAGACCTCAGGACTCCATCTTTCAAGCTTAACATTAAAACTATTTGTTCAGCAGGCATTTCTTTTACTTGTTGTCATATCTTCAAAGCCTTCTGTAGGTATCATATTTACAATATGTAAATTGAAAACACTTCTCTCAGTGTTTACTTGTTTTCTAGCTAGCTCAATTGGTTGCATATTTAATCGTGTTTCCTGTCTTTAAGTTTAACATAAAACTATTTTACGACAGGTATTTCTTACTTGATGTCATTCTTTCAAAGGCACTTGTTTTTTTTAATGTTCTGTGCACCTGTTCGACGTGTTAGATTATAACACTTTACTTGGGTCATTCCATTGTTTTGTTTCCAATGTTCAGATGCTCTGGAAGCAAACCTTTGCTTTATCAATAGGGCTTGTTTCTTGGTCAATAACCCATTCCCATTTCAAAGCCTGTGTTCACAGCTTTGTGTTAACAACTGATCTTATCTCATAAGCCTGCATTCTGTTTGCAGCCTGTGTCGCCGAGGCTTTCAGACTTTTAAACCCAGTATGTCATTTATTAATAATTTCAGAAATCTGTTCCTAGTATCGTGTATTTTTCTGAATCCTGGCTATTCCTTCACAGGCTGAGGGGAGATCGCTGAAGGGCTTCGGTGACAGTCCAAAATTACCTACTAGATTTGAGACGGGTTGGTGGTAGGTTGTTCAAGTCGGCCTGGATCGGCATGTCTTTGCTGGTGTAGCGGTTGTGTTCTCTGGAGACTGCATATTCACGGCGTCGGTGTGGTGGTGCGATGTTTGCAAGCACGGGCAGCCAAAGTGTTGGTGTCGATAAAAGCGTACCAGTGATAATTCTCATAGTAGAATTCAGCTGGACATCAACGGATTTTTCTTGCGGACTTGATAGCCATGCCGGAGAGCAGTACTGCGCTGTAGAGTACACCAGGGTGAGTGCTGCCGTATGGAGGGTTTGAGCATCTGTTCCCCATGTGGATCCAGCGAGTTTCTGGATCAAGTTGAGCCTACTCTTCAGTTTCTTCCCAAGGTTCTAGAGATGTTGTCTATATGACAGGGATGGGCAATAAATGCTGGCCTTGCCAGCAATGCCCACATCCCATGAATTAATAAAAAAAGCTATTGATGACTCCTTCCATCACTTACCTGATGATTGGGAGAAGGCTGATAGAGCAGAAATTTGCCGGGTTATATTTATTCAAATTTTTTGTGAAACGGACATACCCGTGCAATCTTCCTTATTGTCAGGTAGTTGCCAGTGTCATAGCTGTATTGGTAGTTCTGGTGCGCAGGTCTTCAGCATTACAAATGGAATGTTGTCAGGGCGCATAGGTTTTACCGTGTGCAGTACACTCAGCTGCTCTGAATGTCATGCAGAGTGAACGCTGGCATCTATGATGGTAGGGATCTCTAGCACTTACATTGAATTGCAGAAAGATTGGCATGACAACCTTTCTTTGTTTTTCTACTCTGGCTCATTTCAAAAGAGAATTACCTGTATGGAATTAATGGCCACAGCTATATTAATGAATATGCATAATTTAGCCCAATGTGCAGATTGAATCAGTAAATGCATTTATTATTGATTCTTTGGAACATTTCACATTGTCTTTGCTGCTTTAAAAATTAAATGGATATTTCAGTTTTAAATATATATTACAAACTGCATTAAACACATAAGCAAAGTAAAAAATGAATGAAAACTTAAAATAAATTGTTTAGCTTTTATTTGAATTCTGGTGTGAAATAGCACAACAAAGAATACATTCTCTTTTTCTTGAACATCAAAGGCAAAGAATATAAAGTAAGATCAGAGAATATGTGCTCCACATTATAAGTATATATAGTGCTCTTGCACAATAGCATGAATGTATATATGTGTTGGAAACAGACAAGGGGGGGAAAATTGGCTCGCTCCCCCTTTGGGGCGATAATTTCGCCAGGGTGCTACTTTTAGCGTCCCGAAAAAGTTAGCACCCCCGCGCCCAAAATTCAATAGTAGCGCCCCAAGCAGGAGGCAGGGTGCTACTGGAAGCGCTCCCCCTTCCTCTTGGGGTGCTCCCATTCAATATCACGGCGCTACGTGCAGCAGCGCCCCACGCGTCAGCACGTAGCGCCGCAGTACTGCAGGCCTCCCACCCCTGATTAAAGGGGAGGAGCCTAGTGCAGCGCACAGCAGGGCCCTGCTGGACCACCGGGGAGCGGGGTGCCGGCAAAAGAGCCCGGTACTCAAGAGGAGTGCCGGGCTGATGGATCTCGGCCAGCACCCCGCAGGAGGAGGCGAGAGGAGGCAGATGCTGGCAGGCAGCCCAAAAAAAAATTGGCCGCCCGGCACCTGCCCTTTAATTATTGCCGCCCCGGCCGCAAACACAGCACCCTGATCCTGCCGGACATAGCGTCCGGCGGAAGGTCAGGGGGCGCGAGCTAAGTTTGCGGCCGGGGCGCTGCGCACGGCGATGACATCATCGCCGGAGGCGCAGCGCTGCGGGGCGCTACCGGCTACCGCCGCCGCTAACCTCCCGCTGAATTTCACGGGAGGCGTTAGCGGTGCCGCGCCCGGGCGCTAGTTGCTTTGCGCCCCGTTAGCACCTCCTCGGCGCGCTAATAGGAGGCACAAAGCAACCGAATTTTTCCCCCAATGTGTGCTGCAGCAAGAAAGGGATTAAAAGAATACATATAGAATAAAGGAGCATTAAATAGACTGATCAGACTGATCACAAGCTGATACAAGATCGAAGGACGGTCACAAATCGGTACAAGGAGACATAAAGGGGGACTTTATCTCCCAGCCGGGAAGCGGGCAGGATGGAAGGGCCGGCTGCCCGACTGTCTCCATGGAAGGCCCAGCCAATATTAACTGCCGAGTCTCATTTACACCTCGCTGGCTAGCTGCCCGCTCTAAATGGGCATAAAGAAGCAGCTGGCTAGCAAACTAAGATCAGGTGCCCAGGAGGCGCTGGGGTAAGGCGCGGGGGAAGGTTTGGAAGGGCCTTGCTGGTGGGAAGTGGGGGAGCCTGGGACAGTAGAGGCCCAGACATTCATTGTTGGAAAATTTGTGGGGTGCCTCCGGGCCCCACAAAGATAAGTTTACCTTGTAGAGCCTCCGCTTCTTCCTCGACAGATTTGACTGAGAGGGGTGTTCGTGGCGAGCTCACTGCACCATTAAAATTCCATCAGGGTCCGATGTATGTCACAGGAGCTTGACTAGCATATATTAATGAGGCTTCTGCCTGAGTCAGGTGGGTGCCTCAGCCGCCAGCAGAAACAGTCGATTAAAACCTGCTGCAGGGTGAGAATGGAGTGGCAAATTGAGCTGTTCGGAACATAGGAGCAGGGGTATGGCATTCAGACCCTCGAGGCTGTTCCATCATTCAATTAGATCATGGCTGATCTGTATCCTAACTTCATCTATCCGCCTTGTTTCTGTAACCCTTAATACCTTGGCCTAACAAAAATCTATCAATCGCAGTTTTGAAATTTTCAATTGACCTAGCTTCGACAGCTTTTTAGGGGAGAGAGTTCCAGAATTCCGCTACCCTTTGTGTGAAGAAGTGCTTCCTGACATCACTCCTGGACAGCCTAATTTTACGGTTTTGCCCCCTTGTTCTGGACTCCCCCACCAGAGAAAATAGTTTCTCTCTAACTACCCTATCAAAGCAATTGATCATCTGAAACACCTCAATTAGATCCTCCCTTAATCCTCTATACTCAAAGGAATTAAAGACTAGTCTATGCAACCTGTCCTCATAATTTAACCCTTTTAGCTCTGGTATCATTCTGATGAATCTGTGCTGCACCCCCTCCAAGGCCAATATATCCTTCCTTAGATACAGTGCCCAGAACTGAACACAGTGCTGTAAATGAGATTTAACCAGAGCTTTATATAACTGTAACATAACTTCCACCCCTTTGTATTCTAACTCTCTTGAGGTAAAGACCAACATTCCATTAGCTTTGTAAATTATTTTGTACCTGTCCACTAGCTTTTAGTGATTCTGTACTTGGACCCCTAAATCTCGCTGCTCCTCCACAGTTCCCAGCTTCTCACCATTTATAACATACTCTGATCTATCTTTCTGAGGTCCAAAGTGGATGACCTCACATTTCCTCACATTGAACTCCATCTGCCACAGTTTTGCCCACTCACTTAATCCCTTTGCAACTTTCTGCTCCTGTCTACACTATTTACTGTGTCACCTAACTTGGTGTCGTCAGCAAACTTGGATATACGGCTTTCTTCATCCAAATCATTAATAAATATAGTGAAAAGCTGAGGCTGCAGTACAGATCCCTGGGGGACACCACTAGTCACATCCAGCCAATGTGAGTACATGCACATTATCCCTACTCTCTGTCTCTTATCTCCTAACAAATTCACTACCAATGTCAATTCCATGTGCTCTCATTTTTGTTAGCAGTCTCTTATGTGGAACCTTGTCGAATGCCTTCTGGAAGTCCATATAAAGAACATCCACAGACACTCCCTTATCTACCATGTTAGTTACCTCCTCAAAAAATTCAACTAGGTTCGTTAGATGACTTACCCTTTCCAAATGCATTCTCGCTCTCTCTGATCAGTTCATATTTGTCCAAATGCTCAGTCACTCTGTCCCTAATAACAGATTCTAGTAACTTCCCCACAAGAGACATGAGACTATTAGGCCTATAATTTCCTAGTTTATCACTCTTACCCTTCTTAAATAGTGGAGTGACATTGGCAATTTTCTAATCTAAGGGGAAAATTGTTGAATCAAGAGAGTTTTGGAAGCTCATGACTGGAGCATCTATAATTTCCCCACCTACTTCTTTTAGTAGCCTGGGGTGGAAACTATCAGGTCTTGGAGGTTTGTGTATCTGCCTTGTTTCTGATGGGTGAGAGAATTAAAATTCCCCAATAGTCCATGGATTTGGATGCTGGTACCTTTCTGAGGTCCAGTTTGAAGGGTGCATCTAATTGATGAGACCTTCACTTAGGGTAAAATGCTGAATGCACAACCAGTCATATCCACATGTGCCTATAAAGTTAATCAATAAACTATTCCCACCATTGCCTCTGCCCGACCTCAACTGCCATCCATTCAGTTTCTTTTATCTTATTTTGCCCCATTCTAAGTGAGCTCTCAGGATGTAGTTCAAATAAAATCTATCCATTTTATTCTTCTTAATATTACGAGGTACTTTTGTGCTCGTTATGTCGGCGCTTCCCTTCATGTTGCATGTCTTCTACTACCTAACCTAATGCTCAATCTGAGCGATTCCCCAGTGGGAGGAGGCATTGTGGTGGCTGGCAGCTGGGTGTCAATGCATACCTGCTAGGATGCAATTGGCCCAGGATCTCTTTGTGCTGGTTCACAAGATCACTGCAATTGCTGCAATGGTTGCCTGGTACCGCACACCACATGACAAGTCATTTTGAGCAAGCTGCTTGGGGTGGGACGTGGGAATTTGGATGCGGCTTATTCGTCGACACCAACTTCTGCTAATCCTCTGCTATTGGGCACTCCCTCAGCATGTTCTATAATTTGTGTGCAGCAGACTGCTAGGCTGCAGCAAGGTTGCTGAGGCCCTGAGTTATAGGTCTTTCTCAACTTGTTCAAACTGGACAAAGATATTGCTGTATACTCGACCTAAGGTGCTGGGTTCAGCCTTTACACCTACTCTGACCTTGGACCCATAATGTTACCTTTATTAGAACATAATGGTGGAAGAAGTTGAAAGATCAATGTTATCAACGGCTTGTCTGTGACATTGAGGATGCGTAGACTATCGAAAATACTGCAGTGCAAAGATAGGGGTATTCCACTTATAGGGCCAATAATAGTGTATCAACATTTATTCTGGAAATGCTCTGAGGACTTCACCTAAAGAGAGCGACTGCTGTGCTACTGTACCTTATTGGAGACCTTATAGGAGTCACCAGGAGAAAGGGAGTGGTTGGTCATGGGGATCTTGCTAGGGGTCCCCCTTGGCTGAGACAGAATGACTTATAATGGTGAATCAGGAAATGGCAGAGACTTTAAACAAATATTTTGTATCTGTCTTCACAGTGGAATAGACAAAAAGCATACCACAAATAGTAAGAAACCAAGGGGATAATGAGAGCGAGGAACTTAAAGTAATTAAGATCAGTAGAGAAAAAGTACTTGAGCAACTAATGGGACTAAAAGCCGATAAATCCCCTGGACTTGATGGTCTATATCCTAGGGTTCTGAAAGAGGTGACTGAAGAGATAGCGAATGCATTGGTTGTGATCTTCCAAAATTCCCTAGATTCTAGAATGGTCCCAGCGGATTGGAAGGTAGCAAATGTAACCCCGCTATTCAAGAAAGGAGAGAGAGAAAAAACAGGGAACCACAGGCCAGTTAGCCTGACATCAGTCATCGGGAAAATGCTGGAATCCATTATTAAGGAAGTGGTAACAGGGCACTTAGAAAATCATAAGACAGATTCAACATGGATTTATGAAAGGGCAATTGTGTTTAACAAATTTATTAGAGTTTTTTGAGGATGTAACTAGCAGGGTAGATAAAGGGAAACCAGTGGATGTAGTATATTTGGATTTCCAAAAGGCATTCGATAAGGTGCCACATAAAAGGTTGTTGCAAGATAAGGGCTCATGGGGTTGGGGGTAATATATTAACGTGAATAGAGGATTGGTTAACAGGCAGAAAACAGAGTAGGGATAAACGGGCCATTTTCAGGTTGGCAGGCTGTAACTAGTGGGGTGCCGCAAGGATCAGTGCTTGGGCCTCAGCTATTTACAATCTATATTAATGGACTTAGATGAAGGGACTGAGTATAATGTATCTAAGTTTGCTGACGATACAAAGCTAGGTGGGAAAGTAAGCTGTGAGGAGGATACATAGAGCCTGCAAAGGGGCAATAAGGTGGCAGATGGAGTATAATGTGGGGAAATGTGAGCTTATTCACTTTGGTAGGAAGAATAGAAAAACTGAATATTTTTAAATGGCGAAAAACTATTAAATGTTTGTGTTCAGAGAAATTTAGGTGTCCTCGTATAGGAAACACAGAGAGTTAGCATGCAGGTACAGCAAACAATTAGTAAGGAAATGGCATGTTAAGAACATAAGAACATAAGAAATAGGAGCAGGAGTAGGCCATTTGGCCCTTCGAGCCTGCTCCGCCATTCAATAAAATCATGGCTGATCTTCTACCTCAACTCCACTTTCCTGCACTATCCCCATATCCCTTGATTCCCTTAATATTCAAAAATCTATCGATCTCTGTCTTTACGGGACAGACCAGGAGACTAATTGGGAAACAGACCAGAAAAGCATCAAGAAGGATGTCAATAGAGGATAAACATAGAAACATAGAAACATAGAAGATAGGAGCAGGAGTAGGCCATTCGGCCCCGCGAGCCTGCTCCGCCATTTAATGAGATCATGGCTGATCATCCAAATTCAGTACCCTGTCCCTGCTTTCTCCCCATATCCCTTGATCCCTTTAGCCTTAAGAAATATATCTATCTCCTTCTTGAATATATTTAATGAATTGGCCTCAACTGCCTTCTGTGGTAGAGAATTCCACAGGTTCACCACTCTCTGGGTGAAGAAATTCCTCCTCATCTCAGTCCTAAATGGCTTACCCCTTATCCTTAGACTGTGACCCCTGGTTCTGGACTCCCCTGCCATTGGGAACATCCTTCCTGCATCTAGTCTGTCTAGTCCTGTTAGAATTTTATAAGTTTCAATGAGATCCCCTCTCATTCTTCTAAACTCTAGCGAATACAAGCCCAATCGTCCCAATCTCTCTTCATACGTCATTCCTGCCATCCCAGGTATCAGTCTGGTGAATCTTCGCTGCACTCCCTCCATGGCAAGAACATCCTTCCTCAGATAAGGCGACCAAAACTGCACACAATACTCAAGGTGTGGTCTCACCAAGGCCCTGTACAACTGCAACAAGACATCCTTGCTCCTGTACTCGAATCCTCTCGCTATGAAGGCCAACATACCATTTGCCTTCTTAACCGCCTGCTGCACCTGCATGCTTATCTTCAGCGACTGGTGCACAAGGACACCCAGGTCTCGTTGCACTTCCCCTTTTCCCAATCTATTGCCATTCAGATAATAAGCTGCCTTCCTGTTTTTGCCACCAAAGTGGATAACCTCGCATTTATCCACATTATACTGCATCTGCCATGCATCTGCCCAATCACCCAACTTGTCCAAATCATACTGGAGTTTCTCTGCATCCTCCTCACAACACACACGCCCACCCAGCTTTGTGTCGTCTGCAAACTTGGAGATATTACATCTAGTTCCCTCGTCTAGATCATTAATATATATTGTGAATAACTGGGGTCCTAGCACCGATCCCTGCGGTACCCCACTAGTCACTGCCTGCCACTCGGAAAAAGACCCGTTTATTCCAACTCTTTGCTTCCTGTCTGCCAACCAGTTCTCTATCCAAGTCAGTACCCTGCCCCCAATCCCATGTGCCTTAACTTTACACGCTAATCTCTTATGCGGGACCTTATCGAAAGCCTTCTGAAAGTCCAAATACACCACATCCACTGGTTCTCCCTTATCTATTCTACCAGTTACATCCTCAAAAAATTCCAGTAGATTAGTCAAGCATGATTTACCTTTTGTAAATCATGTTGACTTTGTCCGATCCTGTCACTGTTTTCCAAGTGCTCTGCTATTACATCTTTTATAATGGACTCTAGCATTTTCCCCACTACTGATGTCAGGCTTACCGGTCTATAATTCCCCGTTTTCTCTCTCCCACCATTACAAGGGGGCTGGAGTACAAGAGTAAGGAAGTCTTGCTACAATTGTACAGGGCTTTGGTGAGACCACACCTGGAGTACTGTGCACAGTTTTGGCCTCCTTATCTGAGGATGGATATATTTGTCTTAGAGGCGGTGCAACAAAGGTTCACCAGATTGATTCCTGGGACGTGAGGGTTGTCCTATGAGGAGAGATTGAGTAGATTGGGCCTATACTGTCTGGAGTTTAGAAGAATGAGAGGTAATCTCATTGAAACATGTAAGATTCTAAAGGGGATTGACAGAGTAGATGCTGAGAGGTTGTTTCCCCTGGCTGGAGAGTCTAGAACTAGGGATGGCATAGTCTCAGGATAAGGGGTTGGCCATTTAAGACTGGGATTAGGAGGAATTTCTTCACTCAGAGGGTTGTGAATCTTTGGAATTCTCTGCCCCAGAGGGCTGTGAATGCTGAATCATTGAGTATATTCAAGGCTGAGATAGATAGACTTTTGGACTCTAGAGGAATCAAGGGATATGGAGATCGGGTGGGAAAGTGGAGTTGAGGTAGAAGATCAGCAATGATCTTATTGAATGGTGGAGCGGGCTCGAGGGGCTGTATGGCCTACTCCTGCTCCTAATTCTTATGTTCTTATGTACCCTTGGCTAGCAAAGATCTGTCGACCTCAGATTTAAAATTATTAATTGAGCGAGCATCTACTGCTTTTTGTGGGAGTGAGTTCCACACTTCTACCACCCTTTGTGTGAAGAAGTGTTTCCTAACTTCACTCCTGATTGGCCTGTCTCTGATCTTAAGGTTAGCTTCCCTTGTCCTCTAGTTATAAAGGCTAAGGGGGAGAAATTGGGTGGCGCCCATTTTGGGGTGCTAACATCGCCGGGGCGTTACTTCTAGCATCCCGATAAAGTTAGTGACCCCCCACCCCACCGTAAACCTTGTTCATCTTCATTGATTTCAGTTTCCCTTCTCGTGTTTGATCTTAATGTCTCTTCATCTCCCCCTTTGTTCCTTTATCCCCTCCCCCTTTTCCCAGCTTTACCCTGGCCTTAAATCTATTTGATTTCCGGCTCTTCCCAGTTCTGATGAAAGGTCATCGACCTGAAACGTTAACTCTCTTTCTCTCTCCACGGATGCTGCCTGGCCTGCTGAGTTTTTCCAGCGTTTTCTGTTGTTATTTCGGATTTCCAGCATCCGCAGTATTTTGCTATCGTAAATTCAGTAGTAGCGCCCCAAGGATGAGGTGGGGCGCTACTGGAAAGCATTCCACCTCCTGCTTGGGGCGCTACTACTGAATTTCACGGGGCCTAGCGCTGCGCACACCCGGGCCCTGCTGGACCACCGGGGAGCGGGGTGCCGTGAAAACAGCCTGGCATGCAAGAGGAGTGCCGGGCTGAGCGATCGCGGCCGGCACCCCGCATACAAAAGCGAAAGGGGGCAGGTGCTGGCAGTCGGCCAAAAAAAAATGGCCGCCCGACACCTGCCCTTTAACTTGCGCCGCCGCTGCCAAACCTGATCCTGTCGCACATGTCATGCGGCGATAGGTCACGGGGCGCAAGGGAAGTTTGCGGCCAACGCGCTGCGCACGGCGATGACGTCATCACCGACGGCGCAGCTGCGCGGGGCGCTACTGGCTACCGCTGCCGCTAACCTCCTGCTGAATTTCGCGGGAGGCATTAGCAGTGCCGCGTCCGGGCGTGAGGGGATTTGCAAAAACCAACCCAATTTTTCCCCCTAACATTCCATTTGCCTTTTTGATTATTTTTTGTACCTGACTACTACACTTTAGAGATTTCTGTACATGGATCCTAAATCTCCTTGGACTGCCACTGTTCTAAACTTTTCACTATTTAAATAAGACTCGGATCTATCCTTTTATAATGAAATTACTTGAGATCCAGATTAAATTTAATAGATAGATTTAGCTTGATTTCAGGTTAATCTGTAACTAATCAGTCTTGTTTATTAACTTCTTTATTTTAGTAACCCTTTATCTCCTAATTATTATTTATGTGCCAGATTTTTATTTAATGCCATTCAGATCTCTTTACTGTTGGTATCCTCTATTTAGTACATTTTAATTTGATCCCCTTTGTTCTGATTATTTAATTATATATTTACTGTCCACTGTCACCCCTTGGCTTAAATCACTCAGCATCTCCTCCCTCTGCATCTAATCCCCACTCTCACTAAATTCCCATCGTCACTCTGTTTAGCAAGCCACTACATTTAACAGATTCACCCAGCTTTGTGCTCACATTCTGTGCTTCAGCAGAAACCCCTCTAATATCTACCTTTTTAGAAACACACTAGTTACAACTGGTCAGGCAAATTCTAGCCACAATAATTAACACCTAGTCAGGGACCCACTTACAGCTGATTTGCGCGTTAACTGCCACTGACTTACAGGTTTTTTTTAAGTTTAGAAAACTATGTTAGACTTCAGTTTTCTAACTACACACTTTCTGTTCTACTCAACCATTATTTACCCACTACTTACCAGTGAATTCCCACTCTCACCGAATTCCCGTTGTCACTCCATTTAGCAAACCACTCTCTTTAGCAGATTCACCCAACTCTCACCCAGCTCTGTGCTCACAGCAATGTGAAGTCTTTCTAAGTCTCTCTGTGTTAATCAGAAGACTTTTATTTCCTCTATTATTCCATAAGAACTTTTACCTAGCAGATGTAAGAAGTATCCTTACCAGCACAATGTATCTTTAAGGGCAGAGTATCAGATGTTAGAAGCTAAGTTGTGGCTATACCAGTGATTTAGGCAGAGCTAAGAGTGTCATTCAATTGTGAGTAGTCTGCCATTGAACAAGGTGAGAGGGAAGCCATCTCAGATATCATCACTCGTGTGTAAGGTGGGTTCTGTCAGAACCAAAGAGCCAAGGGAAACTGATAACCCCGCTGCAAAGAGATTCATTGACTCAACATTTGATTCAATGCCCGCGTCTCAGGGAAGCAAGGAGATTGACCCAACCATGCCGCTCATGAGGGTGAGGTCGTGTAAGCTCTGAACTTTGTTTATCATATACGTGGACTTGAGCTATTTGATAGGTTGGCTATTCAAAGCTGTTAACTAGTCAGCTATCTAAGGAATTATTCATAAAGTGATCTCACCAGTTTATAACTTCAGACTATCTGTTTACTGCTATAATTAATATTCAGCATCCGCTAGCACCGATTTACAGTAATTAATTGAATTGCCGGTGTAACCTTTGCAACACATTTTATTAAGTAACTCTGCCCAATAATGATTTGCTGCACAACTGATAGGTAACTCTGATTACATTTATTCACGTCAATTAAGTGTTTGTGTACCCTTCTTTAACTTTAAGTTGTGTTCTGTAACTAATAAAAAGTGTTTCGTGCATGACTTGTGATCTGGTTCCTTCATTGCTGATTTGGCAAGGAATAATTATTTCACCCACTCAGCAGCTGGAGGGTAACCTAGTCGAGGGTGAGTAAATTACATTCTTTTCAGTCTAAACTAGTTATTGTAAGATAGTTCAGAAAGCTGAGGCAGGCCTCATTCATCCCTAGACCGATGCTGAACTAGTGCCCACAACCAACTGTGTTCACTGTTGAACACTGTTTCAATGCCACAGACTCTATAATGAACTGCTATGAGTCCTTGACCATATAATAAGAGGAGTGATTTTTCTATCGGCTTTAGTGCCCTTTAAAAATAAAGCCAAAAAATAATTGTGCTTGTTTCTTTCTTATTTTATAATACTGTAACAACTCATATCCTAGTACAATTCTACATTTTCAACAGAACTACTGAGAGATAATAAAAACAGAAAATGCTGGAAATACTCAGCAGGTCAGAGAGCATCTGTCGAGAGAGAAACAGAGTTAACGTTTCAGGTCGATGATCTTTCGTCAGAACCGGAAAAAGTTAGAGATGTAACAGATTTTTAAGCAAGTGCAAGGGCAGGGAAAGCGAGGAGGGGAGGAAAGAACAAAAGGGAAGGTCTGTGATAGGGTGGAAGGCAGGAAAGATTAAAAGACAAAAGGTATGATTGTACAAAGCAAAAGGAGATGGTAATGGGACAAGTAAAGAAACAAAAGATGAGTCGAGAAGAGGTGTAAATGGAGATGGCAGAATCATCAACAGCTGCCATGTGGAAAAAAAATAGGGGTAGAGGTTATGGTCTGAAATTGTCAAGCTCGATGTTGAGTCCAGAAGGCTGTGAAGTGCCTAATTGAAAGATGAGGTGCTGTTCCTCGAGCTTACGTTGAGCTTCATTGGAACAGTGTAAGAGGCTGAGGACAGAAAGGTCAGAGTGAGAGTGGAGCGGAGAATTAAAGTGACAGGCGACCGGAAGCTCGGGGTCACGCTTACGGACTGAACGGAGGTGTTCTGCAAAGCGGTCACCCAATCTGCATTTGGTCTCCCCATTGTAGAGGAGACCGCACCGTGAGCAGTGAATACAGTATACTAAATGATCTTATTGAATGGCGGAGCAGGCTCGAGGGGCCGATTGGCCTACTCCTGCTCCTATTTCTTATGTTCTTATGTAAATTGCAAGAATACAAGTAAATCACTGTTTCACCTGGAAGGAGTGTTTGGGGCTCTGAACAGTAGGAAGTGAGGAGATAAAAGAACAGGTGTTGCATCTCCTGCGCTTGCACGGGAAGGTGCTGTGGGAAGGGAGGGGGTGTTGGGGGTGATTGAGGAGTGGACCAGGGTGTCGCGGAGGGAGCGGTCCCTTCGGAATGCTGAAAGGGGAGGTGAGGGGAAGATGTGTTTGGTGGTGGGATCACGCTGGAGGTGGCGGAAATGACAGAAGATGTTACGTTGAATGTGGAGGCTGGTGGGGTGAAAGGTGAGGACAAGGGGAACCCTATCGTGGTTCTGGGAGGGAGGCGAAGGGGCGAGAGCAGAAGTGCGGAAATAGAACGGACACGGTTGAGGGCCATGTCAACCACGGTGGAGGGGAATCCTTGGTTGAGTAAAAAGGAAGACATATCGGAAGCACCATCATCCCTTTTGTCTTTTAATCTCTCCTGCCTTCCACCCTATCACAGACCTTCCCTTTTGTTCTTTCCTCCCCTCCCCGCTCTCCCTGCCCCTGCTCTTGCTTAAAAATCTGTTACATCTCGAGCTTTTTCCAGTTCTGACGAAGGGTCATCGACCTGAAACGTTAACTCTGTTTCTCTCTCCACAGATGCTGCCTGACCTGCTGAGTATTTCCAGCATTTTCTGTTTTTATTTCAGATTTCCAGCACCCGCAGTATTTTGCTTTTGTACCGAGAGATAATGCTTATCTACGTTGTATTTGGCCTATTAGCATTTATAATTTCTACAATGATCCATTCATTATATTTAATACTAATTTTGCCTTTCAGTCTATAATTAATAGATAGGACAGTGTTCATGATGAGTTGGAGGATGCACTGTTTAATGCTAGGTCACATTCTGTATATTATCAGGGATGCTGATTTATAGTGATTGAATAAGCAAAATTGCATTTTTATTACAAAGTATTATGAGAGTGGTACTTCTGAGTTCAATTAGGTGATTATACCCACATTTTTGTGTAAACTAATAGCTTCAATTATTATTCTGGGGCGATTTTAACCCACTGCAGCTGTGAACGGGATGGTCATGCAGGTAAAAATCACCTCCAGGGTGTGGGAGCATTGAAGCAGGAGGATGCTTCGACTGGAGCTACAAGGAAGGAGATCCCAGTGGGTAAAAGCAGAGGGAAGGTGGTTGCAGAATCTGTGAGCAATGGGGATGATGTGTTTTTGGGGGGGAAATAAAATCATGGGGCTGGATTTTGAATGACCCATGGAGTCGGGTTTGGAGGCGTGTGGGGGGTTAAATTTGCGGGGTCGGGGGTCCCGACCCCATCCTGACTCCAACCCACCTCCATGCAATTTTGACAAAATCAGTCGCGGGGTTCCCGACTCCGTCCCGCCTCCAAGAGGCGGGAGAGGCCATTAAAGCCCTTAACAAGCTCTAAATTGGCTCTGTAATGCCATTTTGAAACGTTTTAGCTAGTTTAACCCTTTTCTGACGTGAAGTACGCCTGGTGTGAAACACTCCAGTGAAACCTGGTGGGAGCACAAGTGGACAGCTGACTATCAGCTGCAGGTCCACTATTACAACGGAGATGTGATGAAGGTAGTAGTAGTATTAGGTCTGAAAGTCGCCGCTGCTGCATTGAATTTGTTCAGAGACTGCCTGGCCTTTGCTGTGAGAGGACTTGGATGCAAAAAAAATTCTCTCTCTCTCTCTCTCTCTCTGGGACCATTGCAGAAAGGTTGAGTGGTTGCGGGGCTGGGAAGCAGTGCTTGCAGCCTAGGACTGTAAGGGGTTTTCTCGGGCGCACCGAAAACACACCTCTTACTGCAAGTTCTGGACGATAGGGATTATATGGAACAGATCAGACTCGGACACCCGTTTGAGCTCTACCGTATTGTGTTTAATAGGATTAACAATAACACTCGCAACAGTACAAAACAATACAACCCTGGCTTGTCCAACAAGCCATACAGTGCTAAATTACCACGGTCTAATAAAAGAACCCTCCTGTGAAATAAACTAACACAGGACCCCAGCACTAAACCCCTCTAAGGTTTGGTTGGGACTTACAATCACCCCCTCACGCAGCTAAGTGGTCTTGTGGATGTGTAGGCGCAGGCAATATGCTCACCCCGATTGCCCATTGTCTTGCTTGCAGCTTCTTTCTGTACGTCTTGCTCCTGGTTCCGTACCGCCGATGCAGTATCTAAGTTCCAGTTTGAGTCGAGGTCCGTTGATGAGGGATGAAGAGCAGCGCTCAGCTTCTGGCGATGTTCCGTCGAGCCTCACCTCACTCGGGAGACTCGCTGTAGACTGATGCCGAGGAGAAGAAAAAGCAGCCCCTGAACGGCTCCTGATATACCCAAAACCCATCGCCTTTTCCTCCCGCCAATAATGATCGATGTATTGACTCAGATGATCTGTCTGGACCCCCCTGTGGCCTGGAGTGGCTTTGAAATCTTTGTGAAAAATGATATTCCGTTTCCCCGCTCCCAGGCCTGGCACCTGGAGAGACAATGGGCCGAAAATTGATCCCGGGACGCGAGAGTACGCACTGCATACTCTCGCGTATTCCCACTCCAATTGCCGGTTTTCTGCATGCCCTGCGCATGCGCTGAAAACCGGCAATTGCTCTTCTGAAAAGGGGGCGGGGCCTGGGTGCATCGCGTGCGCGCTACAGGCTGCGCGCACGCTGTGCACTTCATGCTTTGGACGCGCAGGTAAGTAGGGAAGATTTTGGAAATGTAAAAAGGAGGAGTAAGACCCGCTTTTAAGAAGGTAAGTAGTGAATTAAGTATTTTTTTGAATTTTTTTTACAGGTATATCTTTTTTATAGACTTTAAAGACAGGTAAGTTTATTTTTATAACTTTTTAAAAGATTTTAAATTTTTTCAAAAATTTAATTTTTTATTTAAAATGGTTAATTTAATTAACTATACTTATTTTATTAATGTGATGGTTTTTTAAAAAAATTTAATTGAGGTTTAGCTGTTATTTTGGGGGGGTGTAAGATTCATAAGTCTCACAGCCATGCTGTGAGACTTATGAATGGAAGATGGTGTGCTGCCATTGGCTCTAACTGAGTCATGTGATCCCACAGCTCGCACAAATTCACTACGCCGCTGGGATACGCAAGCCCAGCACAGCTGATGTCTGGAACATCAAGTTCGTGCGAGCTGGATCAGAAAAAGCATAAGCGAGGTGAGACATCGCGGGGAAGGCTTACCCCCGCGGGAACAGAGCGAGATCAATTTCTGGGCCAATGAGTGCTGATTACTGGATGTCTGTCGTTTCCTGAGTTGATGGCCGCCATTAGCAGGTAATGGGTTTCAATCTCAAACCGAACTTGCTTAACTGGCTTATCTCCTGGAAGACAATGGCCTGGCCATCTCCTGCCTTCCACCAGTTGGGACTTTGCTCTATTGATGTGTCTCTGAGTTACCTCTCGGGGTATTGTTCCCAGTAATCATGTTAGATGGTGATGACGTCAATCGGCCTGGGTTCCCTTCCTCCCAGCCTGTCAGTGTGAGATGGCCGTTTGCATATGAATGCTCCTTAGTCAGGTTAGCCTGGTTTACAATCCGATTCCCTAAGCCACTCCCACAAGCTTGCCCAACAGTACAGTCCTTTTCTTGGGGTTTTGGATATAAAATATGATTCATAAAAATGGCCAGAATGCTGGTGCTACAGGACCAAGAACATGGAATGGATGGGGAGGGGATGTTAGATTCCAGGGGGATTGAGAGAGAGAGGGTGTTGAACTATTGGGGGCCCTGGGATGTGATACTGTTGGGGGAGCGGGTGGAATCGGATGTTATTTTTGGGTGGGGCGGGGTGAAGGAGAATAAAGGCTGTAAGTCTTTCTAAATTCCCCCCTGCCATAGAGTGGCTTCCCGGTATTAACCTGGATAGGCTGTATTAGATTTTTAAAGTGCTTCATGCATGTATAAGGAGTAATTTTTCAGATGTGCGCACCTGGCATGGAATCTTGCCTGCTGGGAGCATTTATTGGGAAACTGCAGGTGCACTCCTCACAAAATTTTGCCCATTGATTTTAATGGATGAAAAATAATGGGGAATGCAACAAATATTTCTTTACACATGCTCCTGGCAGGATTCCAATTTGGTAAAATTAGATTCATAGAATCATAGAATCATACAGCACAGAAGGAGGCCACTTAAACCTATTGTGCTTGTGCCGGCTCTCTGAAAGAGCTAGCAATTAGTCCCACTCTCCTGGTCCCTGCAGTCTTTTCCTTTGGAAGTAGAGATCAATTCTATTTTTAAAGTTACTGTTAAATCTGCTTCCACCACCCGTTCAGGCAGTCCATTCCAGATCAGAACAATACGCTGAGTAAAAAAATTTCTCCTCATCTCCCCTGGCTTTTTTTTGCAATTATTTTAAATCTGTGTCATCTGGTTACTGCCCCTCCTGTAGTGATGTTTGGGGCTGCGATGACTGGCTTCTGACAACCACAATCATCTTCCTTTGTATTAGATATGACTCCAGCCACTGGAGAGTTTTCCATTTGACCCCCATTGACCTCAATTTTACTAGGGCTCCTGGGTGTGATACTTAGGGCTCGAAATTTATTATAGCCCAGGAATGGGCGGTATCTTTAGAAAAGTTTGAGAATTAGCACCAGGCGCTAATGCTTCAGACTGCACGCAAAATCATTCTCACTGCTCAAAGAAATGTTAAAGTCTTAAAGGCCTAGCTCAGTGGTGTTACACTCAAAGGGTGGACCAATATCGGGTGCAGTCTAATCTCAACTCACCCTTGCCACAGGCTTTTCCCAGTACTTAAAGGGGAGGTTCATTGATACTGCAGCACCTCATTCTCAGCATTGCTGGCTGTGCAGCTGCCTCAGCAAGGAGAAGCACATCAAGGAGAAGGAGCCGGAGGACTGAAGCAGGTGTGCTCATGGTAGATCCACCTCAGTCAGGTGGTCAGGGTGATTGAATGCTTCAACAAATGCTACATACCACCATCTGTACCATAAGCTTCACACACTGCCCAAAGCACCAGACCCCCAGCACACACACACCAACAATCTCTACCTACCAACACTCACACCCACATCTCACGCCTTGCACACAATGACAGCTATTCAACTATGGCAGGCACAAGGGTCATTAGTTATTAGAATAAATGTGATATGTGTGATATGTTTATGCATAAATTTATTAATGAAGTTTGCAATATTTTGTGATCTCTCTCATTTCACCTTTGCGCCCAGGAGGATGCTGTGATATGGCATGACACAGGGATGGTATGATGGGCATGTGGTGAGCAAAAGGGATCTGGAATTTAAGTCATCCTGGTGTGAGGCTGGAGGTCTGTTTGGAGGAGGTGGCAGAGTTCTGTGACCACCACCTTGGTGATGCGGAGCCATCTAATACACTGCTCCTCGCTTAATTGAAGGTAGGAGAAGTGCTGTCAGAATACCCTCGGAGGGTAAGGCCTCCTGGTGAGAGCCCTGATGTCCTTCTTCATCCCTCTGCGCACATGTTCCCATATTTCTGGCTGCCTACACTCCCTCCAATGTAGATCCTGGAAGGTTAGATGGCATGCCAGTACAGCCCCCATTAATGTTGCCAAGTATAGCAGTTCAAATCTTTGATCAATAAATGTAGCTACTTTGCACTTGCCAGGACACTGCTGATAAAAAAGAACCTTGAAATTACTCATACAAAGTGGTCCACCTAGCTGAAACTGACAAGAAACCACTGAAACTAACCTGCCCTGACAGCTCCAAGTGATTAATGCGGATGCCTTTAAATAACGTCCCTGGAGCCAGCGTCCTGCAGCTGTGCACCTCCTCTCCCTGTCACTGTCTGGTCGAGGCGCTAAGGTAGGTGGCGAAAATTAATTTTGCAGATCGGGCGCCCAGTGAGAGTTGCACACTCACTGATGTCATGATCTGCCTGGCGTTGAAGTCCCCGGCGGTACCTTGTACCAGCGGCGCAAAGGGGAGACCGGATTTGCCGTGTGTCGCTGGATTGGCCTCACCCCAGCGCTACTGCATCAGCGCCCCGTTAGCGCCAGCTGCTGGCACTAACGGGAGGCACTAACCAACTGAATTTTTCCCCCTTAGTCAAATCCTGTCTTGATGTTGAGGGCAGCTGCTTTTGGAATACTAAGTGGTGGAAGTTATGCTACAGTTGTATAGAGCTCTAGTTAGACTGCAGCTGGAGTACTGTATACGGTTCTGGGCACTGCACCTCAGGAAGGATATATTGGCCTTGGAGAGGGTGCAGTGCAGATTCACCTGAATGATGCCAGAACTTCAAGGGTTAAATTATGAGGACAGGGTGCATAGACTAGGCTTGTATTCCCTCGAGTATAGAAGATTAAGGGATGATCTAATTGAGGCATTTAAGATGATTAAAGGACATGTTAGGGTAGATATAGAGAAACTATTTCCTCTGGTAGGAGACTCCAGAACAAGAGGGCATAACCTTAAAAGTAGAGCTAGGTGATTCAGGGATGATGCCAGGAAATACTTCTTCCCTCAAAGGATCATGGAAAACTGGAACTCTTTTCCCCAAAAAGCTGTTGAGGCTAGGTGAATTGAAATTTTCAAAAATGAAATTGATAGATTTTTTTTAGGTATGAGTATTAAGGGATATGGAACCAAGACGGGTAAATAGAGTTAAGATGCAAGATATCTTATTGAGTGGCGGAACAGGCTCAAGGGGCTGAATGGCCTACTCCTATTACTATGTTACTATAGTCTCACCTCTTTATTGAATTCTAGCTTCTCTGTTTAAATATCAGGGAAAATGTTACCTTGCTAAGCACTGGTCATGCATTGCATCAACCTTTTTTTTTAACTTCAGACAGACCTGGGTGGTTATTTTGGAGAAAGGGTGTAAATAGGCGCTAAGTGGGTGCTGTGCTAATAAGACACACCTGTTTAAAAGTGTGTTTGGCGGCTCCGCTTCACCAAGGATGTGGTCACAGAACTCTGCCACCTTTTGGAACCAGACCTGCAACCTTAGAGCAGGGAGACGACGGCGCTGCCAGTGGCCCTCAAATTGACCATGGCCCTTAATTTTTTTGCCAGCGGATCATTCCAGGCTGGAACAGGTGACATAGCAAACATCTCGTAGTTTGCCATCCATCACTGAATCCAGGAGGTCACAGAGGCTCTGTACCCTAGGAGAGGGGACTTCATTGTCTTCTCTCTCAACAGAGAGAAGCAGGAGGAGTGTGCACGTGGCTTTGCCAGGATATCGGACTTCCCCATGGTGCAGGGTGCCATCGACTGCACACACATGTCTTTGCGGGCGCTGCATCTCAATGGTGAGATGTTCCAACCGCAAAGGATCCCACTCACTTAATCTGCGGTTGGTGTGCGACCACTCCCAGTACATCATGCCCGCTATCCTGGCAGCAGTCAGGATGCGTTCATCCTGCGCCAGTCTGCTATGCCAGCAATCTTCCAGCCACCACGTCGAACCCGAGGATGGCTGCTCGGTTACAAGGGCTGTCTGCTCTACACCTGGCTGATGACTCCCCTCCGAAACCCTGTTACTAGTGGCCAGCAGTCATATAATAAGAGCCAAGCAGACCATTGGGGTGCTAAAGCAACTTTTCCACTGCCTTGACCGGTCAGGAAGAGCCCTCCAGTACTTGCCAGAGCGAGTGTCCCAATTCGTGGTGCTCTGCTGTATCCTCCACAACTTGGCCATCGTGAGGCGCAGCCCTTGTTACCAGGGGTTTTGTGACCACCTCAGGAGGAGGAGGAGGAAGAGGAAGAGGAGGAGGAGGAGGAGGAGGAGGAAGGGAGGAGGCAGCCTTCACATCCATGTTCTGGACCAGCTGTCCATGAGCACATCATCAGACTCCGGTTCCCCCGAATGAAACCCCAGATCCCTGTTGCGCAACATCTCCCCACCTTACCAAGCCTCTGTCATGGAACATCACAGCATCTTCTTGGCCACAATGCTAAATGAAAGCCACCAGAAAACAAACATTCTAAACCACATTTATAAATCATTCAATCCAATACTACATAACAAAGTCAACTAATCACCATTGTGCAATCCCTTAGTGTCTGTCTTCTGCATGACTTTGCCTGTCCTAGTCCTCCTACGAAGTGCTTCCCCAGTGGCTGCAGCATGGCTGGTGGAAGGCTGCTGACTGTCAGTGGGGGAGACTGCAGATGGCCTTGCAGGATGACCTGGAGTAGCTCTGGGCCTAGAAGACCCAGCTCTAGACTGCACCACCTCAGCATGGGCGGCAGCAGTCTGGGCTGGCTGGCTGACAGGCAACAGCAAGGGCACTGGCAGAGTGGCAGTGGTGGAAGTACGAATGCTGTCATCCTGAGAGAGGACAGCAGGTTCGTGCTCCACGGAGCCACTGCCACTCCCCCGGGGCGGTGCCTCAGCAATCCTAGTAATCTGTTGGAAGACAGGTTGCTGGACTGCTGTGGGACCCTGCAAGCCCCTTTTCACACGAGTAAATGCAGCCACGATAGCAGCAGTCTGAGCTTGCGTGGCAGCAAGCTGAGCCTGCATGTGAGCAGTCTGAGCCTGCATGACAGGAATCTGAGCTTCCACTGCAGCGCTCAGGCATTGGGTTGCTTCCACTTGTGCTGCAGTGGAGTCTGCGACATTGCCCGTCACTTCCAGCATCATGGTTGGGTCCACAAGTGCTCTAATGGAGTTGCCCATCACTTCCATCCTGGATATCATGAGCTCCAAGCTCTGCGCAAAGCCCTGTGCGAAATTGGGGCCGGACTCCTCCATGCTCCTTGACAGTGACAACAGGCTCTCTGGCAGGCCTGCCAATGCACCAAGCATTTCTGTGTGTATGCCCATCAGCTTTCATCTGTAGGCCGCCCCATTGAAGTCTGCACCTGAGTCCTCTGCAGCAGAACTCGTGTGTGACCTCACCCTCCGGGGAGTTGGCACCTGCACTACCCTTTCCCCCTGCCCTGGCTGCAGGCCACTCGTGCCCGGTGACTCACCACGTGCAGATCCCTCCTCTCTACTACCCTCTAAATTACGCGCAGTGCCAGTTTCTGAGCTGGTGCCTGGGAGTGTCAGATCGAGTGACGGTGTCTCTTCTCTATCACTCTCCTCATGCTCTTCCTGCAAGGAAAAGTAAGAAATTAAAAAAAAAATACTTCTAGGAGAACATTACTATCTGCAGGAGTGAGACTCCACATTTTTAATTGTTCCTTTTCTGGGCTTCCAAGGTTGAATTTCGTGTCAGGACCATAAATCACCCCATTAACAGGGTCCTTATGACATGAAATGCCAGCCCTAACTTTCTGCAGTGAGATTCATTCATATTTACGTTGCGAATCCAGCAATTTCTTGAGACTCACGGGGAGGTTAACGGCAAGCTTTTGTTTTTACAAGGCTAATGGTGGAGCAGCGCAAATTGCCCAGCAATTTATGGTGATTTGCAATTGAGGGCATATCTCTTCCTCGCCATAAATTGCTTGTTTTTTACGCACTAATAATGGCGGGCGTCGTAAAGTCGCTATTATTTTTCCAGCAATTTTTGGGCCTTTATTAAAACAGCTTTTTATATTTGTATGTATGACACTTATATTCATTAGAATATTGTCTTGGCATAGCTGGCTGATATTTTGTTCCCATGTCACACAAGAGAGACTTTTTGATTGATTATGTCTGATTAACTGGCATGAAGTAGGTGAAACTGACAGAAAAGATAAAAGTTTTTGCTCAGTTAGCACTCCACCCAAGTTTTCTGTTGGATTTAACGCTGGTACCAGTAACGTCCCCATTTTGCAGTTGGCTATATTAAAATTGGGCCCAAATGACATCACTAAATGTCCACACAATTTTCTGGTGTTTATGCTGATATGGCGCTCAGCCTTTTACCTGTTGATATAACATGGGAACCGGGGCTACCAGTGTGCGCTGTTGACATAAATGCATTTAAAGAGCCTGACTGCTGCATTTGGAAGATATTTGTGAATATATTTTCTTTTTTTTTGTTCCATTCCCTTCTCAAGTTAGTTGGTCAAGAGGATTTATGCCAAATGTCCTGGCACAGCCACTTTTTGACATGTCTATAATAGTGGGACGATGGGTTTCCCAGTGAGAAATTGCCTTTATTTACGTATTTTGGAGGAAGAGGAGGAACAATACAGGAATGCCAGGCAGATCAGGCTGCACCCTCTAGCCAGTACCTTTACACCCATATTTGCAGATAGGGATGCACCTATGGCAATACCATGACGACACAAGCTCCAGGTCAGCAGGCAGCCAGGTACCAAGCTGTGCCACCTACGACAAGGATGCCTGAAGTTAACTTGTACCAGAGGACTGGCACTGCAGTAATGGTCAGCTACACTCAAATTCTATTTTTCCACCTCCTTTCAGGCAAGCTGCAATGCTTTCCTAGGAGAAGGGTACCTTGAAGTGGCAAGCAATGCCAACAACCTTGTCACCACCTCATTCTGCCCCACCTCTGTATTGCCAGGTGTTGGGGTGTTATATGCTGCTCATCATATGGCCACAGACTACGCTTCCCACCTCCACTTTTATTGCGCTAGCCATTAGATTTTCCAGACATTTCGTTCCAACCTTTGCTAAGACTGAAATATGCGTTAGAAATATTAACAGCCTCTCTGTAAAGGCTAAATAAGAATTTTTGCTCATAACTGCCCACTTATCTTTGAAGGCTACATCCCTTTAAATTTAACCCACCGTCCCTTTACTGTTTGCTTACGTATGATATTCCACCCACTTGCGTTCCCTCCCAATGCCAGGTCCAATATGGAATGGGAGCTCATCAGTACTATTTAAATGAAGCCAACTGTGTAAGATCAGGTGGGGTAAGCAGATTAACAGTTGGCCAGGTAGGCAGTTAAAAACGAGCAGGTTACTCGACCTGCTCAAATCCCGACCATTTCTGATATTAGCCTGCAGGGTTTGCAGGCGGATGAGGCGTCCACCGAAAGCAGGAGGGAGCCTCATAAATCTATTGCGTCACTCGGACCCCGATGCAGTCAAAGAGCATCGAGGGAGATAAGTCCATATAAATGTCTGCATAGCTCCACGGGATATGAATCTATAAAGCAATATATTTGATTAAATGCTTGGCTTTATAAATAATATTGATATGTTTTTCAATAAGGAACTGAATAAGCAGTTTTGATGAAATAATTCCTCCCAAGTTTACACCCTAATGAGAAGCTGCAAGTGAATTTTTAGTTATGTGTAAACTGGAAATGCGCACGTGTAGAGCTTTGTAAGTGGATCGTGTTCTCTGTACGTATAAAGGTCTGAGATGTGCACTGTTCCACCGAGGGCCTGAACGGGGGAGGCCGCTGCGGCTTGTCCACCAGGCAGAAGCAGGTCTGCAACTGGTCTGAAGACAGGAGAGGTCTTTCAGGTAAGTCTAAAACTTTCCTTTGTAGTGCCAAGAGGGAGAGGAGTGCTCCTGCCGGCCCCAAAAGGAAAGTCGCGGCCTCCCCTGCCCTGGAATTTCCCCAGTTTCCCTCCCGCGAGAGTCCCTTCCTGCAACTTACATAGAAGCTGATGGGCATCCAAGAACCACCCGATCTTCACCTGTTGGCAGCCGTTCTGTGCCCATTACCGATGGGAAGTGGACCGGCTTCATTTAAATGAGGTCTGGCAGTTAAGATCGATGTGATCGGGCTTTCGATTAAGCATAAACTCCAAACCTTTGCACTTGGAAAAAAAATTATTTGGTGAGGCGGGGGTGGGGGGGGGTGGGTGGTCACAGCTCCACATGTGTGCCACACTGGACCTGCATCAAATAGCGTGCATGCACACAACTATACACAGATATGGAACAGCTTACATGTATGAAACTGCAGAACTTCATGGCTCTACGGAACAGTGCACATCTCAGACCTTTATACGTCCAGAGAACACGATCCACTTACAAAGCTCTACACGCTTGCACTTTCAGTTTTCGCACAATTAAAACTCCACTCGCAGCGTCTCCTTGCTGAGGGAGGGGCCGAGCTCACACAGCCAGGGGAAAGGCTTAGAGTAATAACTGAGCTGGCAGAGAGCAATTAGACCACTGCCAATTGTGTCGTGCTGAGCTCTTCCCACCAGGAGCATCAAGGAGAGATAAATCTATATAAACGTGTGAATTGCTCCATGGGATATGAATCTATAAAATAATATGTTTGATTAGATGCTTGGCTTTGTAAATAGCATTGATCTGTTTTTCTATAAGAAACTGAATAAGCAATTTTGATTAAATAATTCCCAGCAAGTTTACACCCCTCATCATTGACACTTCTGAGTAACGTGTTTTTCCTCTATGCGGCCTCGTCAATAGTGTGAGGAATCATTTCCCATAACTTTCCCAACTTCTTCTTGCTAAACCATTAATTACTTCTGTTATGGTTTTATTTTTACCATTTTCTTCACCAACAGTTTCTGGAAGTGCATCATATCCGTCGTGAACTGAAAGCCCTTCCCCCCCCCAACTTCCTGGGCTCTGACAGAGGGTCACAGGCCTGACACGTTAACCTGACCTTCCTCTTTCCACAGATACTGCCTGCCCTGCTGAGTGTTTCCAGCGTTTTCTGGTTTTTTTCCCCCCACTTCCTCCTCCTACATTGTGCTTGGATCCAGGGATCAACGATGCTCTTTCAGCAAAAATGATATCCTCTGCTTTCATCTGTTCACTTTCTTTGAGGAAGGAAAGCAGGTGAACTTTAAAAATACTGACAAACAAAATTACATTTTAATAACACTTTGTAGCTTTAAGATAGTTCGCAGGTTTTAAGATGCAAATACAACAAAGTCACATTTAGGTCTGACTGACACAATGACAACATTCAAACACACATTCCTAATTCTCAATTGAATAGTTGGGACTAATTTACAAAGTCCCACCCTGTTAGATCTCCAGAACAGCAAGTCTGGTAATCTTAGTTACTATATTAACAACATTAAACAATCTAATCAGCCAAAACAAAGGCCCAGAGTTTGCGGTGGGTAATAACAGCGAACGAACAGCATTCGCTGTTATTACCCCTTAGAAACTGGCCGCAACTTCAGGATGTAGCGCATCCTAACGCAGAGATCCTGAAGCTGCGGTCAGTCATTCACTGCTCTGACACCGGCTGGGCTGTGGACAACCCCCACCACCCTCACAGCCGGCAATCAGTGTAATCTGTGAAACCGGGAAAACCGACGAAAATATCGCCGTTAAATACCCCATTAAAAGTTAGACCTTGTTGGATTTGGTGTAACTGGGGTTTTAACAGTGTATTGACTGCTAAACAAAGGTTATGGCCCTGAAAAATGAATTTTAATTTTGTGGAGTGTCAAATTTATCCATTTTAATAAAAGTTTAGGGGGTGAAATTGGGTATGGCCCCGTTTGTGGCGCTAACACATTAAAAGTTGAGAAATTTAGCGGCAGGCACTTTTGCGCTCCAGGAAGGAAGTGGAGCGTTAAATCAAGCGCTTCACTTCCTTCTTGGAGCACAATCGGCAGCAGGCGGGGCAGAGACTCCAGCAGTGCTGCTCACTGGGTCGCGTTCAAAGGCTCCTTCCCTCCCTCGCTGCAGGCTCTGCAATAGAAAAATTATCTACCTGGACCACCAAGGCTGCCGCGATCCCGGGCGATCAGCCCGGCACTCAAGCAGAGAGCCAGGCTGATCGATCGCGGGCAGGAACCTGCGAAAAAAACCACAACAAGAAAGGTAAGTTTTTTTTTTACTTACCTCGGCCACCTCGCCTTTAATCATCGCCCCCGAAGCGGCCGGCCACCCGATGCACGCCTCCTGCAGCTGTCGGTGTTTTCGACCGGCGCTGCTGCAGGGGGCGGAAGTCAATTTCGGGTCCGGGGCGATGCGCACGGTGATGACGTCATGATCTCCTGGCGAAGGAGACTGAGGCGCAACGCCGTAGCGCCGCCGCAAAGCTCCCGCCGAATATGGTGGGAGTCGATGCCAGCGCCACGCCCGGTCACAAAGCCATTTGCGCCCCTTTAGCGCCCCCCGGGGAGGACGCTAATTTCTCGCCCAGAAATTTTAAAGAAAGTTTCTTTAAAAAAATTATTTTAAAAAAAGGTTAGTTCATCTTTATTTCAGGTTTACCTTTTCCCCATGTGAGGGCCCCAGTCTTTGATTTGCTCCCTCTAACATTTAAAAAAAATTAGAATCAAAGGAGCTTACTCACTTCCTGGTTCGCTGTCTGTGAGAATTATGCATTTTGATTAGCTGCTTAGACAGCTTGTTGACATCACAGCAGCTCGCGTTAGGGATTCCCCATTAACTTACGCTGATTTCAGTTGCATGTCGGAAAAGCCGAACTTATTGCCACAGAGATCCTTGCGGGAAGCTTACTTCGGGGCCAGTGACGAATGCCTTTGCTTCGCTGCTGACCGCAAATTACGGGCCAAAGACTCCCTTTGAAGTAGCAAAAGTCAGGTTTTAAAAACTAGCTCAGGAAGAATGCTGCTGCTGAGCTTTTTGATACACTAATATAAAACAACACACATTTCATAATTTGTGACAATTTCTCAAAACAAATTGGATAACATTTTTCATAACCAGAAGCACTTTGGTATTTCAAATGAGCCAATTGTATTCTGATCAACATATTTTGCAAAAAATAAGGTTTAAAATGAAAAAGTGGTTTCAGATTAATTTGATTACGTTCATGACTTCTAATAGTGTTAATTCATAGCGCTCACCGTCTGTCCATGAATGGAGAATTGTTACACTGCATTCTCCTGGTGCCACAAACTGTGATCCTGATTTTAAAGGGGCGGGGCAGGGGGGGGGCAGGTATATTGTGCGTGAGCACTGAAGCGGACAACGCACCCACGGACTCAGGGGAAGTTATAGCATACAATTGGCAGAATCCCCCATGGAAATGAATGGCATTAGCCTTTAACTTCATGCAAATTCCACTCAAATTTAGTGAAATTAGACTTTCAACCAACACTCCCATGTTCCATGTTCCTCAGCTTTCATTTCCTTTTCATTCTCCTGCAACATGAACACCAGCTAAAACTACTTCTTTAGATATTGCGGGAGAATTTGCTGATCATTACCTTGTGGTGGCAGGTGCCCAGAATGGGTGGTGAGGGAATTAGAAAATTTGGTGGAGAACCCAATTGGTGGGTCACCAACTATATTATATACTTCAAAGGGAAGGGTACGTAACATGGATGGGAGAAGATCCTGGGAGAGCATCATTACATTAAAATAATTTCATGAGATAGTCATGAAACCATCTCTGCCACCTCTGCTGCAGTGGTGGCTGTTTAGTTCTGTTCTCTTTTTGCTAGGTGTTCTATCATTTGGTTGTGGGGGGTGGTGGTGGCTAGATGTTCATTATATGTATTTATGTCATTTGGCACTGTGCTTGAGTATTTTTATTTTATTCGTTCATGAGATGTGAGCATCGCTGGCAAGGCCAGCATTTATTGCCCATCCCTAATTGCCCTTGAGAAGGTGATGGTGAGCCGTCTTCTTGAACCGCTGCAGTCCGTGTGGTGAAGGTACTCCCACGGTACTGTTAGGGAGGGAGTTACAGGATTTTCACCCAGCGACGATGAAGGAATGGCGATATACTTCCAAGTCAGGATGGTTTGTGACTTGGAGGAGAACTTGGAGGTGGTGGTGTTCTGCTGCACCTGCTGCCCTTGTCCTTCTAGGTGGTAGAGTTTGCGGGTTTGGGAGGTGCTGCCGAAGAAGACTGGGCGAGTTGCTGCAGTGCATCTTGTAGATGGTACACACTGCAGCCACGGTACGCCGGTGGTGGTGGGAGTGAATGTTTAAGGTGGTGGATGGTGTGCCAATCAAGCAGTCTGCTTTGCCTTGGATGGTATTGAGCTTCTTGAGTGTTGTTGGAGCTGCAAGTGGAGAGTATTCCATCACATTCCTGACTTGTGCCTTGTAGATGGTGGAAAGGCTTTGGGGAGTCAGGAGGTGAGACACAGGCCTCTGACATGCTCTTGTTGCCACAGTATTTATGTGGCTGGTCCAGTTAAGTTTCTGGTCAATGATGTTGATGGTGGGGGATTCAGCAATGGTAATGCCTTTGAATGTCAAGGGGCAGTTGTTAGATTCTCGCTTGTTGGAGATAGTCATTGCCTGGCATTTGTGTGGTGTGAATGTTACCTGCCATTTATCAGCCCAAGCTTGAATGTTGTCCGGATCTTGCTGCATGCGGGCATGAGCTGCTTCATTATCTGAGGAGTTGCGAATGACACTGAACACTGTGCAGTCATCAGCGAACATCCCCACTTCTGACCTTGTGATGGAGAGAAGGTCATTGATGAAGCAGTTGAAGATGGTTGGGCCTAGGACAACTGCCCTGAGGAACTCCTGCAGCGATGTCCTGGGGCTGTGATGATTGACCTCCAACCACCACAACCATCTTCCTTTGTGCTAGTTATGACTCCAGCCAGTGGAGAGTTTCCCCCCTGATTCCCATTGACTTTAGTTTTACTAGGGCTCCTTGATGCCACACTCGGTCAAATGCTGCCTTGATGTCAAGGGCAGTCACACCTCACCTCTGGAATTCAGCTCTTTTGTCCATGTTTGGACCAAGGATGTAATAAGGTCTGGAGCCGAGTGATCTTGACAGCACCCAAACTTTGCATCAGTGAGCAGGTTATTGGTGAGTAAGTGCCGCTTGATAGCACTGTCAACAACTCCTTCCATCACTTTGCTGATGATTGAGAGCAGACTGATGGGGCGATAATTGGCCGGACTGGATTTGTCCTGCTTTTTGTGAACAGAACATACCTGGACAGTTTTCCACATTGTTGGATAGATGCCAGTGTTATAGCTGTGCTGGAACAGCTTGGCTAGAGGCGCGGCTAGTTCTGAAGCACAAGTCTTCAGCCCGACAGCCGGGATGTTGTCAGGGCCTTTGGTATATCCAGTCTGCTTCATCAATGACCTTCCCTCCAACATAAGGTCAGAAATGGGAATGTTCGCTGATGACTGCACAGTGTTCCGTGCCATTCGCAACTCCTCAGATAATGAAGCAGTCCATGCCCACATGCAACAAGACCTGGACGCCGTTCAGGCTTGGGCTGATGAGTGGCAAGTAACATTCGCGCCACACAAGTGCCAGGCAATGACTATCTCCAACAAGCGAGAGTCTAACAACTGCCCCTTGACATTCAACGGCATTATCATCGCCGAATTCCCCATCATCAACATCCTGGGGGTCACCATTGACCAGAAACTTAACTGGACCAGCCACATAAATACTGTGGCAACAAGAGCAGTTCAGAGGATAGGTATTCTGCGGCGAGTGTCTCACCTCCTGACCCCCCAAAGCCTTTCCACCATCTACAAGGCACAAGTAAGGAGTGTGATGGAATACTCTCCACTTGCCTGGATGAGTGCAGCTCCAACAACACTCAAGAAGCTCGACACTATCCAGGACAAAGCAGCCCACTTGATTGGCACCCCATCCACCACCTTAAACATTTACTCTCTCCACCACCGATGCACCGTGGCTGCAGTGTGTACCATCTACAAGGTGCACTGCTTCAACTCGCCAAGGCTTCTTCGACAGCACCTCGCAAACCCGCGACCTCTACCACCTAGAAGGACAAGGGCAGCAGGTGCATGGAAACACCACCACCTCCAAATTCCCCTCCAAGTCACACACCACCCTGACTTGGAAATATATCGCCGTTTCTTCATCATCGCTGGGTCAAAATCCTGGAACTCCCTCCCTAACAACACTGTGGGAGAACCTTCGCCACATGGACTGTAGCGATTCAAGAAGGCGGCTCACCACCACCTTCTCGAGGGCAACTAGGGATGGGCAATAAATGCTGGCCTTGCCAGTGACGCCCACATTCGATAAACGAATAAAAAAAAAACATGCACCACTCTATTCCTCTTGATCCTGTAACATAGCAAACATGCACCCTATTATATCTGTCTGTGTTGGAAGAGAGAATTTTCCTGAAAGAAACATAGGGCTGGAGTTTGAATCTGGGGTCGGGTTGGGGTCGGGAATCACACATTCTGGCTTGTAAACCCGCCTCCATCGAGATGTGGCCAATCCACTGTATTTTCCCTTGATTGACCTTGTTGAGCCCGCCCAGTGGGCTCAGCAGGCCAATTAAGGGCCACCCGGCAACAGGTGACGTCACAGATTGACATTTCATCTGTCAAGAGCTTTTGACAGATGAAATATCAGCGTTTGACAGCTCCGTGAAGCTGTCAAACACTCAAAATATGATTTCTAACTTCAGTCCTTCCTCTCAGGCTGAGTTAGAAATCATTCCAGCACAGAAAACGGAAGGCTGCAGTTTCTGACAGAACCACGGCTTTCCTGCTTTCTGCGCCGGTGAGATTTCTAACTCCCGAGAACTGAAGGGCTGACACCTGCAGGAGGAAGTTAAGGTAAGTAAAACTTTTTCCAACACTTAGCACTTACCTTACACACTTACCTCTGCACACATGCACCCATCACTCACCTGCCCACCGGACATATCGACCCCTCCAACCCCTGCAGACCCACGGCCTGACCCGATAACTTGGCGTGGTTGCCACCTGTCGGGAAGCCCACACTTTCCTTTTTAAAATAGGGATTATGCAAAAAACTGCCTGTTAACTACCTGTTAACAAACAGTTAATTGTCACTATTCCCTTCCCGCCTCGGGGAGTCGGGTCTCAGAACAGGTCGGGTACCCGCTGCCAGAGAAACTGGCATGGAGGCGGGTTGGAGGCGGGATGGGGTCGGGACACCCGAATCTGCAACTTTAACCCCACCCCCCCACCCCCCGCCTCCAAACCCGACTCCACGGGTCATTGAAAATCCAGCCCATACTGTCATTGTACATTATCCACTATTGTTCTGTGGTTCTCAGCTCATGTTCACAATCCAATACTGAACTTTGTAATGTGACCCACAAAGAACAAAGCAAACATTCAGTTAGTTTCATTTTATCTCACAGTCAGTTTAGATTTTTGCTTTATCCTTTCCTTTGCTACACACCATAGGCATCTCTTAGATTGCACTATTTTTCATATATTTCCCTTAGGACACAAGCAAGAGATGTAATCAGAGGGTTACCATAGTAACTAGCCCTTCCCATAAAATATCCTGGCGTGTCAGATACCTATGTTAGCCTTTTTCAAACAGAAAATTTAGATTACAGAACAGCTACACGTATTCAGTTCTTTACAAGTATATCTACATAGCTAAATGCATAATTTACCAAATGTAGGCATTATAAATGTAATTATATACATACTTTATATGACCAATGTGAAATCTAGCAAATAGAATCAGTGGAGTTCCAGATACAATAAGAGAGTACTTGCTTACCATTTAGTCTGAAATAAATGTATTTTAAATACTTTCTACTTAGCTCAACCTGAGCACTATTAAACATTCGTGCTACATCTGCCCTCTTCTGTGTTTCTGAAAATAACAAAGCTATTTAAACAAAGATTGGATCTGTATGACGTGTTTTACTTTTTCTTAATGGGAAACCAAGGTGAACGATTGAGCCCCATGGTGCAAGACACCACCTAGGTTAAAAAGAGTACATCAGAACATGGTGACTAAGTAATGTCAAACTTGGATTTTAAAAGCCTGAGGTTTGAGGGTAGCACTCTCACCTCTGAGTCAGAAGGTTGTGGGTTCAGGTTCCACTCTCGAGACTTCAGCACAAAAATCTAGGCTGACACTCCAGTGCAGTCGTGAGGGAGTGCTGCACTGTTGGAGGTGCCGTCTTTCGGATGAGATGTTAAACCGAGGCCCCGTCTGCTCTTTCAGGTGAATATAACAGATCGAAGAGGGGCAGGGGAGTTATTCCCGGTGTCCTGGCCAATATTTATCCCTCAATCAACATCACTAAGACAGATTATCAGGTCATTATCACATTGCTGTTTGTGGGAGCTTGCTGTGTGCAAATTGGCTGCCACATTTCCCACATTACAACAATGACTACACTTCAAAAGTACTTCATTGGCTGTAAAGCGCTTTGGAACATCATGAGGTTGTGAAAGGCGCTCTATAAATGCAAGTCTTTTATTTCTCTTTAAAAGTAGGGGAGATGAGTTTTAATTGATACTCAGTAAAGGTTTAGGTTATACAGTAGAATAGTGTATTTGGAAGATAGAAAGGGTAATAGAGGAAACTTCAGAGAAGCACCGACCTTAGCATCAGTAAAATTGAGAACAAATGAGAGAGAGGGACAAGAAAAGCTGTGATGTAGAAAAGTGAGTTTGGAGATCAGAGGTGAGAGAGACATCACATCAATTGGCAAAGATGTTCTTGTATCCTATACAAGAATGAAACAAAAGTGTGGGAGCAGTATTCAATTCTTGAGCAGACTTATAGGGGGAAAAATTCGGTTGCTTTGCGCCTCCCGTTAGCGCCCTAAGAGGGCGCTAATGGGGTGCAAAGCAACGAGCGCCCGGGTGTGGCAAAGTTTGTGCCGCTCGCGAAATTGACCAGACATTTTGCGGCGGCGCTAAACACTACCGCCATGATCTCCTGCGCCCGTAGATCGTGACGTCAGTCGAGTGTGCAACGCCCCGGTAGCGCCCCGGACTGGATATCGAGTGGCGCCCCCTGCCTTACCACCTGCTGCTTGCAACGACAGGTTGAGGGGAACATTTTGCAGTCGGGAAGGGACTGGGGGAACGCTATTTAAAGGCGAACGCTTCCTGCCTTTTTTTTTGTCGGCGACATTTTTGCACCACGCATTCTGAGAGAGAGAGAGAGACTTCTGGAGAGATTCAACGCTGTGTGAAGGAGTTTTGGGTACTGAGCAGCACTTTGCAGGTTCATTTTGATTTGCCCTTCCTTGTATCGATTTAGAAGAGACTTTGGGGGTTACACTCTGAGCTCTTTCGCTGGCCCTCTCCAGTGTTCTTTCCAGCAGATTTGATGTACAGGTCTCTCCAGGCCGAGATTCAAGGCTGCAATGAGCAGGGTGTGGATGGAGAGCAAGATCGACCCTCCCCTTTAAGAACTGGCCGGCGCTAGTGTGTCTGTGTTCCATTGCTGACTGACATCACCTGAGCTTCACCAGCGCTCTGAGTTAGCGCCTCGCTCCTCGGCGTTAGCTCCTTAAGAGAGGTGTGTAGCACCTGATTTAGCGCTCCAATCACCTCCAGGGGCGATAGAGGCCAAGTTTGCAGTCGGAGGCGATAATTAGCGCCAGGCGCTAAACTTTGCTCCCGGCCGATAATTGTGCCCCAAACGGGGCGATACTGAATTTCTCCCCCAAAGATTTCTTCAAATCATTCCCTGGGGGCCAGTGGAGTAAATATTTTGCTCACTCATCTAGGGTGCTCTGTCACTTGCTCCAAAATGATTGGATAATAAATGCATATTCCAGTATATTCCTCGAATGATTACATCTCTATCTCATATACTTAGCCAGTTCTAATGGTTGTAAATCGACGTTAAGTTACAAATCCTGTGGATCAGTCTACTGCCTTCAGTTATTGAAGACAGGGATCAGTTTCTTCTGTATGATGCCTTTTTTTGTGAGGAGGCGATGACTAATCACTTATTCCATCTGTTTTCATTGGGTAGATTTTAACTATCGGGTGTCCCACGGGTGGAGCACGCTGCCTGGCCTACCACCCAAAGGTACTGGCGTGAGGCCTGGGGGTTCATTCCCATGACACACAACTTCCTTAGTGCTGCACTGAAGTGTCAATCTAATTTTGTGCTCAAGTCTCTGGAGTGGGACTTGAACCCACAACCTTTGACTCAGAATGCTACCACTGAGCCACGGCTAACGTACGCCTCATTCCCATAACGTGACAGGAGCAGCCACCAAACGAGTGCTCCACCACAGCTCACCAGATCTGGGCCAGCGCAATATCTGGCCGATCCGGCCAGCAGAAAGAAAGAAAGAAAAACTTTCATTTATATAGCGCCTTTCACGACCACCGGACGTCTCAAAGCGCTTTACAGCCAATGAAGTACTTTTTGAAGTGGAGTCACTGTCGTAATGTGGTAAACGCGGCAGCCAATTTGCGCACAGCAAGCTCCCACAAACAGCAACGTGATAATGACCAGCTAATCTGTTTTAGTGATGTTGATTTGAGGGATAAATGTTGGCCAGGACACCTGGGATAACTCCCCTGTTCTTCTTCAAAATAGTGCCTTGGGATCTTTTACGTCCACCTGAGAGAACAGACGGGGGCCTCGGTTTAACGTCTCATCCGAAAGACGGCACCTCCGACAGTGCAGCGTTCCCTCAGCACTGGCACTGGGAGTGTCAGCCTAGCTTTATGTGCTCAAGTCCCTGGTGTGGGACTTGAAACCCACAACCTTCTGACTCAGAGGCGAGTGTGCTACCAACTGAGCCACAGCTGACAGACAGGTAGGTACGGCGTGGGGGGGGGTGGGGGGGGGGGGTTGCCCATCGCGGAGGGGTTGCCCGGGGTGGCAGTGGTCCACATTATTCTTGCAGAGTCCTGAGGAGCCGTCGTTGCTCCTCCTGGACCCACAAACATAACTTTAAAACTTACCATTTTTGGTCCTCTTCGATGATACCACTGGCTAATGCCTCCCAAAATGGCAATGTACGTCATAGGACCCTGATTTACATGTTAAAAGGGCCTATCTCCTGAAATAGGTGGGCCCTCCGGCTGCCCAGCGGTCAGCCCCATTCAGGATAGCGTTGGCCAGATTGGGAATAGGGAAGTCAAATTTTTATCCGCAATTTTCGAGGCACCACTACCCTGCTTCTGCTACTCAAAATTTCCCCCATACTTTTCATTGCTGATTTCCTTGGGTTGATTAGGAATATTCAAAGTTTTAAAAGGGTAAATGAAAATCAGTACAGCACAGGCAATATTAATAAAGTTACCTTCAATATGACAGGTCATTTTAAGGAACGAAGAAGTATCAATTGAACTCTTGTCCTTTCGTTTGCCAAGAAATAAACTTTTGTTTCAATGAATAAAACATACTCCTGTTTTGTTGGGTTGCGTTCTAAGTCCCTGAGGCTACTCAACTTCAGAACGGCAGGGATGTGAGCTGAATTTGATGAACGCACATTTCTGAAAAATTATTCAGCGATGAGAGAGCAGATCATAAGTTGTCACATCCCAAGATACAATTTTCCATCTGACTGTAATTGGTAACAATGTCCCCAGAGACAGCCAACAATCATTCATCTTATTGTGTAGATTAAGTGGCATCAAACAGATGATGTATTGCGCCTTGGTGGAAGTTAAATGATAACCAGTTGCTTTGTTTTCTCTGTGAAAATAGGGATAATATTCCTGTTGCTGTCGATCTTTTAAAATGTGCGTTTGAATGATGATCTCTTAAAAATATTAAGTATACTTTTTCCTGGACAAAAAGGTTCATTGACTTTTGAGGTATTTGAAGGAAAGTTGGATGAATTTGGGCATTTGTTTTCAGCTACTTCCTCTGCTCTCCCTCCCCATCGAACATACGGGGGGGGGGGGTGCTGATTTTAATTTGAGGTGCCCAACAGGCAGGCAGCGGGCAGAGTGTGCCCACCGTCCTCCTGCTGGTATTACTTTAAGGCTTGAACCATTTTGAAGCCCAGGCCTCATTTACATGCAGCTGGCAAGTTGTGGGCGGCAAAGGGATGCTCTGAGGCCGCTTTTCAGTTGGGGAGGGTGGGAAATCAGCCACTCCTACGCTGAGACAGCCAACAGTTGGAGCTTGGTTGGCGGGGGGGTCGGGGGGGGGGGCAAGAGAGGGGGGGGTGGAGCCACCCCCAGGCCAGCAGTGGGCCAGACTTCTCTTGTGGTTCAGGCGGAGCTCCCTGTGAAAGTTACTATCGAGTCCGCTTCCACCGCCCTTTCAGGCAGTGCATTCCAGATCATAACGACTCGCTGCTTACAAAAAATTCTCCTCATCTCCCCCCTGGTTCTTTTGCCAATTATCTTAAACCTGTGAACTTTGGTTACCGATCTTGTTGCCAGTGGAAACAGTTTCTCCCTATCTCCTCTGTCAAAACCCTTCAGAATTTTGAGTAACCCCATTAAATCGCCCCTTAACCTTCTCTGCTCTAAGGAGAACAATCCCAGATGTTTGGTGGTGATGTATGAATATTTAAATTTAATACATTTTTCAGCATAGTGCCAACTTATTTTTACTGGACTGCTGGACAGAAATGGTTGCATTTGCCAGGGGGAGCGAAAATGTCCATTTCTGTCCCAAATCCATAACTTCCGTATATATTGAAACCATAAAACAGCAAAAAAGCCATCTGACCACATGAATCACATGCTCAATTCCCTATTCACAGTTAAATCCTGTGTTGCTAATAATGGGGAGTAATGCACTCCACAACCAGTGTAAAAATCCCTCCTGCTTTCTGTCATAAGTCTCTTACATTTAATCTTATATTAATGTCCCATTATCCTACATCCCTCAATCACTGGAAACAATCTGTTTCTATCTCTACACTCTCTACTCTGTCCCATCCCTCCATAAGTGTGGTAGTGTGGTAGCACACTTGCTTCTGAGACAGAAGGTTGTGGGTTCAAGCCCCACTCCGGGGACTTGAGCACATAAAGCTAGGCTGACACTCCAGTGCCAGTGCTGAGGGAGTGCTGCACTGTCGGAGGTGCCGTCTTTCAGATGAGACGTTAAACCGAGGCCCCGTCTGCTCTCTCAGGTGCACATAAAAGATCCCATGGCACTATTTCGAAGAAGAGTAAGGGAGTTATCCCCGGTGTCCTGGCCAATATTTCTCCCTTAACCAACATAACAAAAACAGATTATCTGGTCATTATCATGTTGCTGTTTGTGGGAGCTTGCTGTGCGCAAATTGGCTGCCGCGTTTCCCACATTACAACAGTGACTCCACTTCAAAAAGTACTTCATTGACTGTAAAGCGCTTTGAGACGTCCGGTGGTTGTGAAAGGCGCTATATAAATGCAAGTCTTTCCTTCATAATTTTAAGCACCTCTATCTCTTTTAACTCCTCTGTTTCTACTAAAAACAAACTCAATTTTGTGAGTCTTTCTACATATTTGTATTTCCTCATACCAGGCAGCATCTTAGCGAATCTGTGCTGTACTCTCTCTATTGCCTCAATATCCTAGCTATAATATGGAGCCCAACACTGCACACAGTGTTCCAACTGTGGGCTTATTAAGGTTTTATATCGATTCACTATTACATCTTGACTTTTATATTCTATACCTCATGCCATAAACCCCAGCATTCCATTAGCTTTGTTATGGTCTTATCCACTTGAGCTGTTGCTTCTAATGCCTTGTGAACCTCAACACCCAAATCTTTTTGCCACAATTTTATATGCATTGACATTAACTGTGGGCAATGCACCTGCGATTTGTGAGGCTCCGCCAGTGGAATAGGGCCGTGGAAAGTTGCACCCTGGATGTCTGACGGCAGTGGTTTCTGGAACCCCTTGAGCAGGTAGATATCAGCTGACACTGATAGAATTCGGATTCATATCAGTGAGAAAGGGGACTGTGCTAACAGAAGAACACGCTGAGTTAGCAGGAAAGATGGAGAATCCATAATAGACATTATGAGAATCTCCAATTCTCATAAAAACTCACCGGCTTAGTATGAAAAATATGTACGTACACAGCTTATTTTAAAATGTGTTTTTGATACTTTTTTGTGCTCATGAGGTGAAGTGGTCAGTGTTGGCAATGGATCACCAAACAATCCCAGGTGAGGTATAGAACAACCAATTGCAGAGTTAAGCTCCCTTTACAGTGGCCAGAAATGTTCTCAGTGCTGATCACGTTGCCAGAATTTTGGCAGAAACCCAGCCCTGAGGAAATTCCCGGCCTCTTGTCTTAACCACAACCTTAGGAGAACATCCACTATTGCATCACTTCCCACATTAGTCACACGGAATCAGTCGTGGCTCAATGGTAGCACTCTCAGTACTGAGGGAGTGCTGCACTGTCGGAGGTGCTGTCTTTTAGATGAGACATTAAACCGAGGGCCTGTCTGCCCTCTCAGGTGGAAGTAAAAAATCCAATGGCACTATTTTTAAGAAGAGGAATGGGAACTCCTGGCCAACATCACTGAAACAAATTATCTGGTCATTATCACATTTCTGTTTGTGGGAGCTTGCTGTGCGCAAATTGGCTCATTGATTGTAAAGCATCTTGGGAAGTTCTGAGGTTGTGAAAGGCGCTATATAAATGCAAGTCTTTCTTCTTTGAGGTTTAGGGAGGGAAAAATCAGTCAATGGCCCGTAATTTCCGATAGGAGGCTTTCTGCGTGCGGATGCCTCCTATCGGAAAAAAATCTACGCTCTTACCTGAGGGCTCCCGAGGTCCAGACACTTCCGCTCCTGGGCCTCTCCACAGTCGAAATGTGCAGGGCCCACGTATCCCAGGGGCGCAGGCGGTTCACAAGTGTCCCTGGGATCACGTGGGCCAGGCCAGCCAATAGGAGAAGGGAATCTCCCTTCATACTTTTGACAGATAGACCTGTCAAATATATGAATGGAGATCACCCCAAAAACACAGTAAAACATTAAATAAATTTTTAAAAAACCATCACGTTTTTAAAATGAGTTAAAATTACAATAAATTAAATATTTTAAACAAAAATTTAATTTTTTGAAAAAAATTATTAAAGTTTTTTACGGGGCTAAAAATAAACTTACCTTTTTTAAAAGTATTTTTAAATTATAAATGAGTGAAAACATTTTTAAAAACTTTTTTCAACTCTTATGCTGGTAAAAGCAGACCTTACGCCTGCTTTTACCAGGCGTAAGATTTCTAAGGGTTTTCAGCGGGCGGAGGTTCTGCAGAAAGCGGAACTATCCCCCCGCAGAGGCCCTTCTCCAGGGCAGGCGTCCGATCTGTCAAGAGCATTCCTGATAGATCGGAAATGCCGGTTTTCAGCGCATGCGCTGTGCACGCCTGAAATCGGCATTTCCGATGTCCCTACGGGTGGGTACACAGCGCAAACACACCCAGTAGGGATCGGAAAATATGGGCCATAATCTTCAGGAGGGTGAAAGACATGAATTTAGGGTACATTCTAAGGGGGTGATTTTCATCTCACTACCGTCTTGTTTTTAGGCATAACCGGGGCAGTAACACGACAAAAATGGTTAAAAAAGACAGCGATTTACCACAGGAGGCCCGTACGTTCTGATTTTCGAGCAGATTGCAATGTAGGCGGCCAGCACAACGACCAGAAACAGGCGGCAGCCTAATTAAAATATTCAACTAGAGGTCACCGGATGTTATCAGGACCCCCAAAACAATTTTTATGTCAATCAGTGCAGCCACCGCTACTCCCTCAACCTGTCCACAAACTATGGACCGTAAGCTCAGAAGGTGGCCATTTACTGTGCTATTAAAACATAGAAACATAGAAACTAGGAGCAGGAGTAGGCCATTTGGCCCGTCGAGCCTGCTCCACCATTCAATACAATCATGGCTGATCATCCAAATCCAGTACCCTGTCCCTGCTTTCTCACACAGAATCCCCATCGAGCCTGCACCGACACATATCCCATCCTATCCCCGTAACCCCATGTATTTAATCCCCCCCTAACACTAAGGGTCAATTTATCATAGCCAAATCAACCTAACCCGCACATTTTTGGACTATTAAAAGGGATCCTCAGCTGGAATGAGGTATGACACTCATATTTACTTCATTCTTTTGAGAGTTATGAGCCTTAATGGCACCCTTTAGTTCATCACTGTCTCAAATCTAGAAGGCCATTATGGACCGTCGCCGAAGCCCTTCAGCGATCTCCCCTCAGCCTTGATGACCGATGGCGAAATGCTTGGAAGAACTGCGACATACGGAATGGATTCCTTATAGAGGAACCCACAGTACAACCTCCCCACTATACCTGCTGAGTATCTCCAGCATTTTCTGTTTTTACTCCCCACTGACATGTTGTGTTTGAGTTCTCTGGTGGTCCAATGGGGTGGGGAGTTATATATGAGAGTATCCTGGTGTTTATTTGGTAAATTATTTCTCTTCGTACTTGCGTTGAATCTGTTTTTTTTTTGTGGTCCAAATCCTAAATGCAGAATTCACTCCAATGTTCAGCTACAATTGCTTTTAGGAACCTATTCCCCTCTCCACCTTGTCCTCATCTAGCTCCTTCACTTCTGCTGGCATGGTAGCTCCTGCAGATAGACTGTGGCAGTATGAACCATATGTTCGTTCCTTGTCACGATACCTCTCAATGAGAGTGTGCTGCTGTGGAGCAGGACTGATTTGATTAGGTATTTTCCAACCCAATGATGTAAAGCTTTGAATGCCACAGAGTGACTTTTCAACATTACAGTTGAGTACTGGCAGTCACCCAATGCGAGTTTGAGTGACAGATGAGACTGGAGTCTTTAGTTTCTTCAATCACCGTATGATGGAGTTTTTATACTTATTGTAAGTGTTGGTTTTGAAAATGGACATGTTGGGAATTGGCTATCTATCAATGAATATATTTTGAAAATCAGTGAAAGTAATTCAAACTTTGAATAGTACTTGTAACACTAGATTTTCAATTCTCAAGCACCTTGTTTATTCTGAAATAACAACAGAAAATGCTGGAAACACTCAGCAGGCCAGGCAGCATCCGTGGAGAGAGAAACAGAGTTAACGTTTCAGGTCTGGGACCCTTCTTCAGAACTGGAAAAAGTTAGAGATGTAACAGGTTTTAAGCAGGTGCAGAGGCAGGGAAAGGGGGAGGGGGAGGAAGGAACAAAAGGGACGGCCTGCGCTAGGGTGGGAGGCAGGAGAGATTAAATGTTGCAAATGGGGATGGCAGAATCATCAACAGCTGTCGCCTGAAAAAATGGGGGCAGGGGTTATAGTCTGAAATTGTTGAACTCAATGTTGAGTCCAGAAGTGCCTAATCGAAAGATGAGGTGCTGTTCCTCGAGCTAACGTTGAGCTTCATTGGAACAGTGTAAGAGGCCGAGGACAGAGAGGTCAGAGTGGGAGTGGAGCGGAGAATTAAAGTGACAAGCGACCGGAAGCTCGGGGTCACCCTTACGGACTGAGCGGAGGTGTTCTGCAAAGCGGTCACCCAATCTACGTTTAGTCTCCCCAATGTAGAGGAGACCGCGTCGTCTGTTTGCCCGCCCTCCTAGACCCCTGAGGGATCACAAACACTGCAGCAAGGCACCGCAATAAAATTCCCCCCTTCAGTCAGGTGTGCTACCTATTTGCACCAGGAACAGTGCGGGTGCCCTCCTTTAATATTTAAATGACCTTGACCCCAGGAATACTGATGGACGGGAGTGCCAGCAGCAAAAAAAACACAAACATAGTTTGCAGTGGCCTAAAAGCAAACATTTATCTTTAACATTCTATGGGCGCAAAATTCGGATCATTTGCACCCTTTTTTATGGCACTATGAGTGACATTTTGGTTCCAAAATGGCGTCTGCGGTGCACCTGCACACTTGTGGGATGAAGCGCTCCGGATGCCATAAGGGTGAGGGCGTGAGCCGGAAGTATACAGAGCAGGCAGATCATGACATCAATTAGCGTGCAACACTGATTTGATGCTAGTACTGCCATTTTGGAGCTCAACGCTCCAGCTAACGCCCTCTCTTAACCTCGCATAGCTGAACACGCGTTCAGCAGCAGGAAGGACCCGCACCAGTGCTATTTAAAGGGATCATCAACTACTTACAGGTTATGATGTGGAGATGCCGGTGTTGGACTGGGGTGGACAAAAGTGAGAAGTCGCACAACACCAGGTTATAGTCCAACAGTTTTATTTGAAATCACAAGCTTTCGGAGCTGCTGCTCCTTCGTCAGGTGAAGTGAAGAAATACAAATCGGCACATCATATATAGACAGAGAACAATGCCTGTGCAGCGTACAATGTCAGACAACTACAGTTAATCTTTCTGACTGCCTTTTATCACACCTTAGCAGAGAGACAATCAGGTCAGTCAGGAAGACATTATATCAAAGACATAGCAAAATACAACTAAGACAATGAGGTACTTACAGGTTAGTTACTGATTTATTTCTACTGGCTGTTGCTGCGATGCTACAAGTGTTTGGTGCTTTCTGTAGTTGTTTAAAGTTGCTAAAGTCAACAGGGAGTGGTGTGGCAGATGCTGAAGGATTTCAAGGCTTCTGCACAAACCACTTGCTGCCAGGCCTGGGTGCAGTAGTAGGAATTCCACTTGGCATACAGCACGACTGGGAGAATGAACAGGCCACGCTGAGCAGGACAAGCTGCTGGAAGAGGGAGGAGGAGGAGGAGGGAGAAGGGCTCTCAACAGGAGGCCATATCCACCCAGGGTCTTCAGGGAGCAATTCTGCTACCTGAACCTCAGCGAGGAACAGTGTGTGAGACGTCAGCGCTTCAGTAAGGACGTGTTCACTGAAATCTGCCACCTGCTGCAGCCACAACTGCCACCTCAGAGCAGGGCAAGGACCACATTGTCAGTGGCTGTGAAGACATTTGTGCATCGGGCTCCTTCAAGGCTGGAGCTGGAGATATTCGCAACATCTCGCAGTTTGCCATCCACTTTTGCATATGGGAGGTCACTGAGGCTCTCTATTACAAGAGAGCTAATTACGTTTCATTCTCTCTTGCCAGAGACCAGCAAGTGGAGCGAGCACATAGCTTCACTAGGATTGCAGGCTTCCCCATGGTGCAGGGTGTCACTGACTGCACGCACATCGCTTTATGGGCGTCGCAATCTAACTCTGCTACATACCGGAACCAAAAGGGATTCCACTCCCTGAATGTCCAGCTGGTGTGCGACCATAGGCAGTGAATCATGCAGTTCAATATCTGGTACCCTGGCAGCAGTCATAATGCCGTCATTCTGCGGCAGTCCGCTATGCCAGCTTGCATTTCAGCCACCACAGCAAACCAAAGGGTGGCTATTGGGCGACAAGGGCTATCCGCTGATGACATGGATCATGACTCCAATGTGCAACCCATGCACACGTGCGCAGCATGCATGCAATGAAAGTCATGCTGCCACACAAAGTGTGATCGAGCAGATCATTGTCGTGCTGAAACAACGCTTCCGCTGCCTGGACCGCTCTGGAGAAGCCCAGCGGTACTCAGCAGAGCGGGCGTCAAGATTCGTGGTGGTCTGCTGCATGCTGCATAACCTCGCCATCATGAGGGCACAGCCGTTGCCACCAGCCAGACAGCTACCAGCTGAGGAGCAGGAGCATGAGGAGGAGGAGGAGGGGGAGGAGGAGGAGGAAAGGAGAAGGCAACCTAAACAGCCCCTTTCTGCCCGGGCTGTCCGTGATGAAATCATCAGTGCGATACGAGTAACTGCAACCCCAATTCCCCATTCACCAATAGTCCCACACCTTACCTTCCCCCAGTCACTGACCATCACAGCATCCGATTGGCCACAATGCAAAAAACAAGCCGCCACAAAATAAACATACCAAACCAAATTTACAAATGAAATCATGCCATATTGCATACTAATCACCCTTGTGCATTCCCTTAATGCCTCTCTTCCGTGTGCCTTTGCTTATCCTAGTGCTCCTACGAAGTGCTACCCCAGTGGCTGCAGCATGGCTGGTGGAAGGCTGCTGAGTTTCAGTGGGGGAGACTGCAGATGCCCTTGGAGGACAGACCTCGAGCAGCTCTGGGCCTAGAAGGCCCGGCTGTAGACTGCACCATCTCGGCATGGGCTGCAGCAGTCTGGGCTGGCTGGCTGACAGGTAGCAGCAAGGGCACTGGCGGTGTGGCAGTGGTGGGAGGACGAATGCTGTCATCCTGAGAGAGGACTGCAGGGTCATGCTCCACGGAGTCACTGCCACTCCCATGGGGAGGCACCTCAGCAATCCTAGTAATCTGTTGAAGGACAGATTGCTGGACTGCTGTGACACCCTGCCAGCCCCTTTGAACACTGTAATCCACAGTCATGATGGCAGCAGTCTGAGCTTCCACTGCAGCACTCAGACGTTGGGTGACTGCTGCTTGTGTTGCAATGGAAGCTGAGCCATCAGCCATCAGATGCTGCATCATGGTTGGGTCCACAAGTGCGCTAATGGAGTTGGCCACCAGTTCCATGCTGGAAAGGATGGGCTCCAAGCTCTGTGCCAAGTTGGTGCTGGACTCCTCCATGCTCCTTGACATTGTACGCAGGGTTTCTGGCTGTCTTCCCAATGCACCAAGCATTTCATTGTGCATAACCATCAGCCTTCTTCTGTAGCCCATCCCATCTAAGTCCTCATTTGAGTCCTGTGCAGCAGAACTTGTGTGCAACCTCGCCCTCTGGCGAGCTGACACCTGTGCTATCCTTGCCCCCTGCCCTGGCTGTAGGCCACTCATGCTCAGTGTCCCACCACGTGCAGATCCCACCTCTCTGCTATCCTCTGAATTATGCGCAGTGTCAGTATCTCAGCTGATGGCTGCAAGTGTGAAATCGGGAGATGGTGCACCTTCATTATCACTGTCTTCTTGTTGTCCCTCCACTGCCTGGCCAGGTTGTAGTTCTAGGGTATCTGAAAGGAGAAAGGCACAAGGGTAGGGTTGTGATGAGGGAAGGGTTGAAAGTAAGAGGTACATGCTTACACCATCTGCAGCTTGTAAGTCAGAAGAGATTATGGGATGAGGAGGAAGTGGGATGTGAGGAAGAGGATTAGGTATGAGAATACTGTCATCTTCAATTCATTCAGCCCTGCTGCTGGCCACAGGCTCAGCAATGTCCCTCCCAATAATGGCCAGCACCATCTGCTCCAGTGGGGTAAGGTTAAGCAGGTGTGCCTGTGTCCCTTCAGGTAGCCCCTGCTTCCTCCTGTTATGCACCACCTTCTCCTGCAAGAAACAGAGAAGTGTGTCAGTGAGTGTTGTGCAATCAGTTTGGGTGATGTGGCTACCATGGTTGAATAGCTGGCAGTGTGTACAAGCTGTGAGATGTGGGTGTGAAGCTTGCAGCAATGCTAAGTGCTAAGTGTGTGAGGATGAGGTGAAGCTATGAATGTTGGGTATATGAGTTGTTATTGATGGAGATTGTTGGAAGGTGAGTGAAGGGGGGTGGTGAATTGAGCAGTGTGTGAGCCTAGTGGTTCAGTTGTAAGGATATGGCATTTGAAGATGAATTCACTGACCTTGACCACTGGTTATGAGGTCATTAAACTTCTTGAGGCACTGCATCTAGGTCCTCAGGGCTACACTGCTTGTATTGACCGCGATGGCTATCTGGTCCCAATGCCTTCTCACAGTTTGTCTGGAGGGCCTCTTGGCCCCCTGTGAATAGCGGACTTCTCTTCTGTCCACCTCCCACACCAGGGCCTCCAGTGCTGCGTCTGAAAATCAGGGAGCTCTCACTCCGCCATGTTGTGCCATCACTCAGTCTTCTTACTCCTCAGTCTGTTTCCAAGCCACTTTCACCATCTGCTGATGCCAGAATGCACCTCCCCTTTAAGAGGTGCAGGCTGCCTTTATGAAGTGCAGGCTAGTTTTAATTGGTGCTAGCCTTGCATGAACTTGGGCCCCCTGCTCAGGCACTAAGACACTGGACAGCGTGTTTAGCGCTTCCTTACCATTGCAATCACTTTAATTGGCAGGCAGCACAAAGTTTGCGTGCTGCCTGCATCGGACTCAACGGGCGCTGGCTAAACGCGCATCGCGATACCCGCGCCCGTTTACGTGCCTTATCCAATTACTAGCGCCAAGTGAGGTCTAACCAAGGTTCGATACAAGTTTAGCATAACTTCTCTACTTTTCAATTCTATCCCACTGGAAATAAACCCCAGTACCTGGTTTGCTTTTTTTTATGGCCTTATTAACCTACGTCGCTACTTTTAGTGATTTGTGTATTTGTACTCCCAGATCTCTTTGCTCCTCTACCCCCTTGAATGTATAGATTTACTTACTGTGTTTGACATTTACAGTGTAATATAATAGGCCTGTGTAATTTTGTGTCTAAAAAGGGTTGCTTTTTGTTGGTGTACTGAAAAAACACAACTATTAAAGCTTTTGATGTTATTCCCAGTGGCAAGGTTACAGCTTTATAGTTTTATGACTAAATTATAAAGATGTCAGCTGAGGATTATTTTCATACATGCAGTTCTACATTATGATGCACAATAGAGATGTTTATAGAACATCATTATGTTAGAGGCTTGATGTGAAACATTTATGTTCAGAGTGATTCAGAACAAAAAATGATTCATTCCTTTTGCAGTGATTTCTTTACTATTGGTAATTGCACGGTTTGGAATTCTGCGCTCAGTCTGTGGGCTGTTTATTTGATCGCCCAGAATAATAAGATTTTAAATAAGCTGCATAACTAACCATTTTTCAAAAGTAGGCCTATTTATTTTACTTTGGTATTGAAATGCATCATCGCGCTCAAATGCCTAATTACAATTTAAAAATGGGATTAAAAACAGAAAGGCTCGAAATACGCAACAGGTTTGCCAGCATTTGTAAGGAGAAAACAAATTGTTACTATTTGGGGTGTACACGTTTCATCGGAGATCAGGATGAAGACTCTACACCCTTCCTTCAACCAACGCCACCAAAACAGCTCCTCCGGTATTCATCTCATTTGTGAGACAATGCTGTGTGTCATTGTTTGCCGACAAAACAATAGCAATTGCACTTCAAAAGCACTTAATTGGCTATGAAGCACTTTGGGATGTCTGAGGACGTGAAAGTCGGCACGTAAATGTAAGCTCTTCTATTTTTACACGTGCTGATGGACCTGCTCTGAATTTCCAGCATTTCCTGCTGAAATTTCAGTTCCTAACATTCGCAGTTTTTTTCGATTTATCTGTAATAATTGGATAGATAATGGCCTAGAAATTCATCTTGGGCGGTGGCGCTAACGGGCGGTGTCGGATCGGCCGCCCCTTACACGCAGCGCCTGATGCTCAGTCACATTGCAGTCAGTAGAACTGAATATCAGCCGCTGTGTATAACGGGCGGCCGATCCGATACCGCCCGTTTAGCGCCACCGCCGGAGACGAATTTCTAGGTCGATGAGTTTAAATGTAAATTTGTATAGGCGTTTTTAAATTGACTCTTTTTTTTTTAATTGTTTAGCTTTACAACAGTCAAGGAACTCTGATGAATAATTTTGGATTAAGAGCTTTTCAGGCAACACACACTCTTAACTGCTATTATTTGCAGCCAGTCTTTGCACCAACTTTGGAAATTAAAACCCCGGACTCAAAGCAAAGGGAGCTGAACTGCGCTCTTCCGATTATCTAGCCTGCCTCCTTGCATAGTGCTTGCCTCCTTGGTGCTGCTGCATGTCGGGAGGTTAGGATGTTTATGCAGCAGGTGCCCGAGCAAATCCAACATTTACTCCAAAACCAGGGATTGAATACACGTATACAAGTAGAAACAGCCCACAGAATTGCAAACTAAATTAAAAAGAAACCGATGACCTTCAAGTGTAAATAGGCCAATTATATGGGGAAAAAATGACAACTAACAAGAACAACAACTTGCATTTATATAGCGCCTTTAACGTAGTAAAACGTCCCAAGGCGCTGCACAGGAGCGTAATCAAACAATATTTGACAACAAGCCACATAAGGAAAAATTGGGGCAGAGGACTAAAAGCTTGGTCAAAGAGGTAGCTTTAAGGAGCATCTTAAAGGAGGAAAGAGAGGTAGAGAAGCGGAGAGGTTTAGGGAGGGAATTCCAGAGCTTCGGGCCTAGGCAGCTGAAGGCAAGGCCACCAATGGTGGAGCGATTATAATCAGGGATGCTCAAGAGGGCAGAATTAGAGGAGCGCAGATATCTCGGGGGGTTGTGGGGTTGGAGGAGATTACAGAGATAGGAAGGGGCGAGGCCATGGAGGGATTTGAAAACAAGGATGAGAATTTTAAAATCGAGGCGTTGCTTAACCGGGGCCAGTGTAGGTCAGCGAGCACAGGGGTGATGGGTGAACGGGACTTGGTGCGAGTTAGGATGGGGATCAGGGACAAATCTGATTGTGCACTCAGCTGTTTGCAGAATGACCTGTTTTATCAAGTTCGGACAATCTTTGGATTTTTGAGTCATTGAATTTTAGGGCTTTGTAGCCAAAACGTGAAAGAAACTGATCATTTATCCTGAGCTGCATTTATTTCAATTACTTTCCATGGATATAAGCTGTTGTTTAGTTAATAATTTAAATCTATTTTTTTCAAGCCAAACAGAATTTTAGCTGGTGGTATTTTTCCTCTCCATCCAACCTTGACTCTCCCTTGATAGTGAGAAACAGTTACCATCTTCCAAGGTTATTACAGAGAAAAGCAATCACAATATAATGGCGTTATGAGTAAGGAATTCACAATGTGACATTTGTTGGAGGGCAACCTGTATAATACACATCAGAGTGACTGGCTTCAGATATTAAAGGTGTACCAGCATCATTTGTAGCTATCTGTCATTTGGACCAAAGAGATTAGATTGAACAAATATATTAATCCTCCTGCAGCTGATTGTTAAGCAAATGTGGCATCGCCTATTGTGAAAGCACGTTCAGTGGAACTATTATGTTGATTTTGAAAGTGTGGATTAGTTTACTAGATTAAAACAATAAATGGCACAAAAGCAGTTACATGTAAATGGTGCAATAAATAACTTTTTCAAAAAACAAAAATATTCAATTCCACAATGCTGTAGAGGCAAATCTACTAGATGACATGGAATTTATATGAAAAGAAAAAGAAACATTTGCTCAATGTAAAATGGAAAGGAATGTAAGTGAGCGACGCATAGGTGTAGTTAACTGTAAAATTAAAAACAATAATGATCCTAGAATTCCTTATGAAGTCTTTGTAATTTTTTTTGCTTACAGCCTTAGAAAGAATAATGCTAGAACAAATTTCTACTTTCTAAATTACATTTCAGGATGTTATATTTACATTTTGAAGCTGACATGAAGTAGAGAGCATAGTGCAAGCCTAATTTAATTCAGTAGTGAGGAAGGATTCAGGACTTGCTCATGCCTTATATATTGCCTACTGGAAATGAAAGGCACATTATATTGTCTATCAGAACATAATTGCTTTTAAAAGAGAAGCAAAGATTAGTGTAATTTAAACGTCAATTTTGTAAAGAATGTGATTTGCCTATAATGTCCAATTCACAATTGGGAAATATTATTCTATGTCAAATATAGTCTAACTTCTAAATGTTATTCTATTCTATAAATATTTTATTCGATTAGTCAAACACATATACCTTGCAAGTTACTAAAGAATAGGGGGTGAAATTCATCTTTGGTTGGGGGGTGGGCCCAAAACGGGCGGTAGTGGATTGGCCGCCCTTTATAAACACAGCTCGATGTTCCTTTCCTTTGCAGTCAATGATAATCGGGTGGAGTGTATAATGGGCGGCCAATCCAGCACCGCCTGTTTTTAGCCCCTGTCGAAGTTGAGTTTCACCCCCTAGGTGTAATTTTTCTGCAGTTAAAAATGTGGAACTGTTAGTCACCACCGAGGAAATAGATATCAATCTGACGTCTTTCTCTTTTCTGCTTTTGTGCCTTGCCTTGTTCTGGCTAAATTAACAAAATTCATTCCAAAAGGCAGTAGATACTTTTACTGTAACATCATTTCTCCTCCTGCAGAGGGCCACCGTTGTCAGTCTTGGCTCAGTGGTAGCACTCTCACCTCTGAATCCAAAGGTTGTTGGTTCAAGTTCCGCTCCAGTGACTTGAGCACATAGTCCAGCCTGACACACCCTCAGTGCTGCACTGTCAGAGGTGCTGTCTTTCGGATGCAATGTTAATCTGCTTTCTCAGGTGGATTTAAAGAAATTCCATGGCATTATTTTGAAGAAGAGCAGGGGTGTTCCAGACAATCTTTATCCCTCAACCAACATCACTTAAAACAGATTTTATGGTCATTTATCTCATTGCTATTTGCGGGACCTTGCTGCGTATAAATTGGCTGCCGCGTTTCCACATTACAACAGTGGCTACGCTCCAAAAGTACTTCAATGGCTGTAAAGCAAATTAAAGTGATATAACAGTTGGGAGCTCACGCAATTTTTAAATTGAGGTCAGCTCATAGTTAACTGGTTGCCTGCCCACTCTGAGCATGTTCAGTGATCCCATCGGTCGGCCTCAGAAAAGCACAGATAATCTGCAGCTTCAGGTGGCAGTTGGTTAAAATAATTTAAAGGACTTGAATTTTAAGACAAAGCAACCTATAGAATAGCAGGGCATATACCACGTGTGTGTGTAAGGAGATAAAACAAAGACCACATCAGGAGCTTAACGGTTGGAGAAAGCCTTTTTCCGCTCCACGGAGGAGGCAATACTATTTACTGATTTAGCTATTTTGATGCAGGAATAGACCGTATGTAAAATTTAACACAACTATCACACTTAAAAGTTAAATGTAAAAAATTGACAGGGAGGGTATTTTGTTTGTGCAAATCAGAGTTGTTACTGATGACAATTCACAAAAAGATAAGAGGCTACTAGAGCTGCTGGAGGCAAAAAGCAAGACTTGCTTATAGTCAAAGCAAGATCCGTTCGTTTGACAAATGTAGCGTTAACATTGAAAATTCCAATCACAATGCTACCTACAAGTGAAACAGATACTCTAATGGGATTTCCCATAGGTGCAAGCTTCACAGGAAAATTTTCAATGAAATGCACACCCCACATACAAAATTGAATATACAATAGACTCTGCACATAGATATAGATTTTACAGCATTCAAAAGGAACTTTTCCACTAACTAGCATATACTTTCTTGCAGTGCCTTTTTTGCCTCATTATTTTAAAATTCACAATTAAATTCATCCATCTTTCTGACTTTTCATTTCACATAATGGCTGTCTGATTTTAGAACAGTCCGTTATAATGGCAATAAACTGACTATTCAAGTGACTGAGAGCCACCTTTTCAAACAGCTCACCTTAACTGAGTTCATCATGACTTTCATCATTGATAAGAACATTATATTTGAAGTCTTTCTAATCTGAAACAAATCGTTGATCGCTGACATATAAAAGCATCTCGCCAGAGACATGGTTGTCAGTTTGAATAAAAATAAGTACCACAAAATCTTTTCTGCAAAGCCGTTCATTCTATTCCCCCATCCTAATATTAAGGGCAGGCAGATATACCAGCATTTTATATATTCTACAGCTTGCCCATCAGTTTGTTCCACACACTGTGGGGGTAATTTTGACTTTGTGCAATAATGTAAAACGGGCAATATCGGATCAGTCGCCAGTTATACATCTCTCCTGATTTTCATTTCCATCAATTTCCTTGTCCACTTCCTCAGACAAAAAAGAATTTAATGAAGGCAAGGGAGAACTACAAGAAGGAAGGACAGCAGAACGCATTGGAGTTAGACAGGCCAGGGAGTGCTTTCGGTGACCTCCTCAAAATCCACTTATCTGAAAAGTCACAAAAATCCCCTCAGCATTAACCATTTTTGTTGCCCCTTCATCATTCCCTTGATTCTGCATTAAAGAACATTGAAACTATTCAGCCAACCTTTATGGCATTGACTTTCTGACAATGCAGACTAAGAAACTCTAATGAGAAGAAATTACAGACCATATGAGATAAAGGCATTGATTTTAATTCCAAACACAAGTAGTGAATTCTTTTGTCATCCAAGTGATCAGCCCCTAGTGCCTTTCTTAAAAGGTTTACTAGCTCAATTACTCCTACAAGGGTCTACCCCTGTTGCTTCAGCAGAGCTGGTGGAAGGCTGCTATTGCTCTTGTGGAGAACCTTGAGTTGCTTATAAGAACATAAGAACATAAGAAATAGGAGCAGGAGTAGGCCAATCGGCCCTTCGAGCCTGCTCCGCCATTCAATAAGATCATGGCTGATCTGATCCTCACCTCAAATCTAAAGAACACAAGAAGTAGGAGCAGGACCCGGCCACTCAGCCCCTGGGCCCGCTACGCCACACACAGGGCCTCGACCGATCCGAACTCAGCCTCATGTCCAATTTCCTGCCCGCTCCCCGTAACCCCTAATTCCCTTTACTTCTAGGAAACTGTGGCTGGTGAGTTCTGGGTGTTTGAGCCTCTGAGGGCCCGGCTGTAGACTGTAGCACTTCGGCAGTCTAGCCCAGTCGGCTTTCCAGCACCCTGATTAAGAACATAAGAACATAAGAATTAGGAGCAGGAGTAGGCCATATGGCACTTCGAGCCTGCTCCGCCACTCAATAATATCATGGCTGATCTTCGACCTCAACTCCACTTTCCCGCCCGATCTCCATATCCCTTGATTCCCCTAGAGTACAAGAATCTATGTATCTCAGCGTTGAATATACTCAAAGACTCAGCGTTCACAGCCCTCTGGGGCAGAGAATTCCAAAGATTCACAACCTTCTGAGTGAAGAAATTCCTCCTCATCTCAGTCCTAAATGGCCGACCCCTTATCCTGAGACTATGGCCCCCAGTTTTTGACTCTCCAGTCAGGGGAAACAACCTCTCAGCACCTATCCTGTCAATTCCCCATAGAATCTTATATGTTTCAATGAGATCACCTCTCATTCTTCTAAACTCCAGAGAGTACAGGCCCAATCTACTCGATCTCTCCTCATAGGACAACCCTCTCATCCCAGGGATCAATCTAGTGAACCTTCATTGGACCGCCTCTAAGGTAAGTATGTCCTTCCTCAGATAAGGAGACTGTGCACAGTATTTCAAGTGTGGTCTCAACAAAGCCCTGTACAATTGTAGTAAAACTTCCTTACTCTTGTACTCCAACCCCCTTGCAATAAAGTCCAACATTATCATTTGCCTTCCTAATTGCTTGCTGTACCTGCATGCTAACTTTATGGGCTAGAAATTTATTATAGCCCAGGAATGGGTGGTAAAATTAGAAAAGCTGGAGAATTAGCGCCAGGCGCTAATGCTTTAGACTGCACACAAAATTAAGACTCACTGCTCAAAGAAATGATTGGGGTGCTAATTCAAACCTTAAAGTTCAAGCTCATTGGCGTTGCACTCAAAGGGTCAACCAATATCAAGTGCAGTCTAATCGCAAGTCATCACTGCCACAGGCTTTTTCCAGTTCTTAAAGGGGAGGTTCATTGATGCTGCAGAACCTCATTCTCAGCATTGCTGCCTGTGCAGCTGCCTCAGCAAGCAGAAGCAGGACAAGGAGAAGGAGCCGGAGGACTGAAGCAGATGTACTGATGGCAGATCCACGCCCCAGGAAGAGAGCACGCAGATTCTGCGATCAAGCATTGGAGGTGTGGTGTCTGCTGTGGAGAGACGGAGGGCGGTGCTCTACCCAACAAGTGGCAGGAGGCCCTCACCGCAAGTCTTCCGCACCATATGGAGGGAGGGAGCCCAGCACGTCTCGGGCAGCACTATGGTCCCCAGGACACACACACAGTGCAGGAAGAAATTTAATGACCTCACTCGGGTGGTCAGGGTGAGTCAATGATTCAACAAATCCTACATACCACCATCTGAACCATACTCTTCACAAACAGCGCAAAGCACCAGACCCCCAGCACTCACCCACCAACAATCTCGAACTAGCAACACTCACACCCACATTTCACACCTGGCACACAATGACAGCTATTCAACTATGGCAGGCACATCACCCAACCACATTACTCCACACTCACTCACACACTTTCCTTTCTGTTGCAGGCCAATGTGGCTCACAACAGGAGGGAGCAGGAGCGCACAGGCAGGGGACAAGCCAACACCCAACCACTGTCTGCACTGGAGGAAAGAGTACTGCAGATTATTAGGCACCAGGTGGTGGGCTCCGTGGCCACCGGCGACATTGACCCCTTTGGGGACAACAACGGTATGTTCATCCCTACTCCTTCTTCTCGCATCCCACTTCCCCCTCACCCACAAGCGTTTCACACTTTCCAGCTAATCATGCTGTATGCCTGCATTTCTCTCTTCCTGCCCCCCTCCTCTCACCTTAACCCGACTCTTGTGCCTTTATGCTTTCAGATAATGAGCAAGCACCTGAGCAGCCTGCACCTGAGAGCACAGTAGAGAGCGAGGCGGGAGAAGAGGACGAGGAAGAAGACATTGCGTCACTGCATATCTCACCCGCAGGCACCAGCTCAGATACTGGCACTACGCGTTCTTTAGAGATTAGTATAGTAGCGAAATCTGCACAGGGTGAGGCACCAGGGACGAGTGGACTGCAGCAAAGCCAGGGGGAAAGGGTAGCTCAGGGGCCAGCTCCCCGGACGGTGAGTTCGAGCGCGAGTTCTGCTGCACAGGACTCAGATGAGGATCACGATGGGGAGGCCTTTAGAAGAAGGGTGATGGGCATGCACACGGAGATGATAGGTGCAATGGCAAGGGTGGCCGAAAGCCTCTCGGCAATGATAAGGAGCGTGGAGGAGTCTGCCTCCAACATTGCACAAGGCTCTGTGCACACCATGGAGCCCATCATTTCCAGTCTGCAAAGGATGGTAGACTCCCAGAGAGACCGTGGTGACTCAGACCTGATGCCGTGTGTGATGGGCGATCTGGCAGCTTCCATTGCAGCACAGGTGGAAGTGACGCAATGTCTTAGTGCTGTAATGCAGTCTATGCTTGGTGGCATCCAATCTCAGACTGCTCTCATGCAGTTTCAGCTTGTTGCCACACAAGCTCTGACTGCTGCCATCATGGATGGGTCTACCACCATCGACCGGGGCTTTCACTGTGTTGCAGTAGGCCAGCAATCTGTGCTCCAGCAGATTGCAAGGGATACTGAGGTGCTGCCCCCAGGGGAGTGGCAGTAGGTTAGTGGAGCAGGAACCTGCTGTCCTCTCTCAGGATGACAGCCTTCCTGCTCCCACAACTGCCACTCGCCATTACCGTTGTCGCTGCCTGTCATCCAGGCAGCCCAGACTGCTGATGCCTATGCTGAGGTGGTGCAGTCTACAGCCGGGCCTTCCAGGCCCAGAGCCGGTCGAGGGCGTCCTGCAAGGCCATCTGAAGTCTCGCACACGGACACTCAGCAGCCTTCCACCAGCCGTGCTGCAGCCACTGGGCCAACACCTCAGAGGAGCACTAGAGCAGGCAAAGGCCCAGTAACGAGAGGCACTAAGGGATTGCAGAGGGGTGACTAGTTCATATTGTTGTTATAAATATGTGTTCACTGATTATTGATAAATTTATTAATTCAGTTTGGATTCTTTTGTGGTGTTTCTCATTTCAGCTTTGCGCTGTGATATGGCCTGCGACAGGGATGGAATGATGGGGATGTGGTGAGCAACGGGGATCTGGGGTTTAATTTATTGGAACCGCAGTCTGATGAGGCAGTCACGGACCGCCCTTCCGGAAGGCCGATTGAGTGGCTGCCTGCTCCCTCGCTCCTGTTCCTCCTCCTTGTCCTCCTCGTCCTCCTCCTCCTCTCCCTCTTCCTCCTCTTGAGGTGGTCCTGCAATCCCTGGTGGCAAGGGCTAGGCCTATATGATGGCCAAGTTGTGGAGCATGCAGCAGACCACCAGGAAATGGGACACCAGCTCCGGTGAGTACTGGAGGGCTCCTCCTGAGTGGTCAAGGCAGTGGAACCGTTGCTTGAGCACCCCGATGGTCTGCTCAATGATGTTTCTGGTGGCAGCATTGCTGACATTATATGAGTGCTGGGCAGGCGTGTTGGGGTTTCAGAGGGGAGTCATGAGCCAGGTGGAGAGCTGATAGCCCTTGTCTCTGAGCAGCCAGCCACGAGCTTGACATGGTGGCTGGAATAGAGCTGGCACACTGGTCTGGCACAGGATGAAGGCATCGTGGCTGCTGCCAGGATAGAGGGTATTGACATTGAGGATTAACTGTCTATGATCGCACACCAACTGCAAATTAAGTGAGTGGTAAAGCCATGTGGATGCAGTCAATGGCGTCCTGCACCATGGGGAATGCCGCTATCCTGGCAAAGCCACATGCACACTCGTCCTGCTTCTCTCTGGTGATGGGGAAGAAAATGTAGTCCCTTCTCCTACTGTAGAGAGTCTCTGTGACCTCTCGGATGCAGCGATGGACGGTGAACTGCAAGATGTTAACTATGTCTCCTGTTGCAGACTGGAAGGATCCACTGACGAAGAAATTGAGGGCGACGGTGACCTTGACTGCCACTGAGAGAGCCATGGCCGCCCTGATCTGAGGCTGAAGGTCTGGTTGCAGGAGGTGGCAGAGTTCTGTGACCACCTCCTTGGTGAAGCAGAGCCTTCTAATACACTGCTCCTCACTTAATTGGAGGTAGGAGAAGTGCTGCCCTCAAGGATCTACGGTGGAGGGAGCAGAGGCAGTGAGAAAGACTGGAACATGTGGCCAGAGGGAGGAGGAGGGCCATCTGAAAACTTGGTTATACAACTCTCTATTTCTTGATCCAAGTCATTACATATATGCTGAAAAGCTGAGGCCCCAGTACAGATTCCTGGGGAAAACCACTTGTTACATCCCGCCAATCAGAGAACGAACCCTTTATCCATAATCTCTGTCTCCACTCTCAACCAATTACTGACTCATGTCATAAGTTTACCTTCAATTCTATACGTGTGGAACCTTACCAAATGCCTACTGGAAGTCCACTTAAACAATATCCATAGATATTCCCCTATCCACCATACTAATGACCTCCTCAAAAAATTCAACTTCACAAATCCATGCTGACTTTCTTTGATCAGCTCATACAGTGCAGATTCCCCAGAATGATACCAGGGCTTAAAGGGTTAAACTATGAGGACAGGTTACATAATGTGGTTTGTATTCCATTGAATTTAGAAGGTTGATGGATGATCTAATCGAGGTGTTTATAATGAAAACTGGATTCGGTTTTTTAAATTCCTTCATGGGACGTGGGCGTCGCTGGCAAGGCCAGCATTTATTGCCCATCCGTAGTTGCCCTTGAGAAGATGGTGGTGAGCTGCCTTCTTGAACCGCTGCAGTCCGTGAGCTGAAGGTACTCCCACAGTGCTGTTGGGGAGGAAGTTCCAGGATTTTGACCCAGCGACGATGAAGGAACAGCGATATACTTCCAAGTCAGGATGGTGTGTGACTTGGACGGGAACTTGCAGGCAATGGTGTTCCAATGCGTCTGCTGCCCTTGTCCTTCTAGGTGGTAGAGGTCACAGGTTTGGGAGGTGCTGTCGAAGAAGCCTTGGCGAGTTGCTGCAGTGCATCTTATAGATGATACACACTTCAGCCACGGTGCACCGGTGGTGGAGGGAGTGAATGTTTAAGGTGGTGGATGGGGTGCCAATCAAATGGGCTGCTTTGTCTTGGATGGTGTCAAGTTTCTTGAGTGTTGTTGGAGCTGCACTCATCCAGGCAAGTGGAAAGTATTCCATCACACTCCTGACTTGTGCCTAGTAGATGGGTGGAAAGGCTTTGGGAGTCAGGAGGTGAGTCACTCACCGCAGAATACCTAGCCTCAGACCTGCTCTTGTTGCCACAGTATCTATATGGCTGGTCCAGTTAAGTTGCTGGTCAAAGCTGACCCCCCAGGATATTGATGGCGGGGGATTCAGTGATGGTAATTCCTTTGAATGTCAAGGGGAGGTGGCTGGACTCTCTTATTGGAGATAGGCATTGCCTGCCCCTTGCGTGGCGCGAATGTTACCTGCCACTTATCAGCCCAAGCATGAATGTCGTCCAGGTCTTGCTGTATGTGGGCACTGACATCTTCATTTTCTGAGGAGTTGCGAATGGAACTGAACACTGTGCAGTCATCATCGAGCATCCCCACTTCTGACCTTATGATGGAGGGAAGGTCATTGATGAAGCAGCTGAAGATGGTTGGGCCTAGGACACTGCCCTGAGGAACTCCTGCAGCGATGTCCTGGGGCTGAGATGATTGACCTCCAACAACCACAACCACCTTCCTTTGTGCTAGGTATGACTCCAGCCAGTGGAAAGTTTTCCCCCCGATAACCATTGACTTCAGTTTTACTGGAGCTCCTTGATGCCAAACTTGATCAAATGCTGCCTTGATGTCTAGGGCAGTCACTCTCAGCTCACCTCTAGAATTCAGCTCTTTTGTCCATGTTTGGACCAAGGCTGTAATGAGGTCTGGAGCCGAGTGGTCCTGGCGGAACCCAAACTGAGCATCAGTGAGCAGGTTACTGGTGAAAAACTGCCACTTGATAGCACTGTCGAACGACACCTTCCATCACTTTGCTGATGATTGAGAGTAGGCTGATGAGGCGGTAATTGTCCGGATTGGATTTGTCCTGCTTTTTGTGAACAGGATTTACCTGGGCACTTTTCCACTTTGTCAGGGTAGATGCCAGTGTTGTAGCTGTGCTGGAACAGCTTGGCTAGCGGCATGGTTAGTTTTGGAGCACACGTCTTCAGCACTACAGCCGGGATGTTGTCGGGGCCTATAGCCTTTGCTGTATCCAGTGCGCTCAGCCGTTTCTTGATATCACATGGAGTGAATCGAATTGGCTGAAGACTGGCCTCTGTAATGGAGGGGACCACAGGAGAAGGCTGAGATGGATCATCCACTCGGCACCTCTGGCTGAAGATGGCTGCAAACGCTTCAGCCTTGTCTTTTGCACTCACGTGCTGGGCTCCGCCATCATTGAGGATGTTGATGTTAATGGAGCCTTCTCCTCCTGTTAGTTGTTTAATTGTCCACCACCATTCACGACTGGATGTGGCAGGACTGTAGAGCTTTGATCTGATCCGTTGGCTGTGGGATTGCTGAGCTGTGTCTACAGCATGCTGCTTCCACTGTTTAGCATGTATGTAGTCCTGTATTGCAGCTTCATCAGGTTGCACCTAATTTTTAATTACACCTGGTGCTGCTCCTAGCATGCTCTTCTACACTCCTCATTGAACCAGGGTTGGTCCCCTGGCTTGATGGTAATGCTAGAGTGAGGGATATGCCAGGCCATGAGGTTACAGGTTGTGGTGGAATACAATTATGCTGCTGCTGATGGCCCACAGTGCCTTATAGATGCCCAGTTTTGAGCTGCTAGATCTATTCTGAATCTCTCCCATTTAGCACGGTGGTAGTGCCACACAACATGATGGAGGGTGTCCTCAGTGTGAAGACGGGACTTTGTCTCCCCAAGGACTGTGCGGTGGTCACTGCTACCAATACTGTCATGGACAGATGTACCTGCGACAGGTAGATTGGTGAGGACGAGGTCAATAGGTTTTCTCTCGTGTTGGTTCTCTCACCATCTGCTCTAGGCCCAGTCTGGCAGCTATGTCCTTCAGGACTCGGCCTGCTCGGTCAGTAGTGGTGCTACCAAGCCACTCTTGGTGATGACATTGATTAACATTGCCAGCGATCCCCACATCCCATGAATGAATAAATAAAAAACTTCCTCTTACCTTACAATTCATGTTGACTCCCTCTTGATAGGGTAGATACAGAGAAACTATTTCCTCTGGTGGCAAAATCCAGAACATGACGTCATAACCTTAATATTAGAGCCAAGGCATTGAGGAGTGGGGTGGGGGGGAGGGTATCAAATTGCTCACCCTTTGTCGGACCCACCTGATTATTTCCCAGTTAAATCAATGGAGCAAAAATAGGCAGGTTCTACAAAGGGCAGGAGATTGGCCTGCCAGATTACTGCCCGGATGGTGAAGATGAAATCCACCCCTGGGTTTGATTCAGTTGTGGTGCTGCTCGTTGCCAAATAATCTGCTGATAATCAATTTATTGTTGCTTATATAATTGTGGATTTGGGTATGGTACTAGAGTGCTGTCATCACCTGTAAAAGAACAACCAATAGAAGTCAACAACTTCATAAAAATAAGTGAGAAGATTGGGAAAAAAGAGAAATACAATCTCTTTCATGGAAGTTGAAAAATAAACTGATAGATCAGCCTTCCAAATACAGCCTTGCTTGGTGAGAAAACTGATTATCAAATCTCTGTTATAAACTTTTGGGTCTTTGAAATATGGTCCTTTTGATGTGGTTCTCATTACTGACGTTTGAAGGACTTAAGGGCAGCTTCCTGTGGTACCAGGGACAAAGTGGATTTGAGTGGGAGATTTCTGACAAATCTTTTGCAATTCTGAACAGCAAAAGAATCAAATCTTCTCAATTTAATTTAAACACTAGGGCGGAAAAATTGGGTTGGTTTGCAAAGCCCCGAGTGCCCCGGGCGCGGCGCTGCTAACGTCTCCCGCGAAATTCAGCGGGAGGTTAGCGGCGGCGGTAGCCGGTAGTGCCCCGTGGCGCTGAAGTCATCATCGTGCGCAGCGCCCCGCTCGCGCCCCAGCCGCAGACTTCGGTCGCGCCTCCTCACCTATCGCCGGACGATATGTCCGACAGGGTCAGGGTGGCGTTTTTGCAGCCGCGGCGGCGCAAGTTAAAGGGCAGTTATCGGGCGGGCATTTTGTCTTTGGCTGACTGCCGGCGCTTGCCCCCTTCCCCGTTTTTATGTGGGGTGCCGGCCGCGATTGCTCAGCCCGGCGCTCCTCTTGAGTGCCGGGCTGCTTTCCTGGCACCCCACTCCCCGGTGGTCCGGCAGGGCCCTGGTGTGTGCAGCGCTAGGTCCCTCCCCTTTAATCAGGGGAGGGAGGCCTGCAATACCGCGGCGCTACGTGCCGACGCGCGTGGCGCTGTTGCACGTAGCGCTGCGATATTCAGTTGTAGCACCCCAGGAAGGAGGTGGAGCGCTTCCAGTAGTGCCCGCCTCCTGCTTGGGGCGCTACCACTCAATTTACAGTGCTGGGGCGCTGGCTTTTTCGAGGCGCTAAAAGTAGCGCCCCGGCGAAGTTCGCGCCCCAAAGGGGGTGCCAGCGAATTTCTCCCCCTTGGGGTTTGATTTAACAATGTTTCTTTTAGTTCATAAATTTGACTTTTTATTTTTTGTGATAATTATGAACAACTAACTCCAATTGTTGTCTTTTGTCTCATGGCCATGTCTCCTCTGAATTGAAGTGTGACTCACTTTGCTCAATAAACTGCAGCCAAAGTACATTGCTCTCTTACGTGACTGGACTCGGTTCAGATTCGAGAATTGAAGAGGAAGAGCCGTCTCCAAACATAAATCTTTTTTCGAGCTATGTTGAAAAAGGTCTTGAACTTTGCAAGCTGACAATAATGCATTTTGTTCGCAATTCACGTAATCTTGTCCAACTGATGTTTATTATGGCCCTGAAATACGAATCACCCGGGAAACGGTGGTGATCTGGGAGTTTCCGTATTGATTTCTGGTGGAACTTCTGCTGCCTCTCACAAGGCAAATGATGGGCAGAGCAGGGATAGGGACACCCAAAGCTGGGAGTTCCTGCTCCTGTTCCTCAGACGGGACCTGGTGTTTGATTGGCAGCCAGTATGCCAAATGAGTGGAGATGCACTGGCTTCCACAAGGACAAGGGCCCCACTAATCAGCGGCCTGGATCCTCGAAAGATTTCAATTATATTTTTTTAAGCTAGATTGGAACTTTGGCGGGGTCGGTGGGGTCCTGGGCAACCACAACCCACCCCCAGTATGGCGCAGGCGAGCAGTAGAGATGTACCTGTAGTGGAGCTTGTGCTTGTCTGCTAATCCCACAGCCTCTGCAGGGGTCGAAGCTGGAGGGCATCGGCGGGCGAAATTCCAGCTAACCGCTGGTATTGCAAACTGATGAATTTGAAGGATTTTTTTTTGTGTGGATAGGTCACATTTACCAAATGAAAATGCCAGTTTATCTGTATGAATAGATTTGTATTAATGTCCCAGATTTTGCTGTGGCAGGGCATCGAACAGCATCTGCCTTTAGTTAGGCTTGACCTTGCATGTTTAGGTTTTTGAATTTTTTGCGTGGCAAGTGGCTGATAATGTCGCAGCGAGGGGAAACCGGGCATCCGGGACCTAAGTGAACAGGGCAAGCAACTGTGTGTCTCCTTAACCAATCCGACTGAAGGATTGTGAAATTAACAGCGCAAGGTCTGAGAAGGAAGTGTAAATTAGAGTGGGTGAATTCCATGTCAAATCAGGTACAGAAAGAGAAAAAGAGAGAGGAAAAGAAAGATTAGATTAAGAGAGAGAAACAAGAGACAGAAAAGGAAAAGGAAAAAAAGGAAAAATGTAAAATTTAAATTTTTAAAATCTCAGGAAGGAATCAGACTCCACACTTTTAATAGTTAATTTTCAGTGGTTGTAGTAATTAACACTTATCACATTGTTAAAATGGTACTTAGACTTGAAATGATTTGACTTAACTTTCCGTGGCGAGTTTAGTTCGTATCTACCGTGCAAATACAGCAACTTCACATCATTCAATGCATTTCAATGGTGAGGCAGTCAGCGAGATGCCATTTTCGTGAAGCTAATGGTGGAGCGGCGCAACTCGGACAGTAACTTTTGGATATTCACGTTTAATCGCGCATCTCCCCTTCGCCTAAAGTTGCTGCACCATTTGCGCATAAATAACGACAAGCACCATTAGTCTCACCGTTATTTTGGCAGCACAGTCTGGCCTAATGTCTCTCATTCACTGCTAGTTATTTACTGATATGATAATTGCATATCGGATTGTAAAAAGCTTGGTTTAAATTGCTGAAATTACCCTTAACAACTAGACCACAATGTTCCATTGATGGTAATTGGGTGCAAAATGACATTATCTACCCTGACCTTTCATCAATCACAGTTTTGACTTGGGATGCAATTTATGTTCTTGGTTTTGCCTATGCATCAAGTCCTGTTAAGGAAATGGTATTAATAGGGGTGCCGATTCCCATGACATTGGCAGAACGATGTAACGATGCAACTCAGGTGACTCAAAAGCCTCGCTTTAACTATCACAGGCGCCTGCTTAATTTTTCTGGCTGATTTTTAAAAATGTGTTGCTGTTCAAAACAGCCTGAGCTATTTCAAACAATAAAAATAGAAGTCATACCAAACAGCAAATGGAGCAACATGAAGTATTGAAGAGAAATTATTCTGAACATGTAAGATAATTGAAGTACTAGATTGACAATTTACTAGAAATAATCTCCCTTTGCCTCCAGAGCTTTGCTTTAATTAATCCAAGATGAGATAGAGCACTGAAGGGCATTTTGCCTGCCGATAAAACCATAATAAGATGATAGCCCCATGTGGATACATTGGACTAGTTCTAGGAAAACAAGTCGATTTTAATAACATTTGGTGTCCCCCAAGGATCTATCCTTGGCCCCCTCCTATTTCTCATCCACATGTTGCCCCTTGGCAACATCATCCAAAAACACAGCGTCAGTTTCCACATGTACGCTGACGACACCCAGCTCTACCTCCCCAGCACTTCTCTCGACCCCTCCACGGTCTCTAAATTGTCAGGCTGCTTGTCCGACATCCAGTTCTGGATGAGCAAAAATCTTCTCCAATTAAATATTGGGAAGACCAAAGCCATTGTTTCCGGACCCCGCCACAAACTCCGTTCCCTAGCCACTGACTCCATCTCTCTCCCTAACTTCTGTCTGAGGTTGAATCACACTGTTCACAACCTTGGTGTCAATTTGACCCTGAAATGAGCTTACGACCACATATCCACAGCATAACAAAGACCGCCTACTTCCACCTCCGTAACATCGCCCGTCTCCGCCCTTGCCTCAGCTCATCTGCTGCTGAAACCCTCATCCATGCCTTTGTTACCTCTAGACTTGACTATTCCAACGCACTCCTGGCTGGCCTCCCACACTCCACCCTACGTAAACTTGAGGTGATCCAAAACTCGGCTGCTCGTGTCCTAACTCGCACCAAGTCCTGTTCACCCATCACCCCTGTGCTCGCTGACCTACATTGGCTCCTGGTTAAGCAGTGCCTCGATTTCAAAATTCTCATCCTTGTTTTCAAATCCCTCCATGGCCCTCCTATCTCTGCAATCTCCTTCAGCTCCACATCCCCCCAAAACATCTGCGCTCCTCTAATTCTGCCCTCTTGAGCATCTCTGATTATAATCGCTCAACTTTTGGTGGCCGTGCCTTCAGCTGCCTAGGCTCTAAGCTCTGGAATTCCCTGTCTAAACCTCTCCGCCTCACTACCTCCCTTTCCTCCTTTAAGACGCTCCTTAAAACCTAAGTCTTTGACCAAGCTTTTGGTCACCTGCCCTAATTTATCCTTATGTGGCTTGGTGTCAAATTTTTTGTCTTAAAATACTCCTGTGAAGCGCCTTGGGAAGTTTTACTACATTAAAGGTGCTATATAAATACAATTTGTTTTGGTGAGAAGCAACTGATAGAGTGCATGTGCCTGAAGTTTGGACTATAGCCCCAATTGAGCATTGGTCAAAAATGGGATTCTGTTGACCCATGGCACAGGCTCACTGTGCTGGTAACTCAACAACAACTTGTATTTATATAGCGTCTTTAACATAGTAAAATGTCCCAAGGTGCTTCATAGGAGCGTTAGCAAACAAAATTTGACACCGAGCCAGATAAGGAGATATTAGGGCAGATGACCAAAACCTTGGTCAATGGTAGGTTTTAAGGAGCGTCTTAAAAGAGGAAAGAAAGGTAGAGAGCGAAGAGGTTTCGGGAGGGAATTCCAGAGCTTAGGGCCTAGGCAGCTGAAAGCACGACCACCAATGGTGGAGTGATTAAAATTGGGGATGTGCAAGAGGCCAGAATTGGAGAAGCACAAACATCTCAGAGGGTTGTAGGGCTGGAGGAAATTACAGAGATAGGAAGGGGCAAGGCCTTGGAATGATTTGAAAACAAGGATGATAATTTTAAAATCAAGGCGTTGCTTAACCGGGAGCCAATGTAGGGCAGCAAACACAGGAGTGATGGGTGAACGGGACTTGGGCAGAACAGTTTTGGATGACCTCAAGTTTACATAGGGTGGAATGTGGGAGGCCGGCCAGTAGTGCGTTGGACTATTCAAGTCTAGAGGTAACAAAGGCATGAATGAGGGTTTCAGCAGCAGATGAGCTGAGGCAGGGTGGAGGCGGGCTGCACCGAGTGTTGCAATAGTTGTTCCTTCCTGTAATATGAATAGGCTACTAATACAGGGTAAGCTTGCCCAAAGAGCTAGGCCTGTCACACACTCAGCTGGGAAGCACAGAAACCGCAGAGTCAGCCCTTCTTAAAGGGCTGCAGCTTGCCTTAAAAGGGCATATGGTGGTGGCAGAAAAGTGGACTAATTGTTCACAATGACACAGCAATGTGGGCAACACTTCTCCTTTTGATGCTAAGATTCAGAGGTCTGGTTTCAGGAAATGCACCAAAGGAGGGTTGCCCTGTATGGGCTGAAGCCCGCTCACCAGTAAAAGCCCAAGAGCCAAGAGGGAGGTTGCCAACAATAGTCCATGCACTCACGCAGTTCCCTCATGATGATCTCTCAGCTGCGGGAGAAGAAGATAAGTGTGCTCATTTGTGCACACATTTCTGGTGAGCCCATCAGCCAGGATACAAAGCGAAGCGGAGTACTCCAGCATCCTCTGGGAGGTATCATTTGAAGCATTGTGTACAGCCATTGTCCCTTTGCACACTTTTTCATTCGGGTAGAAATTGCGGTCGGAGGCGTACCTCCGGAGTACGCCTCCGACCCACAAAACAAATCCGAACATACCGGCAGGCTGCGGAGAGTTGTGGTCTCGGGCCTCCAGGCATACGGCAGCGTGAAGGCCCACGCATCGCAGGGATGCAGGCGGTGCGGAAGTGTCGCTGGGATCACGTGGGCCCAGCCCTCCAATCACAAAGGAGGATTCCATTGCAATCATTTACGAAGGGAATCCCCTGATGATATGCAATGGAATCCCCAAATAGTTATATAATTTACTTAATTCTAATAAATATAAATGTACTGAATTTCAATTTTATTCATAAGTCCAACCTCAATAAAAATTTAATTTTTTGAAAAATAATTTTAAACATCTTAATCCGGGCCAATATTTGCATGAACTCATTTAAAGAGTATGTGCATCATTTTTGATTTTTAAATGTTTAATTTAAGGCTTATATAGACCCTTACGCTGATGACAGCAGGCCCTATGCCTGCTTTTACCAGTCGTAAGAGTTTCATGGGCAATTGCTGGGCAAATAGCCCAACACTGCGCCAGCAATACTGATTTTCCATGCGGTTCCAAGCGCATGTGGAAACCCGTAAGTTGCGGGCCATTCAAATGGATTACTCTGAGAGTACGCTATCACAGACACCGTAATTTCAGGGCCATTGTGTCTAAGCTGCATGGCACACTTTTCTTGGAGGTAGAGATGGCACCCACAGAACAGCAAACAGATGCTGACGCATGCAGACTGTTAGTGGTTTCTCTGTGGGACCAGCAGCTATGGATGTGGATGGCAGCCCTGTTTCTCTAAGGAAGCACTGGTATGGAAGGTGGCATCGTCAGAACAGATGCGGCGGAGACAGAGAAACTGGGAGAATGGAATAGGGTCCTTACAGGAAGCGTGGTGGGAGGAAGTGTAGTCCAGGTAGCTGTGGGAGTCAGTGGGCTTATAGTGGATGTTGGTCGATAGCCAGTGCTTCCGGTATGTCTTCCTTTTTCCTCAACCGAGGGTTCCCCTCTACCATGATTGACATGGCCCTCGACCGTGTCCGTTCCATTTCCCGCACTTCTGCTCTCACCCCTTCCCCTCCCTCCCAGGACCACGATAGGGTTCCCCTTGTCCTCACCTTTCACCCCACTAGCCATTTCCGCCCCCCCCCCCCAACCCCTTCCAGCATTCCAAAGGGACCGCTCCCTCCACGACACCCTGGTCCACTCCTCTATCACCACCACCACTCCTTCCCACGGCACCTTCCCGTGCAAGCGCAGGAGATGCAACACCTGTCCTTTTACCTCCTCCCTTCCCACCGTCCAGGGCCCCAAACACTCCTTCCAGGTGAAACAGCGATTTAGTTGTACTTCTTGCAATTTAGTATACTGTATTCGCTGCTCACGATGCGGTCTCCTCTACATTGGGGAGACCAAACACAGATTGGGTGATGGCATTGCGGAACACTTCTGTTCCCGAGCTTCCAGTCGCCTGTCACTTTAATTCTCCCCTTGACTCCCACTCTGATCTCTCCATCCTCGGCCTCTTGCATTGTTCCAACGAAGCTTAACGTAAGCTCGAGGAACAGCACCTCATCTTTCTATTAGGCACGTTATAGCCTTCTGGACTTAACATCGAGTTCAACAATTTCAGACTATAAATTGGCCCCTGTATTTCTTTCTTTTTTTTTCTCTTGTTTCCTCACATGGTAGCTGTTAATGTTGCTGCCATCATCATTCACACATCATCTAGAACCATCTTTTGTTTCATAACTTGTCTCATTACCTTTTGCCTTGCACCATCATTCCTTTTGTCAGTCAATCTCTCCTGCCTTCCATCCCATCACAGACCTTCCCTTTGTTCTTCCCTCCCCTCCTCCCTGCCCCTGCTTAAAAATCTCTCCTCCCTAACCTTTTCCAGTTCTGACGAAGGGTTCGACCTGAAATGTTGACTCTGTTTCTCTCTCCTCGATGCTGCCTGACCTGCTTAGTGTTTCCAGCACTTTCTGTTGTTATTTCAGATTTCCAGCATCTGCAGTATTTTGCTATTGTATATAAAATGCAAGTGTTTTTTTCTTTTGGTCAGATACAGTGATTAAGTGCAAACTCTTTCTGTTCATGAATGCCATGGAGTTGATACAAACAGCTCTGATGCCCACTTGGGTACCATCTACAATGTTGTACACTCCAGAGAACCCTGCTACCCAGAGGAAGCTGTGTTTCATGTCCATCTGATGCTCCCTTTCCACAGGAAGAGGAATGAAGGTGTTCCCTCTTACAGAAGTGGTGAATTTCCACAGGGGTTCTCCCGCACGTCCACCGTAACTTTGGTGGAAAGCCGCATAAACCAGGAAAGGCATAGTGGCAGGAGACTCATCTACAGTCACGAGATTCAGCATGTGACATTTTTTAGGTATATTTCCATATTAAAATGAGGCTGTGAATGCTGGGAGTGCAACATTACTTTTTGGCCCCAAATCAATTGACGGAAAATTGGATGCCATGTTGTGGGAGGTCAGTGGCCGACTTTTCAACCTACACCCACTGCCTGTGAGTCCTGCACTGGTGATGCCTCACCAAATTGGTGCTGATACATATTTCGGAAACTGTCATTTCTGTTCTCTATAGTAAATTTATTTTACTGGTCAACAAGCATTCAGTGTGGGAAGATCAGAGTTACAAATGTCACACCTACAGTTCACTAGGTATGTTACATTTTTGCTTTAAACATAACAAAAATAGCATCAAAAATGTAAAAGCCATTTTAAAAAGTGGCTCCCCACCGATTGCAGCTTTCTGTAACGTGTGTGAAGATCAAGCAGTGTAAACCCACTTCCTCAAAGAAGTCTCACCATGGTTGGAAAAATTTGAATCGCTTTGAAATTGGCATGATCAAACCACAGTCTCTGTATCAAACCAAGGTGAAAACTGCATGGTATTGATGCAGAAACCCCATCGTGACTGGCCAGTAGTATTGTTGAATGGCTTCATTTGGAAAAAGGCCTGCTTTAATGCTATTGTCATCTTATCGTACTGTGGTTTTAGTGGAGTTGGGGGCTTGGATTTGGAAGCTAATTTTGAACCTAGTACAACAACTGTACAGGCCGCTGGTGAGACCACACCTGAAGTACTGCGTGCAGTTTTGGTCACCTTATTTAAGGGGGGATATACTTGCATTGGAGGTAGTTCACAGAAGGTTCACTAGGTTGATTCCTGAGATGAAGGGGGTTGTCTTATGAAGAAAGGTTGAGCAGGTTGGGCCTCTACTCATTGGAGTTTAGAAGAATGAGAGGTGATCTTATTGAAACATATAAGATTCTGAGGGGGCTTGACAGGGTAGATGCAGGGAGGATGTTTCCCCTCGTGGGGGAATCTAGAACTAGTGGGCATAGTTTCAGAATAAGGGGTTGCATATTTAAAATGGAGATGAGGAGGAATTTCTTCTCTCAGAGGGTCGTGAATCTTTGGAATTCTCTACCCCAGAGAGCTGTGGAGGCGGAGTCATTGAATATATTCAAGGCAGAGATAGACAGATATTTGAGCTACAGGGGAGTCAAGGGTTATGGGGAGCGGGCGGGAAAGTGGAGTTGAGGCCAAGATCAGCCATGATCTTACTGAATTGCGGAGCAGGCTCGAGGGGCCAAGTGGCCTACACCTGCTCCTATTTCTTATGTTCTTATGTTAGTATAAAATAATTTGAATTCTCATCCCTTCTAAAAGAATACACACATAAGGCTCTCATAAAGGTTGCTGATAATTGTTTTACATAAGAACATAAGAACATAAGAAATAGGAACAGGAGTAGGCCAGTCGGCCCCTCGAGCCTGCTCCGCCATTCAATGAGATCATGGCTGATCTGATCCAACCTCAACTCTAAAGCTCACAAGAAGCAGGAGCAGGACCCGGCCACTCAGCCTGAGGCTTCTTTGTATGATATTTCCTTCCAAAAACTCGGCAGCACTAATGACATTAATATCTAAGCAACCTTCTCCACACAAATGCAAGTTAATAAAAAAGAATTTCAGTAGCTCCAGCAAACAATGATTCTTATCAAAACAGTGGGAGAAAATGAGATTTTTTCGCTCTGTACGTAACAACTCTCCATTTTTAACAAAAGTAAAATGACTGGGAATAATATGCCTAGCACAACTTAGTTATATTTATCTATTGTATGCGATAAAATACAATTTCATGATTATAATTCTGACACTTTATATTAGCATAAACTAATTTTGAAAGTATATGGGGTGAATTTTAACACAATAAAAGCCATTTGACAACCAGATGTGTCATTGAGCAAACCATTGGCCTGCTGAAGATACGCTTCAGGTACCTGGGCAGATCTGGAGGAGCCGTTCAATACGCACCAGCCAGGGTCTCCAGAATGGTCGTGGTGTGCAGCGCTCTGCACAATATTGCACAGCAGTGAGGTTTGGACCTGCAGGAGGAACAAGGCGCAGAGCACAGAGCCTCTTCGTACGATTCCGAGGAGGAGGAGGAGGCGGCCAAGGCACCAGCATCTGTGCACATTGCTGCCTGGGATGCCCGGGATGCCATCATTATTGTGAGGTTCACTTGGGCTCCACTAGTCCACCCATCTGACAGCCACATACAAAAGCCACTTCCCCATGCCCATCCCCTTCCACCAACACAAAGCAGTCCTGCAAACAACCACGCATCCCTTTCATATCCCCATGTTGCTCGGCATCAATTCTTGTCTTACCATTCATCACAAGTGAAAATAGGCACTTGGGGAAGTGGTGGAAACCATTAATATTTATGTGCCTCAAAAATAAAACAGGGCCTAGAAATTCATGGCCTCCTCGAAAGCTGCCGTTGCCACCGCGGCCGGGAGTTATGGGCCAGCGAAAATGGTGGCGCTGACAGGACTGAAAAATTGGTGCTGGGGACTAATGATTATTAGCCCAGCGCTAAACTCACAGTGTAAAACCCTCCTGCTGGTGTTCGTCCTGGCATCAGGCCCCAATGCGGCATCCACAAGCAGTGTTGAAGCTTCGAACAGCCTCTGAAAGTGAGGCTGAGATTTTGCAAAGCATCGTGGGATCTGAAAAGGGCAATGCTTTCTGAAATTAATAAAAATAAAAATTATGTAAAAATATGCAGTTTTCAGCCCTTACAGCTGAACTGCCTTCTGGAAAAAAAAATTACATGAAAAACAATTCCAAAATGGGAGTCTTCAGCTTTTAAAACTTAATTGCCTTCTGCACCTAAAAAAATGGGAAAAATGCTTCAGCGCTAACAAATGGCTCAGCAAGCCAGGGAAGGGGCACCCAGGGTCTCGCACGCAGCACTCCAGCTTTGTGCAGGAGGTCAACACTGCAAGAGAGATCCTCTACCCACAGGGCCCTCCAGCAAGAGCAATGTGGGACCAGAACACCGAGGCCATCACTGCCAATCTACCACCAATCTGCACCAATCATGAGGCACATCTCCCATTCCTAGTATCACCTCACTCGCTTGGATGAGACGGTGCAGGCCATTCTTGGCAGGGGCATGGCTGAGCTCGTGGCCAGCGGCGGGGCTGAAAGAATATAAGATGCTGATGTCCTCATACGTTATCCTCCTTCTCACATCCCACTTCCTGCTCATTCCACAATATCTTCTGATTTGCAAGTTGCACATGGTGTAAGCATGCAGCCCTTGCTTTCTCGCCCTCCCCTCATCACAACTCTACCCTTGTGCCTTCCTCATTTCACTCACCCAAGAAATCTAGTCTGCCCAGCCTGTGATTGACCAAGAAGAGGGAGAGGAGTCCGCTACCCTGGCAAAGCCACGTGCACGCTCCATCTGCTTCTCTCTGGTCAGAGAGAAGACAATGAAGTCCCCTCTCCTGGCATAAAGAGCGTCTGTCACCTCTCTTATGCAGCAGTGGACGGTGAACTGGGAGATGTTACAGATTTCACCTGCTCCAGCCTGGAAGGATCCCGACGTGAGGAAATCAGGGCCACGGTCACCATCACAGCCACCGGCAGCACTGTCCTTACCCTGGTGTGAGGCTGCAGGTCTGGTTGTAAGAAGTGACAGAGCTCCTTCGTAAAGCACAGATGACTCAGGTACTGCTCCTGGCTCAGGTTGAGGTAAGAGAATTGCTCTCGGAAGACCCTAGCTGGGTAAGGCCTCCTGCTGAGAGCCCTTCTCCCCCTCCTCCTCCTTCAGTACCGAAAGCAGTTTAATGACCTAAGCAGGGCAGGAAAGGTGAGTACAATGGCACATTCACCTACATCCTGATGTGCGTATCACCCCAACCCCCTCACTCTGCCTTCGCAAGCCTACTTCAGCGCATCACTCCTTACACCAACTTACCTTGCAGGTGCACCCATCCCTCTCTGTCTATGCACTTCTTCACATCCCCATCTGTCCATCTATCACTGACACTCACCCTCATCGTTATCACTCATAGGTCTCTTCTTTCCCTCCTTGCAGGAGAAGAGAGCACAGAACATGAGTGAGAGGCAGAGAACCGGAGGTGGCCCTCCAGCCATCTCGCAACTGACAACTGCAAAGGTGGAGGTACTGGAAATCAGTGGAGTCTCGGCATGCTTGGCCATCGGAGATGGGAGATGGGGTCTCCCAGTTACTTGGTGACAGAATTAAATATCAGACAGCCACATGGTGTACAACACTCAGTCATGTTGACCTGATGTCAGCAGCGAGTGGAATATGATCATGTGCATAATGATCACTTAAAACATTCTTACCTTGACAGTTCTAGTTCATGTCTTTAATCTCCCACAGGGCTTTCCACAGAGGGTGGTGCAGGAGGACAACGACGACTCCTCAGAGGAGGTCACTCACTTTGAGGAAGCACCATCACAGCGCTCGTGCAGACCATGCACCAGCTCAGATACTCACACTTCAGTGGGGCTGGTAAGGAAGACAGTTGGATTTTCACCTGGTGACTCACACTTCACAAGTGAACAAGAGCAGATGGTAGAGACAGTGACAGCAGTGGAGAGTCTGCGTCGGAGGCCGCAGGACTGCTCAAAGCTCTGCTCAGCTGGACACAGATGCCGAACCTCGGGGGCCGTCGACAAAGAGGATATTTCTGGAGCAGCAGTAGAGAATGTGCGACGTACTGGCAGGCTATCCAGCCGCACTGTGCACACGTGCAGAGAGCTTGGAGGAGTCCGTCTCAAGCATGAGTGGCATGATGTCGGGGGCCTTTGTGATGATGAATATTTTGTATCAGTCTTTACAGTAGAGGACACTAAGAATATCCCAACACTGGACAAACAGGGGGCTATAGGGGGAGAGGAGCTAAACACGATCAAAATCACTAAGGAAGTGGTACTCGGTAAAATAATGGGACTCAAGGCGGATAAATCACCTGGACCTGATGGCTTACATCCTAGAGTCTTGAAGGAAGTGGCGGTAGGGATTGTAGATGCATTGGTAATAATTTTTCAAAACTCCCTGGATTCCGCTAAGGTCCCGGCAGACTGGAAAACTGCTAATGTAACACCCTTATTTAAAAAGGGCAGTAGACAGAAGGCTGGTAACTATAGATCGGTTAGCCTAACATCTGTGGTAGGTAAAATTTTGGAGTCCATTATTAAGGAAACAGTAACAGGACATTTGGATAATCATAATTTAATAGGACAAAGTCAGCATGGTTTTACGAAGGGGAAGTCATGTTTGACAAATTTGCTGGAGTTCTTTGAGGAAGTAACATATAGAATGGATAAAGGGGAACCAGTAGACGTAGTGTATTTAGACTTCCAAAAAGGCATTTGACAAGGTGCCACACAAAAGATTATTGCTTAAGGTAAAAAATCACGGGATTGGGGGTAATATTCTGGCATGGATAGAGGATTGGCTATCTAACAGAAAGCAAAGAGTTGGGATAAATGGTTCATTCTCAGACTGGCAATCAGTAACTAGTGGTGTTCCACAGGGGTCAGTGCTGGGTCCCCAACTCTTTACAATCTATATTAACGATTTGGAGGAAGGGAGCAAGTGTAACATATCAAAATTTGCAGATGATACTAAGATGGGAGGGAAAGTAGTGAGTGAGGAGGACATAAAAAACCTGCAAGGGGACATAGACAGGCTAAGTAAGTGGGCAGAGATTTGGCAGATGGAATACAACACTGGAAAGTGTGAGGTGATGCACTTTGGCAGGAAAAATCCTAGAGCAATTTATTATCTTAATGGCAAGAAACTGGAGAGTACTGAAGTGCAAAGGGATCTGGGGGTCCTGGTGCACGAAACTCAAAAGGTTAGTATGCAGGTGCAGCAAGTGATTAAGAAGGCAAATGGAATGTTGGCTTTCATTGCTAGGGGGATAGAATATAAAAATAGGGAGGTATTGCTTCAGTTGTACAAGGTATTGGTGAGACCGCACCTGGAATACTGCATACAGTTTTGGTGTCCTTACTTAAGGAATGACATCCTTGCTCTCGAGGCAGTGCAAAAAAGGTTCACTCGGTTAATCCCGGGGATGAGGGGGTGGTCATATGAGGAGAGGTTGTGTAGATTGGGACTCTACTCATTGGAGTTCAGAAGAATGAGAGGAGATCTTATTGAAACATATAAGATTGTGAAGGGGTTGGATCGGGTGGATGCGGGGAGGATGTTCCCGATGACGGGTGAGACTAGAACTAGGGGACATAGTCTTAGAATAAGGGGCTGCTCTTTCAAAACTGAGATGAGGAGGAACTACTTCACTCAGAGGGTGGTAGGTCCATGAAATATGCTGCCACAAAAAGCTGTAGAAGCTACATCATTAAATAAATTTAAAACAGAAATAGACAGTTTCCTAGAAGTAAAGGGCATTAAGGGTTACGGGGAGCGGGCAGGAATTTGGACATGAGTCTAGGTTCGGATCGGTCATGGCCCTGTGGGTAGTGGAGCGGGCCCAGGGACCGTGTAGCCTGATTCTGCTCCTATTTCGTGTGTGCAATTCTGTTAGATGCAGGAGATGGTTCTGTGATAGTAGATAGTAGATTGGCGGTTAGGATCAGATCAACCATGATCTTATTGAATGGCGGAGCAGGCTCGAGGGGCCGATTGGCCTACTGCTGCTCCTATTTCTTATGTTCTTATGTTCTTATGTCTTCGTTCATTGAAAGAGTGGCCACCTGCACGGAGCATCAAACACAGCAATAAAACGAGTGCATGCAGGCCCTCGCCAATGGGCAGCACACTATGAATGCCACCTTAAATAGGATTGATGAAACCCTAGCCTTGGCCAAACATCGCCCCACTGATCTGCAGCAAAGTGCTCTCCAGCTCATTGCTAGCCGGGAAGTGTGGGTGGGCCATGAGAGGGATGGTGGTGAACGGGGACACGGAAGTGGGGACTCGGCTCAAAGCGCTTCTACTTCACGCCCATTGTCCCAGTCAGTACCCCACGTGCTGCCTCGTCTCCCGATGGCCGAGTCTGCCCCCGCACAGGTGCAGGAGGAGCAGCCTTTGGCGGGGCTCTCACGGGCTCCAAAACCCAGAGGACATCGGCCAAGAGCATCTCAGCAGTCAGCGCAGTGATCTAAGCAGCCGGCCTCTACCTCAGCTGAAGCCACACAGGTTGCACCATGTAGAAGTTCTAGGAAGAGGAAGAGTAAAAATTAATGGTTGCACAAGGGTAAGCACATGGGTGTGTTGCACAATGTTAGATTTGTACGTTTCTGGCCTAGAAATTGGGCCACTTACTGCCACGAGTCACCGCTGCGATCCAGTCTATAAATGGCGGCCACCACTCTAGCTGCTTCTGTGGCGCGAGACTCGGCGGTGACCATTTTGTTGAGGGCCTTAGCACTGCCGATAGCAGCGCTGGCCCTGGAAACGTAAATTACGACAGGGTGACATCAATCACCGTGCAACGCTAACTTAATGTCACCTCAGCAAACTTGGACCATAGCACTGAATTCAGCGCTGGGTCCTAAGCTCGCCATGAAAACCTAGCATGCAGCAGACTCACAGAGGCGCTGTGAGCATCTCTTAAAGGGATGCACACATCTTTCAGGTAAGTTTGCATTTAAGCTTTTGGACTGGATTTTTTTATTTTATTGAAGTAGTGGCTTGCTGCAATATATGTTAAAAGTTTTTAAAGTGTGCAGGGAGTGCTGCTGGATGCTTGCAAGGACTCGGATGGTAAAGGAAGGCCTCTGAGAAGACAGAAAATGCTGGAAATACTCAGCAGATCAGGCAACATCCGTGGAGAGAGAAACAGAGTTCACATCTCAGGTCGAGTTGCTGCCTGACCTGCTGAGTGTTTCCAGCATTTTATGCTTTTATTTCAGATTTACAACATCTGCTCGCAGAGGGAAGAGGAAGACACAGAAGAGGAAGATGCAGAAGAGGAGAAAGCAGAAGAGGAAGAACCCAGAGAGCTCCTTTCTGGCCGGAATATCCGGGATGGAATCATCCACCTGCAGTCCCAGTGACCACAACCCCAATTCTCCATTCAACATTTGTCCCACACCTTACCTTCCCTCTGTTACTGTCCATCACAGTATCCTCTTGGCCACAATGCTGAAATAAAAGTCACCACCAATCCAACTTTATAAATCTATCCATCCAAATATCATCAAGAAATCAACTCATTACCCTTATGCATTCCCTTAGTGACTGTCTTGCGTCTGCCTTTACCTATCCTACTGATGTCATGCAGTGCTACTCCAGTGGCTGCAGCATTGCTGACTTTCAGTGGGGGACACTGCAAATGGCCTTGTTGGTCGACCTTGAGGGGCTGGTGGCTGGGAGTGTCAAATGAAGTGATGGTGTTTCTTCTTCTTCTTCTTCTTCACTGTCCTCTCCCTTTTCTTGGTCAACCATTGGCTGGGTAGGTTGCATTTCTTGGGTGTGTGAAATGAGGAAGGCACAAGGGTAGAGTTGTGAGGGGAGGGCAGGAAAGCAAGAAAGCATGCGAGAAGGAGGATAATGTATGAGGATACCAGCATCTTGTATTCTTTCAGCACTGCCGCTGGCCAAGGGCTCAGCCATGCTCCTGCCAAGAATGGCCAGTATCTTCTCCTCCAAGGGGGTGAAGTGAGGCTAGGAATAGGAGGTGTGCCTCATGATTGGTACAGATTGTTGGTAGGTGAGTGATTGCGGTGGGCGGGGGGCGGTGTGGGGGTGTCGTGCATTGAGCAGTGCGTGAGGCTAGTGGCGCAGTTGGTAGGAGATGGCTTTTGAAGATACATTCACTGACCTTGACCACTGGTTTGAGGTCATGAAGCTTCTTTGGGCACTGGAGCCAGGTGGTGGGGGCGACACTGCTGGCAGTGATGACCTTGATGATCTGGTCCCACATCCTTCTTTCTGGAGGGCCTCCTGGCTCCTGTGGGTAGAGGGCCTCTCTTGCAGTGCTGACCCCCTGCACAAAGCTGGAGTGCTGCGTGCGAGACCCTGGGTGCCCCTTCCCTGGCTGTAGAGCCATTTGTGTTAGTGCTGAAGCACTTTTCCCTGATTTTTATGTGCGGAAGGCAGTTCAGCTTTCAGAGCTGAAGACTGCCATTTAGGAATTATTTGTAATCTTTATTTTTTGTTCAGAAGGCAGTTGAGCACTAAGGGCTAAAGACTGCCTATTTTTAAATGATTTTTATTTTTTCATTTTAGAAGGCAGTTTCCCTTTAAGGGACCGACACTGCTTTCTAAAATGACAGGCTAGCTTTAAGATAACGCTGCTCTTACTCCAGGGATGCTACGTCCATGCTACATTGGGCCTCCTGCTGAGACTACCACTGGAAAACCAGTCTTGCGCTCCAGGTTTTGCGCTGCACTAATTTAAATTAGCAGGCAGCACCAAAGTACCGGTGCTGCCTGCGCTATTATTTCGGGTGGCTGTTAACATCGGCCCGTGGTGGTACTGGCAGGTTTCCGACCTACTCCAATTTCTAGGCCATGTGCTTTTGATGTTTTCTCTGCATCCATCTGACCGAGTCACCCTTCATGGTTCAAAATAGCTAATCTGTGCCTGCCATCAACAGTTTTCCAAAATGTACAAATTGTTCTTTTCACAGCTCAGTGGTGTGAAACCCAGGAACATCCTGACTCTCCTTTTTTGCATTACTCTATTTCAAAGTCTGTATAGGCTCAGTGACTTTCTGAAGAGTTAGCATTACTTTCTCAGCTCTGTACTCTTCTTCGCATGTGTATCCGAAAGTGCAATTTGTTTTGGCAGTTGTTGCAACACCATATGAAGACGACCACAGTATTTGATCAAATACTGCCTCCAAGTCTTTTCCCTGTTCAGGGTATTAATACATAGGTCCTTAATTAAAAAATCATGTGGATTATTTTTCGCACCAATGTACATTACTTTATACTTCTCAATATTAAATTCATCAACCTGATCAGCTAGTCCCTGTAAATCACTGGCCAATATGTCTTTCTTTGAAACATTCCTTTCACACAGTGTTTCACGTCATCTTAAAATATAAGCATTCTATTTACAGTTCCCCATCATACTTGCTAATTAATACTAAAAACCAAGTGCTTTCAGAAATTATCTGGGGAGGATGAGGGATCATACACTCCACTGGATACCACAGATCAAATTTCAGCTTCCTATTGTAAAGTTAATATACTGTGCATTCGACTGGAGAATTCCATTGTTGTTTTACCATTCAAGAAAACCACATATTTCTATAAGGTACTGCATCAACACTTTGTGAGATCCTTTGTCATTTTGCATTATCACCCGTGTCACTTGAAGCTACTTTGGTAAGCCAATGGACAATGAATGCATTTTTGGTAGGAAACACAAAAGGTAGCATACAGTAAAAATACTTGATGTTTTTTAGAGGCTTGGAGACAGTGGTCTAATCTTGGGATTCAGATAATTTATAAACCACACTAGTGCTTATGCAGTATTCTGTATTGTGCAATCAACAAGCTGATCATTTATCTCTTAAAGCTCTTCAGCAAATATTTTGTGAAAGTTAAAATATGCACTGTATATATTTGGCATTGCCTGATAGTTTGTGTTGTTGGAGGTTCAATTTCTCCCCCTATTGGCTCACAAAAATGGGGGGCGGGGGGGGGGGCGGGGAAAGCAAGTTGTGCAGAGGACTCAAAGAACCTGCAAAGGGATATAGACAGGCTAAGTGAGTGGGCAAACATTTGGCAGATGGAGTATAATGTGTTAAAGTGCGAGGTTATACACTTTGGCAGGAAAAATAAAAAAGCTAATTATTATTTAAATGGAGAGGGATTACAAGATGTTACAGTTCAGAGGGACCTGGGGGTCGTTGTGCATGAAACACAAAAAGTTAGCATGCAGGTACAGCAAATAATCAAAAAGGCAAATGGAATGTTGGCCTTTATTTCAAAGGAGTTGGAGTATAAAAGCAGGGAAGTCCTGCTACAACTGTACAGGGTATTGGTGAGACCACACCTTGAGTACTGCGTACAGTTTTGGTCTCCTTATTTAAGGAAGGATATACTTGCATTGGAGGTAGTTCAGAGACGATTCACTAGGTTAATTCCAGAGATGAGGGGTTTGACTTATGAGGAAAGGTTGAGCAGGCTGGGCCTATACTCATTGGAATTTAGAAGAATGAGAGGTGATCTTATTGAAATATATAAGATACTGAGGGGGTACGACAAGGTAGATGCAGAGAGGATGTTTCTCCTCATGGGGAAATCTAGAACGCGGGGGCACAGTTTTAGAATAAAGGGTCGCCCTTTTAGAACTGAGATGAGGAGGAATTTCTTCTCTCAGAGGGTCGTAATTCTGTGGAATTCTCTGCCCCAGAGAGCTGTGGAGGCTGGGTCATTAAATACATTTAAAGTGGAGATAGACAATTTTTTGCAAGATAAGGGAGTGAAGGGTTATGGGGAGCGGGCGGGGAAGTGGCTTTGAGCCCAAGATCAGCCATGATCTCATTGAATGGCGGAGCAGGCTCGAGAGGCCAAGTGGCCTATTCCTGCTCCTATTTCTTAGGTTCTTATGTTCTTAAGCTTAACTTTGATGAAATGGCAATGCTAACGGAACCAGTGCTAAATAATTATTTCCTCCCAGTGACTGACTCAGAGGGGGCAATTTTAACATAACCCGCCCATCCCTGGTTTTACTCCCCACCCCGATTTTACTCTCCATTGAAGTCAACGGAGAACAATATTGGGCGGGGTGTAAACTGACGGTCCACCCGATTCCGTGGGATCCCCTCCTGGGATGTTCGGTTAAAATTGCCATTGTTTGAGTGGTAACATTACCAAAATGTTTTTACCACTTAACTGTAGCAGAGTCAACGTGGTATTTAACACTTGGGGAAGATTATAGGTTATTGACCAATATCAAATTTTCAATCCTCGCCCCAGAGCAACTTACCCGAAAAAAGGCTCGACAGCGTAATGAATAAAAGCTTTTCTTCGGGGGGGGGACAGATTTTCCTGACCTTTGCCCCTGGGGAACATCCACTTCCCAGGCACAAAGGTCAGATAAAAAGGGGCAGGGACCTGTTACGCCACATCTCCAGCTCCTTTACGGTGTTCCACGATTTCCAGGGCTTCCCCGCTGGGGCGGAGCAGGTCCAACAATGTCGTGGTAATGAGGCAGAAGGGGACACCCCCAGCCCTCACCTCGATTTCTTGTTCGTGCAGCCAATGGGATGTGCTGACGCAGTGGGCGTTCCGCAAAGCTGGCATTGGGGCCACTCCTCAGATTGGAGGCTTTAAGGGGGCAAACTGAAGATAAGTTAAAAGTTTTTTCTGTTGCTCCCAAACAGGAATCTTTGGGTTTTTGGGACTTTTGGCTGCTGCTTGAGATCATGCAGCCGTTCAGATGCAGACTTCTCAGGACACCAGTTGTGCTCCAGTTTCCTGCCTTGTTTTCACCTGCTTGGAACAGGAAATTCAGGGGCACGTGGGCTGGACTGGCATGGTCCACTTCGGAGGCTCTGCTCCTGTCCATGGCTTAGTGCTGGGCGAGGGAGGGGAGGGAAATCAGCCTCAGAATGGTTTGTGTGAGACACAGAAATTTAGTATTTTTTTAAAACTGGACTTAAACAAACAAAAATAGTTGAATGCTACTTTGGCTGTCAGTCCAAACCTCCACAGAAATCTAATGAAAGGATGGGCATATTTAAGATTTTATCTATGTTACTGTCAACAGCTTCAGTCTTATAAAAGCTTATATCTACCCAGTGTTACAATACTCTAATGCAGTCCTTTTGTATAGGTCTCGTGTCTCGACCTGTTCGTGTCCACAAACATTTAGACTAATGACTCTGCACCAGAGTCCGTTCTCAGCTAATCGGTAGTTTCATGGTCATCATCACTGAGACTAGCTTTTTATTCCAGATTTTTATATTTAATTGAATTTAAATTCCCCAGCTGCCATGGTGGGATTTGAACTCATGGATCAGTAGTCCAGGCCTCTGGATTACTAGTCCAGTAAAATAACCACTATGCTACTGTACCCGTGTGGGAGCGTAAGTAATTATATGAGCTTTCTAGCAAGCTGTTAGAACACATCATTCCTTCATTTGTATTGGAGAAAAATGAAGTGAATGGACACTGTAAGGGAAAACTCAGCTCACCCTGGCCCCCCCCCCCCCCCCCCCCCCACTCCCTCTCAGCTCACCCTGGCTCTCTCCCCACCCCACCCCCCAGCGCCCACTCCCTCTCAGCACTGGCTCTCCCCTCTCCCCCCCACTCCCTCTCAGCTCACCCTGGCTCTCCCCCCTCCCCCCCACTCCCTCTCAGCTCACCCTGGCTCTCCCCCCTCCCCCCCACTCCCTCTCAGCTCACCCTGGCTCTCCCCCCTCCCCCCCCACTCCCTCTCAGCTCACCCTGGCTCTCCCCCCTCCCCCCCACTCCCTCTCAGCTCACCCTGGCTCTCTCCCCCCCCCCCCCCCCCCCACTCCCTCTCAACTCACCCTGGCTCTCTCCCCACCCCACCCCACTCCCTCTCAGCTCACCCTGGCTCTCTCCCCACCCCACCCCCCAGCGCCCACTCCCTCTCAGCTCACCCTGGCACCACCCCCCCCCCCACTCCCTCTCAGCTCAGCTCACCCTGGCTCTCCCCCTCCCCCCCACTCCCTCTCAGCTCACCCTGGCACCACCACCCCCCCCCCACTCCCTCACAGCTCACCCTGACACTCTCCTTCCCCACTCCTCAGTTCATGCTGGTGCTCTACTTCCCCACTCCCTCAAACATATGGGGGGAAAAATTCAGTATCTCGCTATTTGGGGTGCCATTATCGGCTGTGCGCAAAGCTTAGCGCCTGGCGCTAATTATCGCTTCCGACTGCAAACTTGGCTTTTATCGCCCCTGGAGGTGATTGGAGCACTAAATCAGGCGCTACACACCTGTCTTAAGGCGCAAAGGCCGAGGAGCGAGCGCTAACTCAGAGCGCTGGCGAAGCTCATGTGATGTCAGTTAGCGATGGAACACAGACACAATGGCGCCGGCCAGTTCTTAAAGGGGAGGGTTGATCTTGCTCTCCATCCACCTCCTGCTCATTGCAGACTTGAATCTCGGCCCGGAGAGACCTGTACATCAAATCTGCTGGAAAGAACAATGGAGAGACCCAGGGAAAGAGCTCAGAGTGCAGCCCCCACAGTCTCTTCTAAATCGATACAAGGAAGGGCAAATCAAAATGAACCTGCAAAGTGCTGCTCAGTACCCAAAACTCCTTCACACAGCGTTGAATCTCACCAGAAGTCTCTCTCTCAGAATGCGTGGTGCAAAAATGTCACCAACAAAAAAAGGCAGGAAGCGTTCGCCTTTAAATAGCGCTCCCCCAGTCCCTTCCTGACTGCAAAACGCTCCCCTCAACCTGTCATTGCTAGCGGTAGGCGGTAAAGCAGGGGGCGCCACTCAATATCCGTTCCAGGGCGCTACCGGGCGTTGCGCACTCGACTGACGTCACGATCTGCCGGCGCAGGAGATCGTGGCGGTAGTGTTTAGCACCGCCGCAAAATGTCTAGTTAATTTCGTGAGCGGCGCAAACATCGCCACGCCCGGGTGCTAGTTGCTTTGCGCCCCATTAGCGCCCTCTTAAGGCACTAACGGGAGGCGCAAACCAACTGAATTTTTCCCCCATGGGTCCTAATATCGCTCTTCTTTTCCCCTCCAAAAGCATAACTAGCAGCTTCTATGTCCTTTTCTCTCCTCTTTATTGCCATCTTTCCCCACCCCCATTATTGCTATGCATTTCCCTCATTTTCCCCTTCCTGGACATGTATTTCCCCATCACTCATTGCCATCCCTTTCAATTATCATCCATTTACCCCCTTCAATTGCTATCCACTTGCCCCTTTCAATGCCACCCATTCCCTGAGTTCCACTCCTATGAGTGTGACTGCTAATGCACCAGACTGGGTTGCTGTCTGCTCTCAGTGCCTCTGCTAATGCTAATGGCAGGGATTGCAGCGTCTGTGTATTGTGTTTCATCGAGAGATGACCTAACCTGGTGTTATGTAATGTTACCTTTGAGTGAGGGTTTATTTGTATTTGGCCACAGCCACTAAAACCAGGGCCAGCATGGAGTGAGCTGAGGAGAGTGATGTGTGTGAAGACTAACAAGAACATCCAGCGATATTCTTGATAACGCCAGCATTTCACACTGACACTTGGCTTTTTGGGAACATGGTTAGTGTGTCAGCATTTGCTGACAAAAAGGAGAACAGATTGTTTTGGCCTACAGTATAAAGAAAGAAGGAAAGTCTTGCACGACCACCGGACGCCCCAAAGCACTTTACAGCCAATGAAGCACTTTTGAAGTGTAGTCACTGTTGTAATGTGGGAAACGCGGCAGCCAATTTGCGCACAGCAAGCTCCCACAAACAGCAATGTGATAGCGATCAGATAATCTGTTTCAGTGTTGTTGAATGAGGGATAAATATTGGCCAAGACACCGGGGATAACTCCCCTGCTCGTCTTCAAAGTAGTGCCATGGAAATTTTTATGTCCACCTGAGAGGGCAGACAAGATCTCAGTTTAACAGCTTACTTGAAAGACGACACCTCCAACAGTGCAGAACTCCCTCGGTACTGCTCGGGAGTGTCAGCCTAGATTTTTGTGCTCAAGTCTCATGGAGTGGACTTGAACCCACAACCTTCTGACTCAAGAGGCGAGAGTGCTACCAACTGAGCCACGGCTGGCACTGTGAAGTGGTTGCAATCTCTCTAATTTGTGCTGGGAGAGTTGCTGAGAGGAGAAGGTGGTCTAGTCCAGTGTAATAACAGCCAGACTCATGTAGCAGTGCGAGAGGGGCCCAGTGTCCGTTGGTCTTTGTACAAGACCAGGTTAAGTGTGGGTCAAGGGTTAGATGAAAACCCACACCCATCAATAAGCAAAACCGGCCAATTGAGGCAGGGTCAAATGCACACATTCACCTCAGGTAAAAAGGCCTAGTCAAAGCAGCCACTCTTTCCCTGGCAAATAACCCATTGGATCACTATGCATAGATCCTTTTGATCCAAATATAACAAATTCTATGAACACACATGTCCCATCACACTGAGATTTTGGCAGAAAATTTGTATTGTAAAAAATGCCATTTGAATATAATGATTCGAGGAGCTGGCCTGGGCTATTCCAGACCAGGCATTGGCCCACAAACCTTGACTTTCACTGCACAGGATCTCTGATATGACAATATTTTTTTAATGCTTTTCATATTTCAAATAGGCTTACTACATCTGTTATGCATTGCACAATTGTATGCTTGCAGAATTGAACTATGTTTGATAATTAAATTCTGTGCAGGAAAGGTGTTTGGACTCAGTAAGGCCACACAAAGTGAAACATGCTGAATAATCTGTGAAAGCCAAACCAATTATGTTACTTCAGTGAACAGAAAACTGTTAATTACATTTAATTTGTCAGAACTGAGGAAACCAATGAATCGTTGTTTGACTTGTTTATATAATCCAGACCATTCAGTGAATAAAATAGTCAGGAGTTATTTATGTAAATTCCTTTATAATCAATTCCTTTTTTTTCATGAAAATGCTTCATTTTCAGGAATAATGTGAAAAGAAAAGGTAATTTGCCATGTAACAGATGGATTTATGCGGTCATTCAGACGGGAAAAAAATAACAGGGGAATTACTTGAGTAACTTTGAAAAGTGCCGGTTATAAATGTGTCAAGTCTGGCACAGGTTATAATTCCCTATGGGTTTGCACCAGAGATGCGTGTAATCAGGGCGCAAAGCAAATACGCAGCGTGAAAGATCGAGGAACATTGGGCATAAATAAGTCAAGCACACGATTATATGTCCAAATTTCCTCGATTTTTTACGCCCGTTTATTAGTTCCTGCACCTAAACACATCCAAGCTCATAATATTCCCCCCCCCATCCCTCCCCCAAGGCAAAAGAGCCACTCACACAAATCTCGCAATTACACTGGTTGAGAAGTTCTATTAAAATTACGACCAGATTTTCAGGGAAACAGACACCAGTAGTCACCCGAACCAGGCGCAAATCAGCTGGGCTCCAGGAAGCACTGAAGCCATTCTCATCCTGTGATTCCTGACAGCTATTTTCTAGTCCTTCTGAGAAATAGAAATGGCTCTTTTGCTGGCTCTAGCCCTACTTGCCATTATCATGGAGCAGGAGGAAGAGAACGAGAGACGGGAGGCCCGGAGAGTGGAGCACCACCAGCGAAGACAGCGCCCCCCACACAAGGCACCCGGCCTGGAGAGTGTGCAGACCTCAACTGGGAGATGTCGGAGGAGTTGACCGTGCGATCGCTGCGCTTTACAAACGAGGCCATCGGCCGACTCTCTGACTTGCTGCACGATGCGTTAAAGCCCCAATGGGAACCTTACGTAAGCATTAGCAAATTTTACAACTTTGGCATACGTTGACAAATTTAAATAAAACATTAATCTCTAGAAATCAAAATGGTTTCACTTAGCAGCAGTAACACTTTGAAATCAAACAAAGGGGACATGACAGTAACGGTCACAACCTTGCAGCCAGGCAGTTTCTCTCTCCCCCCCCCCCCCACCCCCAGACAAAGTAAGAGAAAGAGGAGCTAGTAGACTCAGAAATTAATTTGCCCCTACTCCCTCCCGGTGCCTAGACCAGCCCTTCGGCCAGCAGCTCCCGTGTTCCAGTTTCCTTGGGACAGGAAAGGTGGGGCGTGGTGGACAGATACTGGGCTGATGGGTCATGGGCCTGTGGACGGTCCATGCTGGCGACCACATGCTCCTGGACCAGGCTGTTGCTGTTTATGCCCCAAGAAGCCAGAGATGCCTCGTGCAGCCTGCCGTGTACAGGTGGCACCGTGCCTGCTTATGGAAGAGTGCGATTTGGCAGCAGTAGGCGCCTGCCACCCTTCAACATGATCAGCGGACCCAGCCGTCAGCCTGATGGGTGGAACGATGGCAGCTGTCATAACCCGCACAGACTCAGTAGTCTCCGAGCTTTCGTCGAGGTGGGGGCCCCGACGTTCCCCCTCCCTGGCTCCTGCCTGCTGCGTGTTCCAATGGTTCTTTCAGCTCTAACATCACCTGCGCGCTGTCGGTGCTCGGCATTAAAGCAGACTCAGAGGCCACGCCTGCAAGAAGCTCCATGTTGCTACTGATGGATCCCAGAGTCTTCATGCCCCGCTTATGCTCCGCCAGCAGGTGCTGCTTCAGGCCTGCAACTCGCTCACCCTGGTGGAATGTTTCTGCGCTGGTAACGGGTTGAGGAGCGTCAGGTGACTCTGATTCTGACTCTGCTTGTAGGTGGCCTGAGGCCTGAGCACTCCAACAACAACAATCACAACTTGCATTTATATAGCGCCTTTAATGCAGTAAAATGTCCCAAGGTGCTTCGCAGGAGCGATTATCAAACACATTTTTGACACTGAGCCACATAAGGAGATATTAGGACAGGTGACCAAAAGTTTGGTCAAAGAGGTAGGTTTTAAGGAGCATGTTAAAGGAGGAGACAGTGGTAGGGAGGGAATTCCAGAGCTTAAGCAAGAAGGAAGGTGGGCAGCTCTGGGATTTCCATCACCCACTCATCTGCTAGTTTAATGCAAACAGTTTGCACAACAAAGCCAGTGTCTGTGTTTTCCAGATCCTCCCAAAGTTGCTACCTCTGACCCCACCTTCGCCCCTCCTCCACCTCCTTCTCTTCTTCCCCCCTCCTCCTTCAAAAAAACTGCCTCTGGGAACAAAAAATAGAGGGCTAGAATGGTTGCCTTTGACACTGCAGGAATGCCCCATGGGGAGGTGGAAGGAATGGGGAGGTGGAAGGAATGGGGAGGTGGAAGGAATGGGGAGGTGGAAGGCTCTCAATGCCTGTCCTGGAGCATTGAGACTCTCACCTGTCTCAGGGCTTTCCCCCATCTCGGCCTCCACCGCAGCCACTGTGGTGCAGCAGCCCAAGAGTTGCACCGTCTTCTCCTCGTGGTGGGGGGGTCAGTGAGCGGAGGTTAGGGGCCCATCCCACTCCCGGGTGTTGCGCCCTGCAAAAAAAGGAGAAAAATTAGACTTCCACTCATTTGAATGTGTGGAACAACTGAAGGTGCAACTAGTCTGCATCATTCCGGGGGTTTTCGCTGCAAGGTCACTGATCAATGAGTTCCGCCTTAGAGATTTGAGTGTGGTGCCTACAGTGGGTGAGGAAGAAAGCGAGAGCATGGTGAGTGTCTTACCTTCCCTGCTCTGGTCAGGTCATTGAATTTCTTGTGACACTGAGGACCATGGATGTGCCACTCAGTGCCTCTGCCACCTCCTAACCACACGTGAAGGCTGGGATATGGGGGAGTTGAGCAGCCGGTCCCGCCTTCCTTTTGTCAAGGAGGGGCTGTAGGTTTCCCTCCATGAAGTTCAAGGCCCTCTTCCTGCCAGCCTTCTCGGGGGAATCAGCAGCAGTCATCAGTGAGAAGGGAAAGATTTGAGACAGTGGAGGCTCTCCAGTTAAATGATTAATGAAAAATCTTTAAGACAGAGAACTATCTGCCACTTAACTTGCACTCTCCAGCCTCACTCTGAAGGAATTTCCCGTCCCCGCCAAACCTCCCCACTTGTATAGTGCTCCACCCTAACACCTTGAGGCCCCATTGGTTATGTTCAAATTATGTTCAAACTATTTACGCTGATTTACACTCATTTTTACGTTCTGGTGTATGCTAATGAGATTGGCAGGATATTTTGGCGTAAGGTGACAACGGTAGAATGGGCACAGGAATTAATATAATTTTGGGTGCAACTTCCGAGTTACAATTTGAACAGCCATCTATTAAATAGCTCAAGTCTATGTCACAACGTTCAAATCTTACACAACCTTGCGTTTATGAGCGGTGTGGTTGAGTTGATCTCTTTCCGTCCCTGGACGGAGGCATTAGCTTCTGGAGTGTTCGGTCGGTGAATCCCCTTTCGGCGGCGGAGGTATCTGTACCACTTTAATCTTCGGTTCCGCCCTTACAACGTTAGGAGACACTTAACTCTGCCTGCAACTCGCTACAACAGCCTCACAAGCTTACTCAGTGTTTTACTCGTTATCCTAATACACTCTACCTGTAAAGCCACCTTTCTGTGTTTGCTTGGTAAAAGTTCTTACAGAACAAGGAGAACCTAAGTGAATGTAGTGAGAGAATGCTACTCCTATAAAGACAAAGTGAGAGACAATATGCTCTCTCTAGACTGTCTACTCCTGCTACTGCCTAACGAATGTCTAACACTAATTATAATATATGTGGGTAGAACAAATGAAGGACAGAGACACGATGAGTTGCTAGTCAAGGTGCTTGCTTTATTAGGCCAGAGTGAACTGAGCGTGCTCATACCAAACCATTTGATAATCTTGTTGACAGTAGGCCCCCGCGGTATGGAAAGTGGACCACGTTGTCCAAGGCCTCGTCATGGATTTTGATAATCCGTGAGCAGTACTGTGTGGCGGGGGCAGGTTGGTAGAGGACCTTTGTCTTACAGATGTTTAGTGTAAGGCCCATGCTCTTGTACGCTTTGGTGAAGGTGTTGACGATGGTTTGGAGTTCGGCCTCAGAGTGTGCGCAGATGCAAGTGTCGTCTGCATACTGTAATGCAATGACAGAGGATGGGACGACTTTGGATCTGGACTGGAGGCGACGGAGGTTGAACAGTTTCCCGTTTGTTCTGTAGATGTTTGTTCCGTTTGATAATACATTACACTGCTTTCCCCTTAAATAAAAAGTATGCATTCCCCTCTCAAATACAACAAAACTATGGTCCCACCTTTCCCAGCATTACATGTACCACATAACAAAAACTCCTGGCTTTTTTCTTTTAAATGAACTATAAATCCAGTTTAATAACAGGTTTGCGGAGCCTTCCTGATCTTCTTACAGAAGGTTTTGGTGTTGAACCAATTTTCAACTGTTTTGTTTTGGTTCTGAACTCAAAGATGAACCTGTTTCCATCTCAGACTTGTTTGAACCTATGGGCTGAATTTTCCGTGGTGGTAGCAGGCGAGATCGGTGGCGGGTCGGGTGGGAAAGTTGTTATTTTTGACAGTGGGTCGGGAACCCACTGTCATCCCGCTCCCATCTGCCTTTCCCACAGGCGCGTCTGTCAGCGTGGAGCCGACCCGACCTGCAGCGACGGGCGACCTAATTGAAATCATTATGAGGTACTTTACAGGCACTTAAGAGCCTTTTTCCCCATAATTTTAAATTTATCCTGCATGGCCACAGGATTCACACAGCTCGGGAACCATGTCTGTCAACCTGAGGCGTGTGATCTGTGGCCATTGCTCCAGCTGATTAATTGACAGCATGGAAAACAAACCAAAATAAAAACATATTGATAACATCAGCGAACAGATTGATGGAGATTCTGTTCTACTTGAAAAGCTACTGGTAAATGTTAATTTTTCACTGGCCATTCTCGGCTGTTGCCTTCCAACTCAACAGTAATTGCAGTGAATTGATCTGCACTCTGAAAAATGACATATACCATTTAAATACATTTTTGTCAAAAGCAAAATACTGCGGATGCTGGAAATCTGAAATACATTTTTTTGTGTTGTTTCTGGTCAGGTTTTTCTCACAGTTTACTGTGATTGTCCAGTTACACATTAAATCAAGTCATCAACCATAACAATTTCATTTTCATCCACTGGTTCAATTTGCTTTCAGTCCCTGAATATGACTAATTTAATTTTTCAGTCTGAGACTTTAGGGTGAATTTCTGCGGAGGTTCTCTCACTTGTCCATTGTTAACTTCAACGGAAGAGCTGCAGAAATCCCAGAAACACATTGGGCTGTATTTTCTGACCCCCACGGGTGTGTACGAGGTGTATACGCGCCCGTAGGGGCCTCACAAGTGCCGGTTTCAGCCATGCGAAGCGCACACGCTAAAACCAGGCACTTCCGATCTGTCGAGAATCTTCTTGACAGATCCTCCGCCTGCCCGAGAGAAGGGCCTCCGCAGGCAGAGAGTTCCGCTTTCTGCCCAACTTCCGCCCGCTGAAAACCTTTAAAAATCTTATGCCTGGTAAAAGCATGCGTAAAGGCCTGCTTTTACCAGCATAAGAGTTTAAAAAAAAAAAAAAAAATTTTTTTTCACAGATTTATAATTTAAAAATACTTTTAAAAAAGGTAAGTTTATTTTTAGCCCTGTAAAAAACTAAACATTTTTTTCAAAAAATTTAATTTTTGTTTAAAATATTTAATTTAATGTAATTTTAAATACGTGATTTAAAAAAAATATATTTAAATGTTTAATTGTGTTTTTTAAGTGATCCCCATTCATACTTTTGACATGATGTGGAGATGCCGGTGTTGGACTGGGGTGGACAAATGTGAGAAGTCGCACAACACCAGGTTATAGTCCAACAGTTTTATTTGAAATCACAAGCTTTCGGAGCTGCTGCTCCTTCGTCAGGTGAAGTCAGCCCTCCGAAAGCTTGTGATTTCAAATAAAACTGTTGGACTATAACCTGGTGTTGTGCGACCTCATACTTTTGACAGATCTGTGCGTAGAGACCTGTCAAAAGTGTGAAGGGGGATTCCTTTGATTGGTTCCCCATGGCCCACGTGATCCCAGGGACACTTGCGAACCGCATGCGTCCCTGGGATACCTGGGCCTCTGCGCATTTTGTAGAGCAGAGGCCCAGGATCGCAAGTCTCGGGACCTACGGAGCCAGCAGGTAAGTGCGTAGATTTTTTCCGATCGGAGGCATCCGCCCGTAGGAAGCCTCTGATTGGAAAATCCGGCCCATTGTAAGCACCACTTACACCGTTTGTCAGAGTTTCTGCAGCTCTTCTACTGAACTTGCATAAGATTGTAAATCCACCCCTTCACAATTACATTTAAAATCTGTTTAATTTTATGTATTACCTATACACACATCATTTATTTGTACCAGTTACTGATACAAAAGTCTATAGATTTGTGACTAAAGCACCAATAGCTTCACAATTAATGTAATTTTTTAACAATGTTCTTGATCATATTTGTAGATGGCATCATTACTTAATGATAATATTATTTAAATATTTTTGTCACTCATATATAACTTTTGTTATTGTAGAGCAAAGATTCAACACCCACTATATTAGATTTAACTTAAAATTTAATGTGGCCATGGTCCCTTTAAGGATCCCGGCTTAAAACGCGTCATGAATGATGTCACTAGATCCGCTCCATTTAATTGGGCTGGGTAACGCGCTGGGCGAGCTAAATATGCCCCATTAAGGTACGTTCATTGTACAGCGGGATGGAGCCAGCAGCGGGGTAAGGAAAATTCCGGCCTATATGTTTCACTTCAATCCACTTTGAGTGACTATCTACAAGTACCAGGAAATAATCATTTACTTTCTCACAGAAGTCTACATGTACTCTCTGAAAAGGTCTACTTGGCCATGACCAGGGTTGTAGTGGAGTTTTGGGTGGTTTGTTTCTGCAATTTTGGCAAACGCTGCATTTGCTGACAAGTGATTCAAGATCACTGTCCAATCCAGGCCAGTAAACAAAGCTTCTTGCAATTGATTTCATACTGATGATCCCTGGATGTTCAGTATGAACTTCGGCCAGAAGTCTGTCTCTCAAAGAAATAGGTACCACCACTCTGTTTCCCCACTTGTTACAACTTTGCTCACAAGGCAATTCAGTACGATGGTTATGTAATGGTTTCAACTCTGTGTCCAGACACTGATCAGTCATCAGTCCATCCATTCAATGTATTTTCATACATTCTTTTCAGTACTGAGTCCTTCTAAGTCTCATCTGCAATCTCAGTTGCATTCACGGGAAATTCTTTGTCAACTGCACCTAGCGTGAAAATCTCACCATCACTTCCAACATGAGTCTTCATGTGGCAACCTGGACAAGGCATCTGCGATTACATTTTGCTTTGAAGTGCGATATTCAATCGTGTAGTCATATTGTGACAACAACACTGCCCAACGTTGCATCCTTGATGCGGCCATTGCAGGGATGGCAGATTTGGGCCCCAATATTGCTCGGAGCGATTTATGATTGGTTATCAGGGTAAACTTTCTGCCGTTCAGGAACTGTTGGAATTTCTTGATTCCAAACACAATGGTGAGTGCTTCCTTTTCAATTTGTGCATAGTTTCTTTTGCTCTTTGTGAGGGTTCGCACTGCGAACGCAATTGGTTTCTCTTGGCCATCATCCATTCCCACATTATAGCTGGAAGCATCACATGCTAACTTAATAACGGCATTTGTTGTAGTGCACAAGTAGAGCATCGCTAGAGAGACTTCTCTTACAAGCGTCGTAAGCTTCCTGTTGCATTTTTGTCCACTTCCAGTGGACATTCTTCTTGAGCTCGTGCAATGGATCTAATATGGTCACTAACTCAGGTAAGAAACGTACGTAGTACTGGGCCACTCCAAGGAAAGATCTTAACTCAGACACATTCTGTGGCTTTGGAGCATTGATGACAGCATCAGCCTTTTCCTTCACTGGTTGCAAGCTATTTGCATCAACTTTCAGACCAAGGTACACAACCTCGGGCTGCACAAAAGCACATTTGCTCCTTTTCAATTTGACATTGTGGGCATTCAACCTTTGAAGCACTATATCTAACACTTCTAGATTTTCTTCATCACTGTTTGTTGTGATCAGCATGTCGTCTTGAGTGCATAAGCAATTTAGAACTCCTTGCAAAATCTTATCCATCGTAGCCTGGAAAATTTTGGGGGAGGACTTTACACCATATGGCAGCTTGGTGTACGAGTACAGTCCATTGTGTGTGTTGATGGTGAGATACTGTTGACTCTGTCAACATTCAGCTGAGCGTAAGCGTGCAACAGGTCAAGCTTGGAGAAAACCTTTGACCCAGAGAGTGCTGCATACAAATCTTGCGATGTAGGTAACGGGTACTGCTCATTGTCAACTGCTTGGTTGACAGTAACTTTGCAGTCACCGCACAAGCGTACAGTTTTGTCTGCTTTGGGCACTACCACAGTCGGGGAAGCCCATTCATTTTTGCCAGTTTTTACTAGCATTCCGTTCTCTCTCAGCTTCACTAGCTCTTCCTCCACCTGACTTTTCAACACATAGGGGATCGGCCTTGCCTTACAATAGACAGGCTTTGCGTTGGACTTGATGCGGATATGTGCGTCATACCCAGTGTCTGTGAACATGCTTTCGTACTTGTTCCGCATTGTGTTGAGTTGCTTCTTTGAAGCATCTACACTGAAGACGTTTTTCCAGTCTAGTTTTAACTTACTCAACCAATCTTTGCCCATGAGAGTTGGCCTGTTATTATAGCTCGCTACAATAGTAGGCAGCTTTACTGACTGGCCATTGTGTTGAACTGTACATTCCATTTGTCCACATGTCTCTAGGATTTCTCCGGAGTAGGTTTTTAACTCTACGGTACTCTTTGTAAGTGGTAATAGATTAAACTTACTCATATGTGTCCTTACTCATGATAGAGTAGTTTGCCGCTGTGTCGATACACATATTGCTCATTGATCAAAAATTTTGTACGAAAGTCTTTCTCACGACTGCTGGCATTGCCGCTCGTGGAATAGATACTGTAGATGCCTAGTTCTTCAACATCAGGTATGTTCACTTCAATATTGTGAATTCCTCCCTTTTGTTGTCGCTGCTTTGCATTGCCACTAGAATGGTTCTTACTTCCAGCTTTCGATCTAGCTCCGCAAGCTGTTGAAATATGGCCTTGCTTCTGGCAGTGAAAACATTTCACATTTCTGTATTGGCAGGTCTGTGGTGAGTGATTTCCATTGCAGCGATAACAATTCACTGAACTGATCTCACCAATATGCTTTTGACCCAGTCTCACAGCTTTAGGTTTGGTGGTGGCTTTGTGACTGTAGACCTCAGCTGCACTAGTCACTTGAGTTGGACGGAGCTCCCTAGCATTCTTAGAAGCCATCTCCATAGAGAGGTCCATTTTGCATGCTATGTCAAATGTTAGATTCGGAGTGTTCAGTCACTTGGACTGTGTGCACTCATCCACCAGTCCACACACAAACTCATCTCGCAACGCACAATCCAAAAATGTGCCGAAGTTACAATGCAAAGACAAGTTCTTAAGAGTTACAATGTACTCACTGATGGTTTCACTTTGTTTTTGGCTTCTGGTACCAAACTTATAGCTCTCTGCTATTTCTAACAGCTTTGGGTCAAAATTGTCCTCGAGGTTCTCGACGATGTCTTCAAACGATGCATCCTTCGCTTTCCCTGGGGCGAGTAGGTTTGTCAACGTTCCGTAGACATCTGGCCCGATCTCCGGTAGAAAAATAGCTTTTTTCCATTCACTAATTACTTTATTTTGGGCTTGAACATTCTCATCTGCACCTTCGGTCTCAATAATGTTATTGGCCCCAAAAAACATCTCCATCCGCTCAATGTAAGAACTGAATGGTCCGTGAGCTCAGTTATACAGGCCGAGGCTTCCGATGAATCCCGTAGGCGTGGCCATGATTGTCCTGATCCCGTTGAACAGTGACTCAGCACTCTACCTGTGTACCTGTGAGAATCAATGCCGCTGTTGTGTATACATACACGCAAAGGTGAAGCACAGAGGATTCTGCACAAGCATTAATGGCAAAACATCGCAAAAATTCAGTTTAAGTGTCACAAATTCACCTTAAACTTGTCGACTCGAAGGTTGAACACTGTGTCCTTCCATGATCCCTAAAAATGTCTTTGGGATCCCGATGAGTTGCTAGTCCATGTGCTTGCTTTATTAGGCCAGAGCGAATTGAGCATGCTCAGACTAAACCATGTGCTAATACATGACACTAATCAACCTGAGGCTGCAGAAACCTTTATTTTTATATCTTAATTTTAAAAGGTGGTCACCCTACATTCACTTAGCCGATCAGGTTGACACTGGTGCCAGAAGGTCTCGCATCTTCCAATCATACCTGATAAAGGTAGAGTCCTGCGACTGTCATTGAGTCGCTGGAGCAGGGCATACCCCCAGCAACACAGACGAGAGGGGTCATTTTGACTTTCTGCAATAGTGTAAAATGGGTGATAACATTTTACGTCTCTCCAGATTTTTCTTTCCCTTGACTTCCTGTTCCATTAGGTGTTACCTCAGTGGTTTTAGTAAGGGTTATTGGCTTCTCTTACTCCTGGTGCCAGAGTCAAGGATGTCACCAAGTGGCTGCAGAACATTCTGAGGCGGGAGGGTGAACAGCCAGAGGTCGTGGTCCATATCAGTACCAACGACATAGGTAGAAAGAGGGATGAGGTCCTGCAGGCAGATTTCAGGGAGCTAGGAAAGAGATTTAGAAGCAGGACCTCAAAGGTAGTAATCTCCGGATTACTCCTGGTGCCACGCGCTAGTGAGTATAGAAATAGGAGGATAGCGCAGATGAATGCGTGGCTGGAGAGATGGTGCAGGAGGAGGGCTTTATATTCCTGGGGCATTGGGACTGGTTCTGGGGGAGGTGGGACCTGTACAAGCTGGACGGATTGCACCTCAACTGGGCCGGAAACAATATCTTCGCGGGAAGGTTTAAACTAATTTGGCAGGGGGCTGGGCACCAGGATGTAACATTAGAAAGGGGAAATAAAGTGCTCAAAGGATTGGGAGAGGCAGAGAGCACTAAAGTAAGAAATAGTAAGGTATTAGGTGGGGTCAAACTAAGAGAGAATACAGGATGGTCTAAGATGGGTTCACAGTGTATGTATGTGAACGCACGAAGCGCAGTAAACAAGGTAAGTGAGCTGCAGGCACAAATAGCCACATGGGAATATGATGTTGTGGCAATAACTGAGACCTGGCTCAAAAAAGGGCAGGATTGGGTATTAAATATTCCTGGTTATAAAGTGTTCAGGAAAGATAGGGAAGGAAAGATAGGAGGTGGTGTGGCAGTATTGGTCAAGGAGAATGTTACAGTGCTGGAGAGGGAGGATGTCCTGGAGGGGTCAAGGACAGAATCTATATATCTAGAGTTAAGAAATAATAGAGGTGCCATTATACTACTAGGTGTATTCTATAGACCACCAAATAGTGGGAAAGATATGGAAGAGCAAATTTGCAGGGAAATTATATAGAGGTGTAAGAACTACAGAGTAGTAATAATGGGGGACTTCAACTATCCTAATATAGACTGGGATTGTAATAATGTTAAGGGCAGAGAAGGGGAAGAATCTCTGAAGTGTGTTCAGGAGACCTTTCTTGATCAGTATGTTTCTGGCCCGATGAGGGAGGAGGCATTGCTGGATCTGGTTCTGGGGAATGAGGTAGGTCAAGTGGAGCAAGTGTCAGTTGTTGAACATTTAGGGAACAGTGATCATAGTATCATTAGGTTTAGATTATCTATGGAAAAGGACAAGGAGCAATCTAGAGTAAAAATGTAAGGCCAATTTCAGTAGGATGAGAACGGATCTGGCCCGGGTAAACTGGAATCAAAGATTGGCAGACAAAACTGTAATGGAACAATGGGCTGCCTTTAAAAAGGAAATAGTTCAGGTACAGTTGAGGTACAATCGCACTAGAGGGAAAGTCAGGGCAACTAAAGTCAGGGCTCCCTGGATGATAAAAGAGATAGAGAATATGATGAAGCAGAAAAAGAGCACGTGTGACAGATGTCAGGTTGCAAATACATCTGAGAATCAGGTCAGAGGAGAAGTGAAAAAGAAAATAAGAGGGGCAAGGAGAGGGTATGAGAATAGAATGGCAGCTAACATAAAAGGTAATCCAAAAGTCTTCTATAGGCATATAAATAGTAAAAGGGTAGTAAGAGGAGGGGTGGGGCCGATTAGGGACCAAAAAGGAGACCTATGCATGGAGGCAGAGGGTATGGTTGAGATACTAAACGAGTACTTTGCATCTGTCTTCACCAAGGAAGAGGATGCTGCCATAGACATAGTAAAGGAGGAGGTAGTGGAGATACTTGATAGGATAAAAATTGATAAAGAGGAGGTATTAGAAAGGCTGGCTGTACTTAAAGTAGATAAGTCACCAGAAGCGGATGGGATGCATCCTAGGATGCTGAGGGATTTGAGAGAGGAAATCGTGGAGGTACTGGCCATAATATTCCAATCCTCCTTAGGTACGGGGGTGGTGCCAGAGGACTGGAGAATTGCAAATGCTACACCATTGTTCAAAAAAGGGTGTAAAGATAAACCCAGCAACTACAGGCCAGTAAGTTTGACCTCGGTAGTGGGGAAGCTTTTAGTAACAGTAATCAGAGACAAAATTAACAGTCACTTGGACAAGTGTGGATTAATCAAGGAAAGCCAGCATGGATTTGTTAAAGGCAAATCCTGTTTAACTAACTTTATTGAGTTCTTTGATGAAGTAACAGAAAGGGTTGATGAGGGTAATGCAGTTGACGTAGTGTACATGGATTTCCAAAAGGCGTTCGACAATGTGCCACATAATAGGCTTGCCAGCAAAGTTGCCATGAAATAAAAGGGACAGTGGCAGCATGGATACGGATTTGGCTAAGTGATAGGAAACAGAGAGTAGTGGTGAACAGTTGTTTTTCGGACTGGAGGAAGGTATACAGTGGTGTTCCCCAGGGGTCAGTTCTAGGACCACTGCTTTTCTTGATATATATTAATGACTTGGACGTGAGTGTACAGGGCACAATTTCAAAATTTGCAGATGACACAAAACCTGGAAGTATCGTAAACAGTGAGGAGTGTGATAGACTTCAGGAAGATATAGACAGGCTGTTGAAATGGGCAGTCATGTGGCAGATGAAATTTAACGCAGAAAAGTGTGAATTGATACATTTTGGAAGAAAGAATGAGGAGAGGACATATAAACTAAATGGTACAATCCTGAAGGGGGTGCATGAACAGAGAGACCTGGGGGTATGTGGGCACAAATCTTTGAAGGTGGCAGGGCAGGTTGAGAAAGCAGTTAAAAAAGCTTACGGGATCCTGGGCTTCATAAATAGAGATATAGAATACAAAAGTGTGGAAAGTGTGACCCAAACTCCTCCATCACCATCCCTGAGTATGTCCTATCCCACCGGCAGGACAGACCCACCAGGGCTGGTGTACAGTCGGGAAGGAGTGGACCGAGGAGTCCTCAACATTGACTCCGGACCCCCATGAAGTTTCATGGCTTCAGGTCAAGCATGGGCAAGGAAACCTCCTGCTGATTACCACCTACTGCCCTCCCTCAGCTGATGAATCAGTACTCCGCCATATTGAACACCACTTGGAAGAAGCACTGAGAGTAGCAAGGGCACAGAATGTACTCTGGGTGGGGGACTTCAATGTCCATCACCAAGAGTGGCTTGGTAGCACCATTACTGACCGAGCTGGCTGAGTCCTGAAGGACATAATTGCCAGTCTGGGCCTGCGACAGGTGGTGAGAGAACCAACACGAGGGAAAAACCTACTTGACCTCGTCCTCACCAATCTACCTGTCGCAGATGCTTCTGTCCATGACAGTATCGGTAGCAGTGACCACCGCACAGTCATTGTGGGGCAACACGGTGGCATAGTGGTTAGCACTGTTAACTCACAGCGCCAGGGACCCGGGTTCGAATCCGGCCACGAGTGACTGTCTGTGTGGAGTTTGCACATTCTCCCAGTGTCTGCGTGGGTTTCCTCCGGGTGCTCCGGTTTCCTCCCACAGTCCAAAGATGTGCGGGTTAGGTTGATTTGGCTATGATAAATTGACCCTTAGTGTTAGGGGGGATTAAATACGTGGGGTTACGGGGATAGGGTGGGATATGTGTTGGTGCAGGCTCGATGGGCCGAAATGGCCTCTATCTGCACTGTGGGATTCTGAGAGACGAAGTCCCGTCTTCACACTGAGGACACCCTCCATCATGTTGTATGGCACTACCACTGTGCTAAATGGGATAGATTCAGAACAGATTTAGCAGCTCAAAACTTGGCATCCATGAAGCGCTGTTGGCCATCAGCAGCAGCAGAATTGTATTCCACCACAATCTGTAACCTCATGACCTGGCATATCCCTCACTCTACCATTACCACCAAGCTAGGGGACCAACCCTGGTTCAATAAGAAGTGTAGAAGTGCATGCCAGGAGCAGCACCAGGCACACCTAAAAATGAGGTGCCAATCTGGGGAAGCTAAAAAGCAGAAGCAGCATGTTATAGACAGGGCTAAGTGATCCCACAATCAACGGATCAGATCAAAGCTCTGCGGTCCTGCCACATCCAGTCGTGAATGGTGATGGACTATTAAACAACAAACGGGAGGAGGAGGTTCCATGAATATCCCCATCCTCAATGATGGTGGAGCCCAGCACATGACTGCAAAAGACAATGCTGAAGCATTTGCAACAATCGTCAGCTCGAAGTGCCGAGTGGATGATCCATATCGGCCTACTCCTGAGGTCCCCACCATCACAGAACCAGTCTTCAGCCAATTCGATTCACTCCACGTGATATCAAGAAACGGATACAGCAAAGGCTATAGGTCCCGACAACATCCCGGCTATCGTGCTGAAGACTTGTGCTCCAGAACTAGCTGTGCCTCTAGCCAAGCTGTTCCAGTACAGCTACAACACTGGCATCTATCCGACAATGTGGAAAACTGACTAGGTATGTCCTGTCCACAAAAAGCAGGACAAATCCAACCCGGCCAATTACCGCTCCATCAGTCTACTCTCAATCATCAGCAAAGTGATGGAAGGTGTCATCGACAGTGCTATCAAGCGGCATTTAATCACCAATAACCTGCTCACTGATGCTCAGTTTGGGTTCCGCCAAGACCACTCGGCTCCTGACCTCATTACAGCCTAAATCCAAACATGGACAAAAGAGCTGAATTCCAGAGGTGAGGTGAGAGTGACTGCCCTTGACATCAAGGCAGCATTTGACCGAGTGTGGCATCAAGAAGACCTAATAAAACTGAAGTCAATGGGAATCGGGGGAGAACGCTTCACTGGCTGGAGTCATACCTTGCACAAAGGAATATGGTTGTGGTGGTTGAAGGTCAATCATCACAGCCCCAGGACATCGCTGCAGGTGTTCCTCAGGGCAGTGTCCTAGACCCAACCATCTTCAGCTGCTTCATCAATGACCTTCCCTCCAACACAAGGTCAGAAATGGGGATATTCGCTGATGACTGCAGTGTTCAGCGCCATTCACAACTCCTCAGATAATGAAGCAGTCCATGCCCGCATGCAACAAGACCTGGACAACCTTCAGGCTTGGGCTGATAAGTGGCAGGTAACATTCGCACCACAGAAGTGCCAGGCAATGACTATCTCCAACAAGTGAGAGTGTAACCACCTCCCCTTGACATTCAACGGCATTACCATCACCGAATCCCCCCACCATCAACATCCTGGGGGTCACCATTGACCAGAAACTTAACTGGACCAGCCACATAAATACTGTGGCAACAACAGCAGGTCAGAGGCTAGGTATTCTGTAGCGAGTGTCTCACCTCCTGACTCCCCAAAGCCTTTCCACCATCCACAAGGCACAAGGCAAGGAGTGTGATGAAATACTCTCCAATTGACTGGATGAGTGCTCCTCCAATAACACTCAAGAAGCTCAACACCATCCAGGACAAGGCAGCCTGCTTGATTGGCACCCCATCCACCACCTTAAACATTCACTCCCTGCACCACCACGTACCGTGGCTGCAGTGTATACCATCGACAAGATGCCAAGGCTTCTTCGGCAGCACCTCCCAAACCCGCGACCTCTTCCACCTAGAAGGACAAGGGCAGCAGGCGCATGGGACACCCAAGTTCCCCTCCAAGTCACACACCATCCCGACTTAGAAGTATATCGCCGATCCTTCATCGTCGCTGGTCAAAATCCTGGAACTCCCTCCCTAACAGCACTGTGGGAGTACCTTCACCACACGGACTGCAGCGGTTCAAGAAGGCGGCTCACCACCACACTTCTCAAGGGCAATTAGTGATGGGCAATAAATGTTGGGCTTCCCAGTGACGCCCACATCCCAGGAACGAATAAAAAAAAAGGTGGATGGCTCTGTGGAGGACAGTGCTGCCTACCTTGGAGATAAAGTTGAGAAGACCCAATCAGGGATTAATATAATAAGTACCTATGTGTTTAAATGTAAAAGGTAGGTATGATGACAGATGTGGTGGAAACGGCATGACGGGATAATGTTACAGGAAGAGTGTTTATACACAAGACGTTGGGGGAGAAATTCATTATAGCCTTGTTTGGGGCGCTAACTATTAAAAGTTGAAAAAATTAGCGCCAGGGGCTAATATCTTTCAACATTTTAAAAATTGGGTTTAGCACTCCAGGAAGGAAGTGGAGCACTACATCAGGCACTCTACTTCCTTCCTGGAGCGCAACAGGCAGCAGGCGGGGAGGTAGGTGAGCAGCGCTCCACACTGGGCCGTGCAGCACTGTCGTGTTGGAAGGCTCCTTCCCTCCCTTAAAGGGAAGGGCCATCGCTGCAGGCTCTGCAAGGGGAAAACTTACCTGGTCCCCGACGGCAGCCGCGATCCGGCCCAATCAGCCCGATGCACTGCAGCAGAGTGCCGGGCTGATCGCTCGCTGGGGAAAAAAGGAAAAAAAACAGACCGAGCATTTGATTATTTTTTTCCCTACCTCGGCCACCTCGCCTTTAAGCATCGCCCCGGAACTGCCCGGCCTCCTGATGAACACCTCCGGCGATGCTGCAGGGGGCGGAACCGAAGTTCGGGTCCGGGGCGCTACCGGGGCGATGTGCGCGGCGATGACGTTACGATCTCCGCGTGAAGGAGATCGGGGCGCAACGCCATACCGCCGCCGCAAACCACCTACCGAATTTAGCGGGAGGTAATATTCTCGCCGCGCCCGGGTGGTAAGTGGTTAGTGCCCTGTTATCGCGCCCCCCCCAGAGACGATAACGGAAGGCGCAAATGTACCCAATTTCTCCCCCTTTTATTTTAATCCATTTATCATGGATGTTTTGCTACAAAAAATTATGTGTGCAACATTCATCAGTCAGGTTGGACTAATCATGTTCTTTTTCATCAACAAGGAAAATAATCTAGAGAGGCTTAAGGGACTCAAAATGAACAAATCTTCAGGGACAGATAGTACTTATCCCAGCATACTGAGAAAGATGAGGGGCAAGATTCGTGAGATGCTAACAGTCATTATGAGAAAGTGGTTGAAAGCAGAAGAGGTCCCATTAGATTTCAAACAAGCGAAGATAATACCCATCTTCAAAAAAATATCAAACCTACTCTGGAATCTGCAGAACCTTTAGTATTCATTACGAACAGAATCAGTTGTCAGGAGCAAAACTAAAAATAATCTGTAAGATAATGACTTAGTAAATAGCATCGAAAATGGCTTCAAATCCTATCTGACCAACTTTTTTGAGGAAGTGAGGTGCAGACTCCATTAAAACTCTGAGATATGTGCTCTGGCTATATTTTCCAAGCTTATCATTTTAGTTCTTGGCCCTTCTCCTACTCTGACCTCTGTCCTCGGCCTCTTACACTATTCTAATGAATTTCAATGGAAGCTCGAGGATCAGCATCTCGATTAGGCACTTTACAGCCTTCCGGACTCAACATTGAGTTCAACAATTTCAGATCATAACTATTGCTCCCATTTTTTGGACAGCAGCTGTTGGTAATGCTTCTGTTATTGCCAATTACACCTCTAGACCCATCTTTTAGAACATAAGAACATAAGAAATAGGAGCAGGAGTAGGCCAATTGGCCCCTCGAGCCTGCTCTGCCATTCAATAAGATCATGGCTGATCTGATCCTAACCGCCAATCTACTATCACAGAACCATCTCCTGAACCTAACGGAATTGGACACACAAAATAGGAGCAGGATCAGGCTACACGGCCCCTGGGCCTGCTACGCTACCCACAGGGCCATGACTGATCCGAACCTAGACTCATGTCCAAATTCCTGCCCGCTCCCCGTAACCCTTAATTCCCTTTACTTCTAAGAAACTGTCTATTTCTGTTTTAAATTTATGTAATGATGTAGCTTCTACAGCTTTTTGGGGCAGCATATTCCATGGAACTACCACCCTCTGAGTGAAGTAGTTCCTTCTCATCTCAGTCTTGAAAGAGCAGCCCCTTATTCTAAGACTATGCCCCCTAGTTCTAGTTTCACCCATCATCGGGAACATCCTCCCCGCATCCACCCGATCCAACCCCTTCACAATCTTAGATGTTTCAATAAGATCACCTCTCATTCTTCTGAACTCCAATGAGTAGAATCACAATCTACCCAACCTCTCCTCATATGTCCATCCCCTCATCCCCGAGATTAACCGAGTGAACCTTCTTTGTACTGACTCGAGAGCAAGTATGTCTTTTCTTAAGTATGGACACCAAAACTGTATGCAGTATTCCAGGTGCGGTCTCACCAATACCTTGTACAACTGAAGCAATACCTCCCTATTTTTATATTCTATCCCCCTAGCAATGAAAGCCAACTTTCCATTGGCCTTCTTAATCACTTGCTGCACCTGCATACTAACCTTTTGAGTTTCGTGCACCAGGACCCCCAGATCCCTTTGTACTTCAGTACTTTCCAGTTTCTTGCCATTAAGATAATAACTTGCTCTACTATTTTTCCTGCCAAAGTGCATAACCTCACACTTTCCAGTATTGTATTCCATCTGCCAAATCTCTGCCCACTTACTTAGCCTGTCTATGTCCCCTTGCAGATGTTTTATGTCCTCCTCACTCATTACTTTCCCTCCCATCTTAGTATCATCTGCAAACTTTGATATGTTACACTCAGTCCCCTCCTCCAAATCGTTAATATAGATTGTAAAGAGTTGGGGACCCAGCACTGACCCCTGCGGAACACCACTAGTTATTGATTGCCAGTCTGAGAATGAACCATTTATCCCAACACTCTGCCTTCTGTTGGATAGCCAATCCTCTATCCATGCCAGAATATTACCCCCAATCCCGTGATTTTTTATCTTAAGCAATAATCTTGTGTGGCACCTTGTCAAATGCCTTTTGGAAGTCTAAATACACCACATCCACTGGTTCCCCTTTATCCACCCTGTATGTTACTTCCTCAAAGAACTCCAGCAAATTTGTCAAACATGACTTCCCCTTCATAAAACCATGCTGACTTTGTCCTATTAAATTATGTTTATCCAAATGTCCCGTTACTGTCTCCTTAATAATGGACTCCAAAATTTTACCTACCACAGATGTTAGGCTAACCGGTCTATAGTTTCCAGCCTTCTGTCTACTGCCCTTTTTAAATAAGGGTGTTACATTAGCAGTTTTCCAGTCTGCCAGGATCTTTGCTGAGTCCAGGGAGTTTTGGAAAATTATTACCAATGCATCCACAATCCCTACCGCCATTTCCCTCAAGACCCTAGGATGTAAGCCATCAGGTCCAGGTGATTTATCCGCCTTGAGTTCCATTATTTTACTGAGTACCACTTCCTTAGTGATTTTGATCATGTTTAGCTCCTTCCCCCCTATAGCCCCCTGTTTGTCCAGTGTTGGGATATTCTTCATGTCCTCTACTGTAAAGACTGATACAAAATATTCATTCAGTGTATTTGCCATCTCCATATTTCCCACCATTAATTTCCCGGTCTCATCCTCTAAGGGACCAACATTTACTTTAGCCACCCTTTTTCTTTTTATATAACTATAAAAACTCTTAGGGGGAAAAATTCAGCTGCTTGCGCCTCCCGTTAGCGCCTTAAGAGGGCGCTAATGGGGCGTAAAGCAGCTAACGCCCGGGCGCAGCGTCGCCCACGCCTCCCGAAAAATTTAGTGGGAGGTTAGCGGCGGCGGCAGCCGGTAGCGCCCTGTGGCGCTGCGCCGCCGGCGATGACATCATCGCCGTGCGCAGCACCCCGCTCGCGCCCCGGCCGTGATCTTCAGTCGCGCCCCCTGATTTACCGCCAGACGCTATGTCCGACGGGTTCAGGGAGGCGTACGTGCGGCCGGGGCGGCGATATTTAAAGCGGAGGTGGCAGGCGGCCATTTTTGTTGCTGGCCGCCTGCCAGCACCTGCCCCCGGCCCCCGTGAAGCCCCCCCACCGTGAAGTGCCGGCTGCGCTCCAAGAGCCCGGCACTTCTCTTGAGTGCCGGGCTCTTTTGCCGGCACTCCCGATCCCTGGGGGCCCAGCTGGGCCCCAGTTCGCGCTGCGCAGGGTCCCTCCCCTTTAAGAAGGGGAGGAAGGCCTGCAATACCGCGGCACGTAGCGCCAGGATATTCACTCGCAGCGCCCCAAGAGGGATGCGGGCTGCTTCCAGTTGCGCCCCGCTTCCCTCTTGGGGCGTAACCACTGAAGTTCCGGCGCGGGGCCGCTAATTTTTTCGGGGCGCTAAAAGTCGCGCCCCGGCGAGGTTAGCGCCCCAAATGGGGCGCGACTCAATTTTTACCCCTTACTATCTGTTTTTATCTTTTTTGCTAATTTACTTTCATAATCTATCTTCCCTTTCTTAATCAATCTTTTTGTTATTTTTTGCTGTCTTTTAAAGTTTTCCCAATCCTCTATCCTCCCACTAGATTTGGCTACCTTATAAGCCCTTGTTTTTAGTCGAATACTATCCTTAATTTCTTTACTTAGCCACGGATGACTGTCTTTTCTTTTACACCCTTTTCTTCTCAGTGGAATATATTTTTTTGGAAGTTGTAAAATAACTCCTTAAATGTACACCACTGATCATGTATCGTCTTACCCTTTAATCTATTTTCCCAATCCACTCTACTCAATTCCGCTCGCATACCTTCATAGTCCCCTTTATTCAAGTTTAGCACGCTTGTTTGAGATCCAACCTTCTCACCCTCTAATTGAATATGGAATTCAACCATGTTATGGTCACTCATTCCAAGGGGATCCTTTACTAGGACAATTTTAATTAATCCTGTCTCATTACACAGGACCAGATCTAAGGTTGCTTGCCCCCTGGTCGGTTCAGTTACATACTGCTCAAGAAACCCATCCCTAATACACTCAATGAACTCATCCTCAAGGCAGCCCTGCCCAATTTGATTTGTCCAATTAATATGATAGTTAAAATCCCCCATAATTATAGATGTTCCCTTATTACAAGCCTCAACTATTTCCTGATTGATACTCCGTCCAACAGAGTTGCAACTGTTAGGAGGCTTATAGACTACGCCCACTAGTGTTTTTTTCCCCTTATTATTCCTTATCTCCACCCAAACTGTTTCATTATCCTGATCTTTTGACCCAATATCATTTCTCTGTATTACAGTGATTCCTTCCTTTATTAACATAGCCACCCCACCTCCCCTTCCTTCCTGCCTGTCCTTCCTGATCGTTAAATAACCTGGTATGTTTAATTCCCAGGCATTGTCACCCTGCAGCCATGTTTCTGTAATGGCCACAAGATCATACCCATATGTAGTTATTTGTGCCATTAACTCGTCTATTTTGTTACGAATGCTACGTGCATTCAGATAGAGAACTTTCAAATATGTTTTGTGACACTTAGTTCCTGCTTTTGCCCTTTTTATTACTTTACCTTTTACTCCATACCTTCTGCCCCTTCCTGACACACTGGTTTTTAATTTCCCCACTGCTACCTAAGTCTATGACCTTCTCTGTTGTCATTTTTATTATTTGCTCTCTCGGAACCTCCCCCCCCCACTAGTTAGTTTAAAGCCCTCTCTACAGCCCTAGTTATATGGTCCGCCAGGACTCTAGTCCCAGCACTGGCCAAGTGAAGCCCGTCCCAACGGAACAGCTCCCTCCTGCCCCAGTACTGGTGCCAGTGTCCCAGGAAGCAAAACCCATTTCTCCCACACCAGACTTTGAGCCACTCATTGAACTCTCTAATTTTATTTGTCCTCGCCAAATTCACTCGTGGCTCAGGTAATAATCCAGAGATTATTACCCTTGAGGTTCTGTTTTTTAATTTGACCCCTAGCTGCTCATACTCCTTTAACAGAACCGGCTTCCTTGTCCTATCTACGTCGTTTGTACCAACATGGACCACGACAACTGGATCCACCCCCTCCCACTGCAAGTTTCTTTCCAGCCCAGAGGAGATGTCCTTAACCCTGGCACCGGGCAGGCAACACAGCCTACGGGACTCTTGCTCTCGGCTGCAGAGAACTCTATCTAACCCCCTAATAATACTATCCCCTACCACTACAACATTTCTATTTACTCCCCCCTCTTGAATGGCCCCCTGTTCCACGGTGCTATGGCCAGGTTGCTCATCCTCCCTGCAGTCCCTGCTCCTGTCCCCACAGGGAGTAAGAACCTCGAACCTGTTGGACAAGAGCAAGGGCTGCGGCTCCTCCAACACTACCTCCTGGATCCCCGTACCTGCCTCACTCATAGTCACACCGTCCTGTCCCTGACCATGGGCTACATCTGAATTAATTAACTTCATAGGTGTGACCACCTCCTGAAACACAGAGTCCAGGTACTTCTCCCCCTCCCTGATGTGTCACAGTGTCTGAAGCTTAGACTCCAGCTCATCAACACGGAGCTGGAGTTCCTGTAGCAGCAGACACTTGTCACAGATGTAATCACCGTGAGCCTCAATGGGGTCCACCGGCTCCCACATCTCGCAACAGTAACACAGCAGTTGCTCCATTCTATGTAATTAATTAAATTTTTTATTGTTAGTTATGGACACTCTCTGCCCGATTATAGATGCTAGTATCCCCTCTAATTAATTGGATTTAAATTAAATCAATCCCTCTAAGTTACACCAGTCAAATGGTTTACCAACAGTCACTCTGCACCAGAAAGGCCTTATTAACTACAACCCACAGAGTTAAAGTTTGAAAAGAGCACCCTACACCCCACTCACCTGAACTTGCACTTTCCCAAACTCACAGCACTCTCTGCTGACTCGCACTAGCACTGGTCTTTCTATACTGTTTGTTTGTTTCCAGCCAAATGAGTCACCCCTGCTGATTGGTTAGAAAACTGGTTTCCACTGCCTGCTGTGCCAATTTACTCCTACTGCAGTGTAACCTTGTTTTACTCTTCTTAAACCAACAGAATCCCAAATATTTAACTTTTCCCCTTCACTTAAACTGCTTAAGTACTCTTATCAAGAATGATTTAAAGAGAACTAACAATTAAAGTACTCTCACACTTACCCAAACTCACAGCACTCTCTGCTGACTCACTCTTTACTTGTCCCGTTACCATCCCCTTTTGCCTTACAGCATCATCCCTTTTGTCATTGAATCACTCCTGCCTTCCAGGACCTTCCCTTTTGTTCTTTCCTCCCCTCCCCCCTTTCCCTGCCTCTGTACTTAAAACCTGTTCCATCTCAAACTTTTTCCAATTCTGACAAAAGGTCATCGACCTGAAACATTAATTCTGTTTCTCTCTCCACAGAAGCTGCCTGGCCTGCTGAGTAATTCAAGCAATTTCTCTTTTTATTTCAGATTTCCAGCATCCGCGGTATTTTGTTTTTGTATATGTTCCAAGCTCTGGTTAGCCTTCCCTACTGCTATTAGTGGACTATCTATCAGTACCTCTAGTTCCCCCTCCTGTGCTGTGTCCTGTAGCCTAGAGCCATTTTGTTTATATTTCCATTCCCAATATCATTACCTTGTATTTGTCCATATTAAATTAATTTGCTACTCATCAGTTCATCTTCCCATCCTTTCCTCCCCTTTGTTTGAACCCCCCACACTCCCCCCGCCCCCCCCAAATTTGTTCCTGTCCCCAGCTCCAAATCATTTACAGTGTAAACTGCAGGGACCCCAGCACAGATCCCTGTGGCACCATTACTAGTGACCACTTGCCATGTTGACACAATTTCATTCACAGAATTATAGAATCATAGAAGTTTACAGCACAGAAGGAGGCCATTCGGCCCCTCGTGTCTGTGCCGGCCGAAAAAGAGCTATCCAGCCTAATCCCACTCTCCAGTTCTTGCTCCATAGCCTTGTAGGTTACGGCACTTCAAGTGCATATCCAAGCATTTTTTAAATGTGATGAGGGTTTCTGTCTCTACCACCCTTTCAGGCAGTGAGTTCCAGACCCCACCACCCTCTGGGTGAAAAGGTTTCTCCTCAACTCTCCTCTAATCCTTCTACCAATTACTTAAAATCTATGTCCCCAGGTTATTGACCCTTCTGCTAAGGGAAATAGGTCCTTCCTATCCACTCTATCTAGGCCCCTCATAATTTTATACACCTCAATCAAGTCTCCCCTCAGCCTCCTCTGTTCCAAAGAAAACAACCCCAGCCTATCCAATCTTTCTTCATAGCTAAAATTCTCCAGTTCTGGCAACATCTTTGTAAATCTCCTCTGTACACTCTCTCGGGCGATTACATCTTTCCTGTAATGTGGTGACCAGAACTGTACACTACTCTAGCTGTGGCCTAACTAGTGTTTTATACAGTTCTAGCATAACCTCCCTGCTCTTATATTCTATGCCTCGGCTAATAAAGGAAAGCATCCTGTATGCCTTCTTAACCACCTTATCTACCTGTCCTGCTACCTTCAGGGATCTGTGGACATGCACTCCAAGGTCCCTCTGTTCCTCTGCACTGCTCAGTGTCTGACCATTTATTGTGTATTCCTTCACCTTGTTAGCCGTCCCCAAATGCATTACCTCACACTTCACCGGATTGAATGCCAATTACCACTTTTCTTCCCACCTGACCAGTCCATTGATATCTTCCTGCAGTTTACAGCTTTCTTCTTCATTATCAACCACACGGCCAATTTTTGTATCATCTGCAAACTTCTTAATCACGCCCCCTACATTGAAGTCTAAATCATTGATATATACCACAAAAAGCCAAGGACCCAATACTGAGCCCTGCAGAACCCCACTGGATTCCCCATACAATTCATGCTGACTCCCTCTTTACATACCATATTTTATCTCCTCTTTCAGGATGCCTTGTAAATAGATGTGAGAAGTCTCACAACACCAGGTTGTAGTCCAACAGTTTTATTTGAAATCACAAGCTTTCGGAGCGCTGCTCCTTCGTCAGGTCAGACTTCACCTGACGAAGGAGCAGCGCTCCGAAAGCTTGTGATTTCAAATAAAGCTGTTGGACTATAACCTGGTGTTGTGCGACTTCTCACATTTGCCCACCCCAGTCCAACACCGGCATCTCCACATCATTGTAAATAGATGTTAAGCTCACTCCTCTGTTGTTCCCTGGGCTGACCCGATGCACCTTTACAAAGATTGGTGTTTTGTTAGCTACTTTCCAATCCTCGGGCACTACTCCCATTTCTAATGATTGTAAAAATGTTCTGTAAGTGTTGCCTTACTGGCTGAGTGCGCTATCTGCCTGACCAGGTACATCTCAATAACCAGCATTGCTAATGATTTTTGTGGGCCAAGAGCGGCATGGATACTTCTCCCGGTCCCACAAAAATCTTCCCGCCTCCCTGGGATTGCCTCCCCCTCCCCCCACTTTAATGCCCCACTTTTGGCTCAGCACTTTGGGGATCTGCCGGATTTCCTGCCCCTCCGACAACTGACGACTGGCAGCTCACCGATATTGTACCGAGGCCCAACCATGAAGATAACAAGGGGCGAGCGCCCCGATCGCGCTGCCCACCACCTGCCTGATGTGAGCCGAAAATGAAAATCAGCTCCAGTGTGTCTAATGCGATGGTAACAAACAGAATTCTGTTTCTCAGGCAATTGATCCATAAGAAACATTTGTCTTGCTATATTATTTAACATACAACTCTGTTGTTGAACATGACATTACATTACTGGCTGTTAGATGACTAATGTTGGAAAAAATAGATGGCTAAGAAATGTCTGAAAAGCATCATCAGTGTGCCAGTATCTAATCCAAGTCTCATCTTCTGTTTAACTCAGCGCTGGTAACTCTCGGTGGGGTCAGTGTGTACATCGGATATTCTGCAGCAGCATTCAAAGAAGCCGTCTGTCTGTCTGGAAAGAAGATTCTGGAAGATATTAACATCAGGTTTGGATGGTCCTTGGCTCTGGCATGGATCTCATTCATTGCCGAGGTCTTCACAGGTGTCGCATTCATATTAGCTGCAAAATTGACAGGCATGAAAAGGAGGCAGGAAGAAGCAACGCGAAGCTAACATGTACTTAATGTACTCGCAACCAAAGCTGAGATGAAACAAAGGCAATTGAGTAAAGTTTCTGTAAATTACGTTGATATGGAAATCATGGAACGGGTTCAGTAATCTGGGAAAACTGCCCAAATATGTATCTCTCACAAAGTCAAAATTATTTAAAATGCTCACAATGCTGAAAACGTGGAATTAAATATTAGTAGCTGAAATACTTAATGAAAGCAGTCAGTCCTTATTCACTGTTTAGTCTATGTTGTTTAACTGTTAATAAGATTAAAATATCTTTGCTAATGTAACTTTCACAGAAAAATGTAACAAAGAAATGCTGTCGGTGATTTGTGCGCGGTGACTGTACCAGTTTAATACTGCAGTGAAGGGGGAGCTCCCAGAATCACAGGTCAAATGGCAAGCTTTACTGTTTTTGCAGAGAAAATATATTTCTTGTATGTTACTCCATTTCTATTATGTACAACTACAGTAAATGTAGCAGACTATTGTTAAATAAACTGGAGCAGTTCCCAAAAGATCAATGGGCTACTTACGTGATCCTGCATGTCCTATGGGGAGCTGTGCTCACTGGGAACATGGGTTGGTTAATCGGGCTCCAATATTGCAACCCTATTTTGAATGCTCACTCCCTTTGAGCACAGGTTTTGAGCACCCACAGGGAGCGTCGGACTGCGGATTTAACCCTTAAATCTCCGGCTGCAGGAATGTTAGAGACAAACATTGTAAAAATATCACAAGCGAGCAATAACTTGTGATGAAGAATGCCAAGAGGAAAAAGTTTTTAAAAATATATTTATTTTGCATCAATTTCCCCCCCCCTTCCCTCCTGAGGGCGTCGACTCTTTGCATGGTTTTGGTTCCACGTACACCTGTCACCCTCCATCATCTGGCCCAAGTGTTCATTGTTTAGTTGTGAGGCTTGACAGTGAGCATTGACTGGCTATTAACCCACAGGAGGAATCCCAGCCCTGATCCTGTCCGCACATGTACATTTCCAGCAGGATTTACTGGAGAACGATATAACTGGCGACCCTAGCTGATTTTCTGCTCTCTCGCTCACTAAGCTGAGGCCAATTGTCAGTACCAAATCACTGCCCCAGCTAAGCTTAGCTAACTTAGAAAGAAAGAAAAACTTGCATTTCTATAGCGCCTTTCACGACCACCGGACGTCTCAAAGCGCTTTACAGCCAATGAAGTAATTTTGAAGTGGAGTCACTGTTGTAATGTAGGAAACGTGGCAGACAATTTGCGCACAGCAAGCTCCCACAAACAGCAATGTAATAATGACCAGATAATCTGCTTTTGTTATGTTGGTCGAGGGATAAATATTGGCCAGGACACCGGGGATAACTCCCCTGCTCTTCTTCAAAATAGTGCCATGGGATCTTTTACGTCCACCTGAGAGAGCAGACGGGGCCTCGGTTTAACGTCTCATCCGAAAGATACTGGTGATCCAGTCTGGGATCTTCCTCATCTTTACTGTTCAGCAACTCACTGCATAAACTGGCTGAGCCATTGGAGGAGCCTAGCTGATTAATTTTTAATCAGTATAAAAAATAAAACACTTGCCTTTAAAATACTGCAGCTGGATTGAGAACAGCAAGAAAGAGAATAACATTTCATTCTTTGGTTGATTTTTGCCAGGTGCACAGAAGTTAAGACCTTGTCACTTGACCTTTAAAGCACTGTAGCTACAGATGTGGTATGAATGTACCTAATGAACAAAATATTAAAGAACCAGTCTTTTGTGATCATCTATCTCATTGTTTATGATAAATACTATTCTAACTGTTTTTTTAATGTTTCAGAGTTCAAAAGAATAAAAAGCTTCTAAGCATTCAAAAAACCTTCAGAGATAATAACCTGTAAAATAAAGCAGTTGTGGTGCTTGCTCACAGTGAGGCCTTAACAATTCGATTCCGAGAGTAGTGATGCCCACAATGTTGTTATATCATTGCATATATGCAAATAGGCTGACCTTAGGTCCAAGTTTCAGGTATGAAACCCTTTGGCCACAATTTGAACAAAAACACTAAACCATTGAAAAATGATTTTATTCATTTCTTAATTAAAACTCTCAATAATTAACACGGTTTTCTCTACAAAGAGAGATATGTGGCAAGGATGTTCTGTAGCCCCTTGGTATACTTGTTGAATGAGCTTTTGACTATTAGAGTCAAAGCAATCTTTAGTATTCATGGTATCGACACTGGTGGGAGAGTGACATTACTCTACGTCTGAGGATGCCCCATACATTATCAAAACCATAGCCAAATTACTTCTACTTCATACTGGATTCTTGCTCGTAAGGCTGGAGTTAATACACAATTATCAGTAGATAATAAATAGGATAAAAATATACGGACAGTTATTTTGCTGATAGTGAGTGGGAGGAAAAAAACATGCTGCATGGTGCAAGTGAAAAGTAAAGGAAGTTACATTGAAATCAATTCACACATGTTCCTGCAAGTTGCAAAGATGGAATTATGCTACACAGGAGGTGGGCAACTGGGCGTGGTTATATCATTGAACTGTGAGACAGCAGCTTGTTGGTTTTTCATCTTTGTTGTGAGCTGGAGAGAGGCACACTGTACTTACTGTATTCAGACATTATTAACAACATAAAATCAAAGCATTGCATTTAATCTCCTATCGATAATGCAACAACATTTTCACACACCACAATCGGGAGGCAAATTAACCAAGTTGTGGTCAAGTTGTGCCAACTTCATTTGACCCAATTATTTTTCCTCAACTTTCGTTAAGTTGAAATGGTACAACATGTTGCCATTCATCTTAGCGTTCCAGCAAAACAATGGCAGCAGAACAAAAGCACAGCTTTTAAAAACCACCCTGTATTAGCAAATAAAACGTACTTTCACAGTTTCAGCACTCAAATTCTATTAGTGTCAATGTGAAAACAAACAAAATAATGAAAATAAAATCTTACCCATAATGTCACAATTACTGGCAGAAGACAGTCTGCCCAACTCATTTTCAGACATTAAACTTAATCACTTGTAAATTGAGATCCCCATGACTAATTCTCCAAACCATGCTAACTCTTTTGCAAGCTCCACTCCAGGAGCCTAGGCTTGCAAAATTTTCCGTGAATTATGGATTGAAGAAAATAATTACTAAAAAAATGAAAGAAAAGTTATAAACATCCAAATTCAACTCGGTTGGTATTTAGTTTTTGGTTTCATATTAAGGATTAAGTATCTATTTTACAGAAATGCTAGTCAGTAGATACTTGGCATATTATGTACATCATGGCAGCAACTAATGCACATAACTCTGAAACTGGGCTCAAAATGATGGCTAAGTCAGGAAGTAGCTGGAGGTTACGAATCCTTTTTACTGATCAATCAAAGAGCGGTATTATAGAAATAGAGTAATCTTCGCTGTACCCAAACTATACAACTGTCTGAAATTATTGGGGCATCAATAGCTGAAGTAGATTCAATATTCAAAGCTTACTACGATAATTTGACAAAGGGAAAAAAAAACATCAGTTATACATTCATGAAAGTTACAAACTGCTTCTTCAAAAAAGACAGGAAATTGTTGTTGTTTGGTATGATGGGAAAAGCTTATAATGGGATGTCTAGTTTGGTTATCCATTCGATGGTCTCCTGAGATGCCGAGTGGAGAAATGAGGTGCCTCCTGCAACAGATCTGAGTGGGCAGGTTGATGTGATGTGTTCCATGGTCTGGGACTCACGGCCACAGTCGCACTTCAGGTCGTCCCTCATCTTCCACTTGTGGAGCAGATAGCTGCATGGTCCATGTCCTGTGCGGATTGGGTTGAGCACTGTCCACGGTCTTCGAGGGAGGTCGAAGCCAAGGACCTCTGTTGTTGGGTCAGTGATGAGGTGTTGGTTCTTTATGTTGCATGCGTCCCACCATTCCGTCCATCTGGATAGTGGGTCGATACCAGCTGCATGAATATTGGCTGCTGTTTCCCAGAATGGCCAGCGTGATTTTAGGCGCTTATGTGGTGGGTTTTTCAAGTCTTTGTGAATGTGAAGGTCGATGTTGCTCATGAATTTTTCCATCTCACAGAGCACGGTGGTGTCACGCAGAATGGCAGGTGGGGTAATGTGGGACAGCACTGGAGCCATCAGTTGGAGTGGACTTGAGTGTCCCTGACACTGTCCTCATGGCGGCGTTTAGCTGCATGTCCACGATCTTTGTGTGGTGGCTGCAGGATCATGAGGAAGAGCAGTACTCTGCAGCAGAGTAGTCTAGGGCCACTATTACATTGCAAAGTGTTCTGGCTGTGATCCCTCATGACGTTCCAGCGAGTTTCCGGACCAGGGTCACCCTGGTTTTTACTTTTTGGCTGGTGTTGGTGAGATGAGGCCGATAGGTGAGACTCTTTCCCAGGGTGACGCCCAGGTATTTTGGGTACGGTTCGCAAGTCGCCTTCTGCAGAAGGAAACGTTGAGTTCTTTCCTGGCGGCGTTGTTGTTCAGAGGAAACGCCAACACAACTGCCTTCTCCGGATTGGGACGGAGGCACCAGGTCCGAAAGTAGTGTTCCAGTAGGTCCAGGTCGTTTGTTAGCGTCCTACTTTCTTCCTCTAGTGTTAATGCCTGCGTCAGCAGTGCTCTGTCATCGGCATATGCGAACTTCCGGAATTTGGTGCAGAGCATGTCCGCTGTAATGATGTTGAAAAAGGCCTGTGCGAGAACTGACCCCTGTGGCAGACTGTTGTTGAGCGTCTGTGCTCAGCTGGTCTTGTCACTAAGATAGACGCGGAACTTACGGTTGCTCGTTAGCGTCTTGCGGCATTGGATGACTATCGAAAGCTTCATTCGCAGACCTTCACGCCAGACAGTGTCATATGCTGATGGCAAGTCTATGAAGGCAGCTCCAGTCTTCTGGAACCCTGCCTCAATGTTGGTAGTGAGTGCATGGACCTGGTCAGAGCAGCTTTTTCCCTCTCTGACGCCTGTCTGCTCGTTTGGGAGGGTGGCTCCTAAAGCTGGTTTTATCTGGTTAAGGATGAGCCATTCGACCACCTTGTAGACCGTAGACAGAAGGGCGATGGGGCATTAGCTTTTGGGATCGTTGGCTGGTTTTCCTGGCTTTATGATGGCAATGACTTTGGAAGCAGCGCCAAACCTCTGGGATTTTCCCAGTGTCAAGGATGCTGGAGGCGAGTTTGGTAAGTTACATCCGTCGATTTGGGCAGGAAATACTAAATATGTATACTATTTAAAATGCCCCTCTAAAATTAAGCTGATTTATTATTTCCAGTTTTTTATTTTAATTCTCACCTAACCATCCTATGTATGTGATGCGGAGATGCCGGTGTTGGAGTGGGGTGGACAAAAATGAGAAGTCGCACAACACCAGGTTATAGTCCAACAGTTTTATTTGAAATTACGAGCTTTCGGAGCTCTGCTCCTTCAGGTACAGTACTATGTTCTTATGTTCTTATAATGGTAATAGCGATGGAGGCTGCCATCTTATGCCATGGCGCCTCACTCTCAGAGTCTTTTGCCTCTGTTGGCCCTCTTCCTCTTCCATTAATTGGCAGAACAGAGGTATGCCCATCGGCAAGGCCATTCCCGATTCTTAGTTCTTCTGATCACATGGGCCGGAATGGGAGTGGTTCTGAAAAATTTGAGAATGCGCTGAGACTAACAGCTCCATTAGTTAGGGACAGTGCGGGTCTCAGTAAGAAAAATTTAAAAAGAAACATGAACAAAATTACTATGGAGCTCCATAAATCTCAATTATGCTGATATCAGATGATTTTAGGTTGCGCTGCGCCTAAATGTTTGGGTGTAGATCTACGCCAGCGCGTTATTCGCCTAAATCCAGGACACGCACATGGGCTGCCCTTTTGCATGGGGGCGGGCCTATGTAAATGAGCAGCAGAAAGATTCGGTGGATGTATCTTGGAAGGGGCACAAACAATCGAGGAAATTAGCACGTAGCAAGGTTTTGCCGAAAAATTGATGCAAATCGGTTACGTGTGAATTTCTTCGGGGAAAAGGGCATAACTTTGCTCTTATGCTCTAGTTATGCCAAACATTTCCAGGAAATAAAAGAAAACAGAATGAGGATTTGAAGAATGCAAAAGTGCAATTTATGTTATGAGTCCTGTCCTCAAATTAACCACCAATACTGGAATAAGGCCCCAACTATATATCTACAGATGTATGTAGGAACCAAACTGACGATCACTTGAAGTCTGTTGAAATCTTTAGATGTCTTCTCTTTGTTAGACCAAGATACGTTTGTCCTGGCCGACTATAGTAAAAAAAGTAGGTATTGTGTCAGTTCTTCTATTTTTCGTGTTCAGACTTTTCTCATGGCTCTCACGTGTACACCTCAATGATTATCTCCTTGAAGCATGGCTTTTCCCCTTGTCATTCATGGTTGATTCAAAGTTTAGTTGGGGTTATTTCATCACGCGTGTCACTTGTTGCAGTTTAATGAGGGTCTTATCTCAAGACAGTGCTGGTCGGTTCCACTGGTTCCATAGCAACCCAGATTTGTCCTTGGTTACAACTGCTTTTTTTGTCTGAGTAATGTCTGTTAAAAACGTTCCTCCATATTCCTGTTCTCAACTTGCAGTTTAACATAGAAATATAGAAACATAGAAGATAGGAGCATTCGGCCCCTCGAGCCTGCTCCGCCATTCGATGAGATCATGGCTGATCATCCAAACTCAGTACCCTGTACCTGCCTTCTCCCCATATCCCTTGATACCTTTAGCTTTAAGAAATATATCTAACTCATTCTTGAATATATTTAATGACTTGGCCTCAACTACCTTCTGTGGTAGAGAATTCCACAGGTTCACCACTCTCTGGGTGAAGCAATTCTTCCTCATTTCTGTCCTAAATGGCTTACCCCTTATCCTTAGATTATGACCCCTGGTTCTGGACTCTCCGACCATCGGGAACATTCTTCCTGCATCTAGTTTGTCCAGACCTGTCAGAATTTTATATGTTTCAATGAGATCCCCTCTCATTCTTCTATACTCCAGCGAGTATAAGCCCAATCGACCCAATCTCTCCTCATATGTCATTCCTGCCATCCCAGGTATTAGCCTTGTGAATCTTCGCTGAACTCCTTCCATGGCAAGAACATCCTTCCTCAGATAAGGTGACCAAAACTGCACACAGTACTCAAGGTGTGGTCTCACTAAGGCCCTGTACAACTGCAGCAGGACATCCCTGTTCCTATACTCAAACCCTTTCGCTATGAAGGCCAACATACCATTTGCCTTCTTCACCGCCTGCTGCACCTGCATGCTTACCTTCAGCGACTGGTGCACAAGGACACCCAGGTCTCGTTGCACTTCCCCTTCTCCCAATCTATTGCCATTCAGATAATAGTCTGCCTTTCTGTTTTTGACACCAGAGTGGATAACCTCGCATTCATCCACGTTATATTGCATCTGCCACGCTTCTGCCCACACACCCAACCTGTCCAAATCATCCTGGAGTTTCTCGGTATCCTCCTCGCTGCACACACTCCCACCCAGCTTTGTGTCATCTGCAAACTTGGAGATATTACATTTAGTTCCCTTATCTAGGTCATTAATGTATATTGTGAATAGCTGGGGTCCAAGGACCGATCCCTGCGGTACCCCACTAGTCACTGCTTGCCACTCGGAAAAAGACCCATTAATTCCTACTCTCTGCTTTCTGTCCGCCAACCAGTTCTCTATCCAAGTCAATACCTTGTCCCCAATCCCATGTGCCTTAACTTTACCCGCTAATCTCTTATGCGGGACCTTATCGAAAGCCTTTTGAAAGTCCAAATACACCACATCTACTGGTTCTCCCTTATCTATTTTCCCAGTTGCATCCTCAAAAAATTCCAGTAGATTAGTCAAGCACGATTTACCTTTTGTAAATCCATGTTGACTTTGTCCGATCCTGTAACTGTTTTTGAAGTGCTCAGCTATTACATCCTTTATAATGGACTCTAGCATTTTCCCCACTACCGATGTCAGGCTTACCGGTCTGTAATTCCCCGCTTTCTCTCTACCACCCTTTTTGAATAGTGGGGTAACATTAGCTACCCTCCAATCCATGGGTACAGTTCCAGATTCCATCGAATGTTGGAAGATGATCAGCAATGCCATTAAGGCCACTTCCTTAATTACCCTAGGATGTAGATTATCAGGCCCTGGGGATTTATCGGCCTTCAATACCGTCAATTTCCCTAACACCATTTCCCTGCAAATACTGATTTCTTTCAGTTCCTCCCTTTCATCAGACCGTATGTTCTCCAACCTCTCTGGGAGGTTATTTGTGTCCTCCTTTGTGAAGACAGAACCAAAATATGCATTTAATTGGGCTGCCATTTCTTTGTTCCCCATTATAACTTCCCCCGCTTCTGACTGCAAGGGACCTACACTTGATTTCACTAATCTTTTTCTCTTCACATATCTATAAAAGCTCTTACAGTCAGTTTTTATGTTCCCTGCAAGCTTACTTTCATATTCTATTTTCCCCTTCTTAATTAATCCCTTTGTCCTCCTTTGTTGAATCCTAAACTGCTCCCAATCCTCCGGGTTACCGCTTTTTCTGGCCAATTTATATGCCCTCTCCTTGGATCTTATGCTATCCCTAATTTCCCTTGTTAGCCACGGTTGAGTCACCCTTTTTGTTTTATTCTTATGCCAAACTGGGATGAACAAATTCTGTAGTTCATCCATGCAGTCTTTGAATGTTTGCCATTGCCTATCCACCGTTTAATATGGTTTAGCCATAATTAAAAGTCTTGTTTGTATTAAATTTCTTCTTGTTGTCAGGGATGTTTAAAATAGATTTTCCTTCACACACAACATCAATAAAATGACTGAAGTAGTGAGAATGTGAAAAATTCAGCTATTTGCCCAATATTAACCCACTAATTGTTGCCATTTTATTCCACTTTTCAGGGAGTTCAGAATGGGGGGGGATGAAAAAAAGATGCAGCAACAGTTTTCACAACAAATAATATCACTAGTTTGCAGTCGCCCCTTCCTCCTCCGACACAACTGAGCCAATGAGACCAACAGCAAACAAAATTACCGTAACCATCAGACATGCACTGCTCCCACATCATATATTAAAGAATGCTAATAACCAATTTACTATTACTGCAAGCACTTATCAAAGTGCTTAGTGGCTTAATTTGCATCTAATGTAGACATGAAAATGAAGAAAAATATATATACATACGCACACAAAATAATACATCTGCGCACATTTTCTGGCAAAAATTTTCCATTATGAATTTTCATTTCCATATTTATAATGGGCAATTCGGAATGGGCGATAAATGCCGGCCTTGCCGGCGACGCCCACATCCCGTGAATGAATAAATAAAAAATATGCATGTGGACAACAACAACTTGTACTTACATAGTGCCTTTAGTGTAGGAAAACCTCACAAGGTGTATAGATGCATAATCAGACAAAATGAACCAAAGAAGGAGATATTAGAAGGTGTGGCAAAAGCTTGGTTAAAGAGGTGGGTTTTAAGGAGTGCCTTAAAGGAAGAGAGGGAAGTGGAGAGGCAGAAAAGTTTAGAGAGGGGATTCCAGAGTGGGAGAGTAGATGGCTGAAGGTATAGCCGCCAACGGTGGGATGGAGGGGGATGCACAAAAGGCCAGCATCAGGGGAATTAAAAGTATGGAGGAGGGTGTTGTAGGGCTAGAGGAATTACATAGAATGTACAGCACAAAAACTTGTCATTTGGCCCAACTAGTCCATGTTTATGCTCCACATGAGCCTCCTCCCACCCCTCTTCATCTAACCCTATCAGCATAACCTTCAATTCCTGTCTCCTTCATGTGTTTATCTAGCTTCCTCCTAAATGCATCCATGATACTCGCCTCAACTATTTCATGTGGTAGTAAGTTTCTTATTCTCAACACTCTCTGGGTAAAGAAGTTTCTCCTGAATTCCCGACTGGATTTATTAGTGACTATCTTATGTTAATGGCCCATAGTTTTGGACTCCCTCACAGGTGGAAACATCTTTTCTATGCTTACCCTATCAAACCCTTTCAGAATATTAATGATCTCTATCAGGTCACCCCTGAGCTTTCTTTTTTCTAGAGAAAGAGCCCCAGCCTGTTCAATCTTTCCCGCTAGGTATAACCTCTCAGTTCTGGTATCATCCTTGCAAAGCTTTCTTGCACATTCTCCAGTGCCTCAAAATCCAATTTATACTATGGAGACCAGAACTGTGCACAGTACTCTACATTGTAGGTGTTGAGAGACTAGGAGCCAACGTAGGTCAGCAAGGACAGGGGTCATAGGTGTGTGTGACCTGGTATGAGATAGGATTGGGGCAGCAGAGTTTTGGATGAGCTGAAGTGTACAGAATGTGGAGGGTGGGAAGCCTGCCAGGACAACATTGGAATAGTCAACTACAAAAAGAAAATACCGCAGAAGCTGGAAATCTGAAATAAAAACAGAAAATGCTGGAGATACTCAGCAGGTCAGGCAGCATCTGTGAAGAGAGAAACAGAGTTAACGTTTCAGGTCGATGACCTTTCGTCAGAACTGGAAAAAAGCAGGAAATGGAACAGATTTTTAAGCAAGTGTAGGAGCTGGGAAACAGGGGGGGCGGGGGATGAAAGAACAAAAGGGAAGGTCTGTGATAGGATAGAAGGCAGGAGAGGTTAAGAGACATTAAGAGATATTAAGAGATATGCAAGGCAAAAGGAGATGGTTTTGAAAGAGCTTAAATTTATGGAGGGTGGAACATGGGAGGCCGGCCAGGAGAGCATTGAAATAGTCGAGTCTGGAGGTAACAAATACACGGATGAGGGTTTCAGCAGATGAGTTCAGACGGTGCAGAGATGGGCGATGTTACAGAGGTGAAAGTAGATGGACTTTATGATGGAGAAGATATGGGGTCGGAAACTTAGGCCGCGATTTTCTTCTTGGAGGCGGATTGGCATTGGGAACGGTAGTGGGCGGGTTCCGGTCCCGCTGCCGGCACTAGCCGGCCTGCTGACACAATTTTTGGTTAATTGGGCTGGTTAAGCCCGCCGTGTGGGTTACCCACCCTGATCACAAGGTGCGGGTCTGGTCAGCTGATATGCTGATGCGTTTGCAGCCAGTGAATTTAAGGGGACCATTTCCCCATTAGATCTCAGGTGGTTTCTGGTGCTCCTGACTGCTGCTGCTCTCCACGATGTCTGCAGAGAAACAAAAGGCAGCTCCCCGCTTCAACGAAGACTCTCTCCATGTTCTTGTGGAGGGAGTCAGAGGACGTTGGGAGGTCCTATGCCCAGCTGATGGAAGAAGGAAAGCTCCTCAGCAGACAAAGGCAGCCTGGCTGTGAATAGCTGAGGAGGTCAGTGCCAGGGCCATGGTCAGACGCACCTGGGTCCAATGCAGGAAAAGGTTCAATGAACTCCTGTGCTCTGGAAAAGTGAGTATAAAAGCACACTTACCTTAATTCTGCTGTGCCTGTCATCACATCCCCATCACTCTGCATTGCTAACCCTACTCCTGCACATCCTGACTCAACCCAATATCCCTTGCACCATCACCCATCCCTCTCTCCCTATGTACAGAATCACTTCCCCATCTAACTATGCATCACTCACACCCACCCTCAAGGTTATGCACTGACAACAACTAACAACTCAATCGGAGGAAACTTGGTAATGGGAACCCAGTCCATCACAGTCTCCCTCTAAACATCTATCGTATCCATTCTTTACACTCATTCCATCACTCTCACTGAAACTCCACTTCTTTCCCTCATTGCAGGAAAAGTGAGGTCACAATAAGAGGGAGAGGGAGAGAATAGGAGGAGGACCACCATCCTTATCACAGCTGACCAACGCTGAGGAGACTGCTCTCGACATTGCAGGATCAGTGGAACAGCTCGAAGTGGGGAACGGAGAGACGGGCTCAGTTGAACAACCTGGTGACAGAATGCCTCTCCATCCATCTTATTTGGCTTTCAAGAGTGACACATATGGCATCTGACGTCAATAGAAATTGAATGCTCATCATGTGCACAATGGGATGTGCCTGCAATCTACATATCACATGTCTAACTCATGTTTTTACTCTCCCACAGGACCATCAAGAGACCCCTCCCTACTGGCCAGGAGGAAGAGTAGAAGGACTCCTCAGAGGATGCTGCATCCTCTGAGGGAGCAGCGTTAGCAGAAATGATCGTACCCTGCACCAGCGCAGAGACACACACCTCGGTAGGTCATTTGCGAGATAGAGTAGTGTTGTCACCCGGTGTATCACAATGCACAAGTGAGCAAGAGCAGATGGTGGAAACAGGGACAGCAGTGGAGAGTCCTCATCGGAGGCCGCAGGATGCTCCTTGCTCTGCTCAGCTGCATGTAGAAGCTGAGCCTCGGGGGCCATCCAGAAAGAGAGCGGTGCTGGAGTTTCAGGAACAAGTGCAGGAGACTCTGACTGGGTTTGCAACCATGGTGACTGCGAGTGTGCAGAGAATGGAGGAGTCTAGCAGAGAAGTGCGGGTTGCCCATGAGAGGGATGATGGTGGGAGGTGTGCAAGTGGGGGCTCCTCTCCAAGCACTCCAACTTCTATCCCCTTGCCAACCCTCCATCAGAACCCTAGATGACTGCCCGAGCAGTGATGGCCGAGTCTGCCCCTGTGCAGCCGCAGGAGAAGCAGGCTTTGGCGGGGCCTTCACTAGCTCCAAAACCCAAAGGACGACCGCCAAAGGCGTCTAAGCAGGCGCAGCAGGGAAGTGAACAGGCTGTCTCTACATCTGCTGAAGCCACAGGGGTAGCACCACGTAGAAGCACGTGTAAGAGAAAGCTGACACATAAATGATCACAAGGGTACTCACTTGGGTGTTCTGATAGAATTCAATGTTAAGTTTCTGTTCTTTTATTCTGTTGGAATAAATTAATGTTGTATGAATGTTTGACATCGTTGCCATTTATATGCTCACAATTTGAGGTGGCACAGTGATGGGTGAGGGCGCCTTTTATGTCAAGCAATGCAGGTTACAGTGGATATAGAGTTAACAACAGACACTTACAGCCTCAAGACAGTCTCCCAAATCGTGAAATCAGCAACCTCTGACTTTTGAAATTGAGCAGATGTGAGAGTGCAGCTTTTAGACTGCAGTTGCAGCTGTGAAGTATCCAGCTCGTTGGTCCTCCCGACACACTTACCTGGCGTGAATGTCATGAAACCCGATTAAAATGTTGGAAAATTGCAAAAGGCTCTCAAAATAGCAGTTAACAAGCACTTAACAAGGAGTTAAGTGCCTTAAATCCCTTATCTGCCGTTTGGTGTCGGGTCTGTTGTGAAATCACAGACCCGACACTCTTGAAACTCACACGGAGGCGGTTCGCGACGGGTTTCCGACCCGCTGTCAATCACAGCGACTTTAACACCTGACCCACCTCCAAACCCGCTCTCTGAGCTCCGGCAAAATCGCGGCCCTAGGCTTTGTTTGGGTTCTCATCTTCATAATTTTTTTTGTACTGACCTACAGAACCCAGGATATTTGATTTCCCAACTCTTCATAAGTGTTTAAGAAATAACTATTTACCTAAAGTACAGAAATATTGGCCCTTCTTATCAGTTATGCTGTTGTTGTGCTGGAAAGCTACACCATTCACCAGCAGAGGGATTTGCATGCAAGTGTCCTGTGGTAAGATCATTTAAATATTCTTGGTGCAACTCTGGTGCAATTTGAGTGCCCAAACCATGCGACAACAGTGTAAACACTCTGTAGATTCCTGGCAGGAGCAGAACACTGACAGCAAGGTAAGCAGTCAACAAATGGTTTCGCTGGTAATTCACAACAAATCATCTGACAACATCTCTCACTCACAGCATCAGTCCAGATTGGCACCATCAGTGCCCACTCGGCACCACATCAGGGCAGAAGAAGCACAACCGCTTCTCTGACAAAGACCTCCAAGCCCTCCTCCAACAGCTAAAGTCAGGAGCCTCCAACTCCTGGATCTTCCTTTCATTCAGCTGGGCACCAACAACAGTCCTGGTGGCTGGAGGGAGCTGGCAGTGGCATTGACTCCGAACACCCAGGATGCTGCAGAAAGAAGTGCAAACCCTTCACAAGGGCAGACAAGGGTCGTGTGCCACCACACTTTCTTTTTCCTACTTGGGCACCACCACACTCTTCGGCCTCTTAAAGTAACACTCCACTACTGCCTGATAGGATGGTGGAAACAGATTCAATAGTAACTTTCAAAAGGGAATCGGATGGATACTGAAGGCGAACAAGTTGCAGGGATCTGGGGAAAGAGCCAGGAACTAGGACTAACCGGGTTTCTCTTCAAAAGAGCTGGCGCAGACTCGATGGGCCGAATGGCCTCCTCCTATTCTATGATTCTATGATTCTATAACCCTTCACACTACACTCTGGGTAAGGGCACCTACAACTCCCCTAACACACACCAACTGCTTTGTAAAAAACATTCCTCCGCTCTAAAAGCCTCACACCCCTGCAGCTCTTACAACCTTTCCTATCGCAGCTGTCGCACATTCCTAAACTGACAGCCTTATCCTCACACACACAGATAATGTTCCATCCCCTTAGCTTGAAATAAAAGAAATGTTTGCTTTGAAATAAACTGGGCTCTTCTCTTGTGTTTTGTAATTTATGAACATTACAGTAAGTTAGGAAATAGACTATGCAGTAGGTTTGAACTTCTTCAGCAGGTTTGGATTCCTGGCAAGGTCCAGCTGGGCCAAAGAGATTTACTGTGGTGCCATCTGGTAGAATGTGTAGAAGGAGGTGCAGAATGTGCAGCTGTTGAAGACATCCTGTAGAACCTACCCTCAGATGCCCATATGTAGCAGTGAGTGAGGACATGGCCTGGTTTGCATCACTAACAGGCTGGATGCCCTTTGCATGGAACCACTTCCTACTCACATGCATAAGCAGATGCTCAGTTGACGTCTTCAGTGCAACGTGCATGCCGTTGTGGCATCCTGCACCCAGGGGAATCCAGCTATCCTGTCGCAGGACTGATTTTGGTGTCTGGCCTGGTGAAAGGAAGACCCAGGAGCGTGAGGCTCCTGACTTACACCTCGGAGTAGGGCTTGGAGGTCTTCGCCAGACCACCCTGACTACCCGAGCTCTGCCACCTGGGGATGATTTTTTTTTTCGTTTATGGGATGTGGTGTGGCTGGCAAGGCCAGCATATATTGTCGATCCCTATTTGCCCTTGAGAAGGTGGTGGTGAGCCGCCTTTTTGAACCGCTGCAGTCCGTGTGGTGAAGGTACTCCCACAGTGCTGTTAGGGAGGGAGTTCCCGGATTTTGACCCAGTGACGATGAAGGATCGGCGATATACTTCTAAGTCAAGATGGTGTGTGACTTGGAGGGGAACTTGGAGGTGGTGGTGTTCCCATGCGCCTCCTGCCCTTGTCCTTCTAGGTGGAAAAGGTTGCGGGTTTGGGAGGTGCTACCGAAGAAGCCTTGGTGAGTTGCTGCAGTGCATCTTGTAGATGGTACACACTGCAGCCACGAATGCCGGTGGTGGAGGGAGTGAATGTTTAAGGTGGTGGATGGGGTGCCAATCAAGTGGGCTGCTTTGTCCTGGATGGTGTCGAGCTTCTTGAGTGTTATTGGAGCTGCACTCATCCAGGCAAGTGGAGAGTATTCCATCACACTCCTTACTTGTGCCTTGTAGATGGTGGAAAGGCTTTGGGGAGTCAGGAGGTGAGACACTCGCCGCAGAATACCCAGCCTCTGACCTGCTCTTGTTGCCACAGTATTTATGTGGCTAGTCCAGTTAAGTTTCTGGTCATTGGTTACCCTCAGGATGTTGATGGTGGGGGATTCGGCGATGGTAATGTCATTGAATGTCAAGCGGTGGTGGTTAGACTCTCATTTGTTGGAGTAGATGAATCTGACAGCTCTGTGAAAGAGGGCATTCTTCAACTGCATGACTGATGCCCGCACAGCTCCCTGGATAATGTTGCACCGATGCCCTGTGGCAGCCTGGAAGGATGCAGAACTGTAAGAGTGGGGGGGGGCGGGTGGGGGGAGGGGGTGACGTCAATTTAATTGCATGGGGCAGAGCAGTTGTGGAGGTTGAGGGAGCCTGTAAATCTTCGTGATGAAGTTGCAGAGGTGCCCAGTGGTCTCCTTGGAGAAGCACAAGATGAGGGGCTGAGACGAGCGCAAGGTTTGCACTGTTTAAAAAGATCACGGAAACTTACATTTAGCACAATAATGGCATAACTGTATCCAAATGCGCTAAAATGCAAATTCTCTTGATTTTATTGCTCAGAAGGAAATTCTGGGCACATCTGTAAAGACCGTTTGTCGTGGTCAGTATGGTCATTGTAATCCAAGTGCTTCCCCTCTTCTACTGAGCGAGGATTGATATTGACCAGCTTTCAATTATTCTCCCTGTTATTGTTACATTTGGATTTATTGTGAATTTATTGGTATTTTGAAATTAAATATAACTAGGGCTGTAGAGAGGGCTTTAAACTAACTAGTGGGGGGGGGGGGAGGTTCCTAGAGAGCAAATAATAAAAATGACAACAGAGAAGGTCATAGACTTAGGTAGCAGTGGGGAAATTAAAAACCAGAGTGTGTCAGGAAGGGGCAGAAGGTATGGAGTAAAAGGTAAAGTAATAAAAAGGGCAAAAGCAGGAACTAAGTGTCACAAAACATATTTGAAAGTTCTCTATCTGAATGCACGTAGCATTCGTAACAAAATAGACGAGTTAATGGCACAAATAACTACATATGGGTATGATCCTGTGGCCATTATAGAAACATGGCTGCAGGGTGACAATGCCTGGGAATTAAACATACCAGGTTATTTAACGATCAGGAAGGACAGGCAGGAAGGAAGGGGAGGTGGGGTGGCTATGTTAATAAAGGAAGGAATCACTGTAATACAGAGAAATGATATTGGGTCAAAAGATCAGGATAATGAAACAGTTTGGGTGGAGTTAAGGAATAATAAGGGGAAAAAAACACTAGTGGGCGTAGTCGATAGGCCTCTGAACAGTTGCAACTCTGTTGGACGGAGTATCAATCAGGAAATAGTTGAGGCTTGTAATAAGGGAACATCTATAATTATGGGGGATTTTAACTATCATATTAATTGGACAAATCAAATTGGGCAGGGCTGCCTTGAGGATGAGTTCATTGAGTGTATTAGGGATGGGTTTCTTGAGCAGTATGTAACTGAACTGACCAGGGGGCAAGCAACCTTAGATCTGGTCCTGTGTAACACGACAGGATTAATTAAAAATGTCCCAGTAAAGGATCCCCTTGGAATGAGTGACCATAACATGGTTGAATTCCATATTCAATTAGAGGGTGAGAAGGTTGGATCTCAAACAAGCGTGCTAAGCTTGAATAAAGGAGACTGTGAAGGTATGCGAGCGGAATTGAGTAGAGTGGATTGGGAAAATAGATTAAAGTGTAAGACGATACATGATCAGTGAGTGTACATTTAAGGAGTTATTTTACAACTTCCAAAAAAATATATTCCACTGAGAAGAAAAGGGTGTAAAAGAAAAGACAGTCATCCGTGGCTAAGTAAAGAAATTAAGGATCATATTCGACTAAAAACAAGGGCTTATAAGGTAGCCAAATCTAGTGGGAGGATAGAGGATTGGGAAAACTTTAAAAAACAGCAAAAAATAACAAAAAGATTGATTAAGAAAGGGAAGATAGATTATGAAAGTAAATTAGCAAAAAATATAAAAACAGATAGTAAGAGTTTTTATAGTTATATAAAAAGAAAAAGGGTGGCTAAAGTAAATGTTGGTCCCTTAGAGATGAAACAGGGAAATTAATGGTGGGAAATATGGAGATGGCAAATACACTGAATGAATATTTTGTATCAGTCTTTACAGTAGAGGGAACTAAGAATATCCCAACACTGGACAAACAGGGGGATATGGGGGGAGGAGCTAAACACGATCAAAATCACTAAGGAAGTGGTACTCGGTAAAATAATGGGACTCAATGCGGATAAATCACCTGGACCTGATGGCTTACATCCTAGGGTCTTGAGGGAAGTGACGGTAGGGATTGTGGATGCATTGGTAATAATTTTCCAAAACTCCCTGGACTTAGCAAAGATCCCGGCAGACTGGAAAACTGCTAATGTAACACCCTTATTTAAAAAGGGCAGTAGACAGAAGGCTGGAAACTATAGACCGGTTAGCCTAACATCTGTGGTAGGTAAAATTTTGGAGTCCATTATTAAGGAGACAGTAACAGGACATTTGGATAATCATAATTTAATAGGACAAAATCAGCATGGTTTTATGAAGGGGAAGTCATGTTTGACAAATTTGCTGGAGTTCTTTGAGGAAGTAACATACAGGGTGGATAAAGGGGAACCAGTGGATGTGATGTATTTAGACTTCCAAAAGGCATTTGACAAGGTGCCACACAAAAGATTATTGCTTAAGATAAAAAATCACGGGATTGGGGGTAATATTCTGGCATGGATAGAGGATTGGCTATCTAACAGAAGGCAGAGAGTTGGGATAAATGGTTCATTCTCAGACTGGCAATCAGTAACTAGTGGTGTTCCGCAGGGGTCAGTGCTGGGTCCCCAACTCTTTACAATCTATATTAACGATTTGGAGGAGGGGACCGAGTGTAACATATCAAAGTTTACAGATGATACTAAGATGGGAGGGAAAGTAGTGAGTGAGGAGGAGTTAAAAAATCTGCAAGGGGACATAGACAGGATAAGTAAGTGGGCAGAGATTTGGCAGATGGAATACAATACTGGAAAGTGTGAGGTTATGCACTTTGGCAGGAAAAATAGTAGAGCAAGTTATTATCTTAATGGCAAGAAACTGGAAAGTACTGAAGTACAAAGGGATCTGGGGGTCCTGGTGCATGAAACTCAAAAGGTTAGTATGCAGGTGCAGCAAGTGATTAAGAAGGCCAATGGAATGTTGGCTTTCATTGCTAGGGGGATAGAATATAAAAATAGGGAGGTATTGCTTCAGTTGTACAAGGTATTGGTGAGACCGCACCTGGAATACTGCATACAGTTTTGGTGTCCATACTTAAGAAAAGACATACTTGCTCTCGAGTCAGTACAAAGAAGGTTCACTCGGTTAATCCCGGGGATGAGGGGATGGACATATGAGGAGAGGTTGGGTAGATTGTGACTCTACTCATTGGAGTTCAGAAGAATGAGAGGCGATCTTATTGAAACATATAAGATTGTGAAGGGGTTGGATCGGGTGGATGCGGGGAGGATGTTCCTGATGATGGGTGAAACTAGAACTAGGGGGCATAGTCTTAGAATAAGGGGCTGCTCTTTCAAAACTGAGATGAGAAGGAACTACTTCACTCAGAGGGTGGTAGGTCCATGGAATATGCTGCCCCAAAAAGCTGTAGAAGCTACATCATTACATAAATTTAAAACAGAAATAGACAGTTTCTTAGAAGTAAAGGGAATTAAGGGTTACGGGGAGCGGGCAGGAATTTGGACATGAGTCTAGGTTCGGATCGGTCATGGCCCTGTGTGTAGCGTAGCGGGCCCAAGGGCGGTGTAGCCTGATCCTGCTCCTATTTCGTGTGTCCAATTCTGTTAGGTTCAGGAGATGGTTCTGTGGTAGTAGATTGGCGGTTAGGATCAGATCAGCCATGATCTTATTGAATGGCGGAGCAGGCTCGAGGGGCCAATTGGCCTACTCCTGCTCCTATTTCTTATGTTCTTATGTTCTTAAATATAACTTGGCACATTAAACTAATTTATATTTAATACAATTCATCATTCACCACTAAATTCTGTTTTAAGATCTGAATCCTATTTACTGAAAGTAAACTGCCATTATGGATTTGGCTATAGCCAGGCACTGAATGAGCTCATTGTCAACTACTTGCAAGCTCTTAAATGGTTTTCACTGTAACAAATCCATACCAGCACTTGAAATCCGTTCAGTTCATATGTAATTTAAATTTATTGATGGAGGATCGATTTTGCTTTTAGCAGCTATTATATGTAGGTTGTGAATCTTGTGGAACCTTTCAAAGTTGGTTCCTTACTACATATATTGTACCATAAACCTGGGAATTATTTCAGCAGTGTTCTCTCGAAAACCCCTGGAGAAATGGCATAAACGGGTTTCTGCCAATCTCCTGCCAGAGAGACCGAGTGGGAATTCCAGGCTCTGATGTTTGCTCACACAAGCTACACTGATCTAGAAAGATGCTTCTCAAGACACTTGGGTTACACTGCAACAATAAAGAGATTGGGACCATGTGTGGGGGCATTGGGAGTCTGAGATTGGGGCAGGGTGGGGGGGTCTGGAAACTGAGATTGGGGTGGGGTGGGGGGGGTCGGGAGACTGAGATTGGGGTGGGGGGGTCGGGAGACTGAGATTGGGGTGGGGGTGGGGGGGTCGGGAGACTGAGATTGGAGTGGGGGGGGTCGGGAGACTGAGATTGGGGTGGGGGTGGGGGGGTCGGGAGACTGAGATTGGAGTGGGGGGGGGTTGGGAGACTGAGATTGTGGTGGGGTTCGGGAGACTGAGATTGGGGTGGGGGGGTCGGGAGACTGAGATTGGGGTGGGGGTGGGGGGGTCGGGAGACTGAGATTGGAGTGGGGGGGGTCGGGAGACTGAGATTGTGGTGGGGGGTCGGGAGACTGAGATTGGGGTGGGGGGGTCGGGAGACTGAGATTGGGGTGGGGGTAGGGAGTCGGGAGTCTGAGATTGGGGTGGGGGTAGGGGGTCGGGAGACTGAGATTGGGGGTCGGGAGACTGAGATTAGGGTGGGGGGGATCGGGAGACTGAGATTGGGGTGGGGGGGTTCGGGAGACTGAGATTGGAGTGGGGGGGTCAGGAGACTGAGATTGGGGTGGGGGGGTCGAGAGACTGAGATTGGGGTGGGGGTGGGGGGGTCGGGAGACTGAGATTGGAGTGGGGGGGTCAGGAGACTGAGATTGGGGTGGGGGGGTCGAGAGACTGAGATTGGGGTGGGGGTGGGGGGGTCGGGAGACTGAGATTGGGGTGGGGGTGGGGGGGTCGGGAGACTGAGATTGGGGTGGGGGTGGGGGGGGTCGGGAGACTGAGATTGGAGTGGGGGGGGGTCGGGAGACTGAGATTGGGGTGGGGGTGGGGGGGTCGGGAGACTGAGATTGGGGTGGGGGTGGGGGGGGTCGGGAGACTGAGATTGGAGTGGGGGGGGTCGGGAGTCTGAGATTGAGGTGGGGGGGTCGGGAGACTGAGATTGGGGTGGGGGGGGTCGGGAGACTGAGATTGAGGTGGGGGGGGTCGGGAGACTGAGATTGGGGTGGGGGGGGTTGGGAGACTGAGATTGAGGTGGGGGGGTCGGGAGACTGAGATTGGGGTGTGGGGGTCAGGAGTCTGAGATTGGGGTGGGGGGGGTCGGGAGACTGAGATTGGGGTGTGGGGGGGTCGGGAGACTGAGATTGGGGTGGGGGGGGTCGGGAGTCTGAGATTGAGGTGGGGGGTCAGGAGACTGAGATTGGGGTGGGGTGGGGGGGTCGGGAGACTGAGATTGGGGTGGGGGTAGGGGGTTCGGGAGACTGAGATTGGAGTGGGGGTGGGGGGGGTCAAGAGACTGAGATTGGGGTGGGGGGGTCGGGAGACTGAGATTGGGGTGGGGGTGGGGGGGTCGGGAGACTGAGATTGGAGTGGGGGGGTTGGGAGACTGAGATTGGGGTGGGGGTTGGGGGTCGGGAGACTGAGATTGAGGTGGGGGGGTCGGGAGACTGAGATTGGGGTTGGGGGGGGGTCGGGAGACTGAGATTGGGGTGGGGGGGTCGGGAGTCTGAGATTGAGGTGGGGGTGGGGGGGTCGGGAGACTGAGATTGGAGTGGGGGGTCGGGAGACTGAGATTGGGGTGGGGGGGGTCGGGAGTCTGAGATTGAGGTGGGGGGTGGGGGGGGTTTGGGAGACTGAGATCGGGGTGGGGGTTGGGGGTCGGGAGACTGAGATTGAGGTGGGGGGGTCGGGAGTCTGAGATTGAGGTAGGGGGGTCGGGAGACTGAGATTGGGGTGGGGGGGTCGGGAGTCTGAGATTGAGGTGGGGGGGTCGGGAGACTGAGATTGGGGTGTGGGGGTCGGGAGTCTGAGATTGGGGTGGCGGAGTCGGGAGTCTGAGATTGGGGTGGGGGGGGTCGGGAGACTGAGATTGGGGTGGGGGTAATCAGCAGACTGAGATTGGGGTGGGGGTGTCGGGAGTCTGAGATTGGGGTGAGGGGGTCGGGAGTCTGAGATTGGGGTGGGGGGGTCGGGAGACTGAGATTGGGGTGTGGGGGTCGGGAGTCTGAGATTGGGGTGGGGGGGTCGGGAGTCTGAGATTGGGGTGGGGGGGTCGGGAGACTGAGATTGGGGTGGGGGGGTTGAGAGACTGAGATTGGGGTGGGGTGGGTCAGGAGACTGAGATTGGGGTGGGGTGGGGGGGTCGGGAGACTGAGATTGGGGTGGGGGGGTCGGGAGACTGAGATTGGGGTGGGGGGGCAGACGGGAGACCGAGATTGGGGTGGGGTGGGGCTTGTCCCGAGACTGAGATTGAGATTTATGAGGGGTCGGGAGACAGATTCAGACTCGGGGGGTGTGTCGGGAGATTGGGACTGGGAAGCAGTCGGGAGATTGGGGCTCGGGGCATGGAGTGAGAGGGAGAGGGTGACTGGACTGGCAGTCGTGGAGAGGGTGACAAGGGACTGGGGACGGGGTGTTCAGGAGAGAAAGGGAGAGCAGTGTATTGGGGACGGGAGATAGCTCGGGGGGTCAAAGACTGGGTAACGGAGGCTCGGGGGCAAAGGGCGTCTAAGGAAATGTGGATCAGGGGTGTGGACTCGGGGAGAGAGGGAGACTATTGAATGGAGGTCGGGAGATTGAGGCTCAGGTGTGGGGAGAGCGGGAGACTAGGAACTGGGGTCGGGAGGGAATGGGCAGGGGTGGGTGTGGGGTCCAGCATATCCGAGAGTGGAGCAGCCAGTAAAGAGGTGAGTGAAACCTAGGGGCCTTATTGTGGGTAAATAGTGAAAGATTGTTTCCTCTCGTGGGCAAATGGGGACTAAGAGGTGAATACTGAGGATTCTCACTTTGCTCAGCGAGCATCACAAGCTCCAATAGATGAAGGAGATGCAGGAGGGTCGAGTACAGCTGGAAGCGGCCCGTAGTAGTGCTGGGAGTTGGGAGGGGCACATCTGCTCCTCCACGCTTTACAGGAGGGGAGTAAAAAAAACGTTCCCTACCATTTCTTTAGCGACCTCCAGCAATCCCTTCAAGGACCTCTGTTTAGGTTTTTGTAGAACTGGAAAAACTAGTCGGAGCTTGCACAGCGCATGCTCCACCTAGTTTTTCATTCATTTTGAAACAGGCGCAGGTCGCCAAGGATGCCTAAAAACAGTGAGGATTAATATGGTGGTAGCCATGCCACTGACGCAGATTAGGTGCAAGACCTCGCGCCCAGAAATTGGTGTACATTGAACCTGATTTACACTCAAATAATAGACTCAAAACACATGTCAATTTCTAATCTAGTGTGTCCAAATGACTTTTACTGAATGTGGCCCACGCCAAGTGTCAGGATGTCAGATCAGGCCTACTATGTCAATTGAGTTTGGCACCCCTGCTCTAAGTGGTGAAGGTTGCGGGTTTGGGAGCTGCTATCCTATCGATAGTACACACTGCAGCCATGGTGTGTTGGTGGTGGATGGAGTGATGGATGTGCTGCCGATCAAGCAATCTGCTTTGCCTGGATGATGTCTAGGTGCTTGCTTGTTGTTGCAGCTGCCCCCTTCCAGGCAAGTGGAGGGTATTCGGTTAGACTCCTGACTTGTGCCTTGTAGGTGATGAAGAGGCTTTGGGGAGTCAGGAGGTGAGTCACTCACCGCAGAATACCCAGCCTCTGATCTGCTCTTGTAGCCACAGTATTTATGTGGCTGGTCCAGTTAAGTTTCTGGTCAATGGTGACCCCCAGGGTGTTGATGGTGGTGATTCGGTGATGGTAATGCCATTGAATGTCAAGGGGCGGTGGTTAGACGCTGTCTTGTTGGAGATAGTCATTGCCTGGCACTTGTGTGGCACGAATGTTAATTGCCACTTATCAGCCCAATCCTGGTGTTGTCCAGGTCTTGTTGCATACTGGCACGGATTGCTTCATTATCTGAGGAGTTGCAAATGGAACTGAACACTGTGCAATCATCAGCAAACATTTCTATTTCTGGCCTTATGATGAAGGGAAGGTCATTGATGAAGCAGCTGAAGATGGTTGGGCCTAGGACACTGCCCTGAGGTACCCCTGCAGCGATGTCCTGGGGCTGAGATAATTGACCTCCAACAACCACAACCGCCTTCCTTTGTGCTAGGTATGACTCCAGCCAGTGAAGAATTTTACCCCCTGAATCCCATTGACTTCAATTTTACTAGGGCTCTTTGGTGCCACACTCAGTCAAATGCTGCCTTGATGTTAAGGTCATAAGAACATAGGAACATAAGAAATAGGAGCAGGAGTGGGCCATTCGGCCCCTCGAGCCTGCTCCGCCATTCAATAAGATCATGGCTGATCTGATCTTGGCCTCAACTCCACTTTCCTGCCCGCTCCCCATAACCCTTGACTCCCCTGTTTTTCAAAAATTTGTCTATCTCCACCTTGAATATATTCAATGACTCAACCTCCACAGCTCTCTGGGGTAGAGAATTCCAAAGATTCACGACCCTCTGAGAGAAGAAATTCCTCCTCATCTCCGTTTTAAATGGGCGACCCCTTATTCTGAAACTATGCCCCCTAGTTCTAGATTCCCCCATGAGAGGAAACATCCTCTCAGCATCTACCCTGTCAAGCCCCCTCAGAATCTTATATGTTTCAATAAGATCACCTCCAATGAGTATAGGCCCAACCTGCTCAACCTTTCCTCATAAGACAACCCCTTCAACTCAGGAATCTAAACTGTCTCCAATGCAAGTGTATCCTTCCTTAAATAAGGAGACCAAAACTGTACGCAGTACTCCAGGTGTGGTCTCACCAATGCCCTGTACAGTTGTAGCACGACTTCCCTACTTTTATACTCCATCCCCCTTGCAATAAAGGCCAAAATTCCATTGGCCTTCCTAATTACTTGTTGTACCTACATACTAACTTTTTGTGTTTCATGTACGAGGACACCCAGATCCCTCTGTACCACAGTATTCTCTCTCCATTTAAATAATATTTTGCTTTTTTATTCTTCCTACCAAAGTGGATAACCTCACACTTTCCCACATTATACTCCATCTGCCAAATTTTTGCCCACTCACTTAACCTATCTACATCCCTTTGCAGACTCTTTGTGTACTCCTCACAACTTGCTTTCCCACCTATCTTTGTATCGTCAGCAAATTTGGCAACAGTACACATGGTCCCTTCATCCAAGTCATTAATATAGATTAGAAATAGTTGAGGCCCCAGCACTGATCTCTGTGGCACCCCACTAGTTACAGTTTGCCAACCTGAAAATGACCCATTTATCCCGACACTCTGTTTTCTGTTAGTTAGCCAATCCTCTATCCAATCGAATATATTACCCCCAACACCGTGAGCTCTTATCTTGTGCAGTAACCTTTTATGCGGCACCTTATCGATTGCCTTCTGGAAATCCAAATACACTACATCTACTGGTTCCCCTTTATCCACCCTGCTCATTACATCCTCAAAGAACTCTAGTAAATTTGTCAAACATGATTTCCCTTTCATAAAACCATGTTGACTCTGCTTGATTGTATTATGATTTTCTAAATGTACTGCTATTACATCCTTAACAATGGATTCCAGCATTTTCCCAATGACAGATGTTAGGCTAACTGGCCTATATCCAGTCACTCTCACTTCACCTCTGGAACTCAGCTCTTTTGTCCATGTTTGGACGAAGGTTGTAATGTGGTCTGGATTTGAGTGGTCCTGGCGGAACCCAAACTGAGGATCGGTGAGCAGGTTATTGGTGAGTAAGTGCGGCTTGATAGCAATGTTGACGACACCTTCCATCACTTTGCTGATGATTGAGAGTAGGCTGATGGGATGGTTAATTGACTGGATTGGATTGTCCTGCTTTTGTGGACAGGACATACCTGGGCAATTTTCCACTTTTTTGGGTTGATGCCAGTGTTGTAGCTGTACTAGAACAGCATGGATAGATGCGCGGCTAGTTCTGGAGCACAAGGGCCCATAGCCTTTGCTGTATCCAGTGCGCTCAGCCGTTTCTTGATATCATGTGGAGTGAATCGAATTGGCTGAAGACTGGCTTCTGTAATGGTGAGAGCCTCAGGAGGAGGCCGATATGGATCATCTACTTGGCACTTCTGGCTGAAGATGGTTGCAAACGCTTCAGCCTTGTCTTTTGCACTCACATGCTAGGCTCTGCCATCATTGAGGATGGGGATATTCATGGAGCCTCCTCCTCCCCCCGTTAGTTGTTTAATTGTCCACCACCATTCACGACTGGATGTGGCAGGACTGCAGAGCTTTGATCTGATCCGTTGGTTGTGGGATTGCCTAGCTCTGTCTATAGCATGCTGCTTCCGCTGTTTAGCACGCATGTAGTCCTGTGTTGTAGCTTCAACAGGTTGGCACCTCATTTTCAGGTACGCCTGGTGCTGCTCCTGGCATGCTCTTCTACACTCCTCATTGAGCCAGTAACCATTGCACTCATAATAGTAATTCTATGTAATGTAAGCTCAGTGACTCAAACACAGATAAAATGAGGACTAGCTGATCCCATACAGTTGATAGAAGCCCTGTGCCTTTGATCTGACAGTGTACAGAATGGCAGGTCTGATTTCCTGCTGCAGATGGAGTAAGTGCTGGTTGGGCCTGGCCTATGTAACTAGTTGATATCTATAAATATGAAGGCGGTTGAGATGAGAGCTTCCAAGTCTCACTGTTGCCATAGTGATAGAAGTTACTTGCCTTTGCGAGCAGAGATCTGTGAAATTATACTTTTACAGGAAGAAGTGTGAGCAGTTTAAATTAAGGCCTTATAAGAAATGTTTCTCTTCAGTTGATAACGTTGTGAAAAGAACTTCACATATGGTGCTGGTACTGTAGTATTTTTTATTTTAACATGAAGTAATATATTGTTGAAAGGTTTGGAATTTTGTGCTACCTGTACAGACCTTCAACAGACAACAAAGAATGTTGGACAGCCAGGAAATGTATTTGCATATCATGACTTTCAAACAGCTGCACATTGCCAACTCTGGCTGGAGACAGTCCTGGAGGTTTCATGCTGTGACGATCTGACCATGTGGCGTCTGATCAGTGGTAGCACTCTCATCTCCTGAGGCAGAATGTCGTGGGTTCAATTCTAACTCCAGATACTTGAACGCAACATTTAAGCTGACATCTCAGTGCAGTACTGAGGAGTGCTGCACTGTCAGAGGTGCCGTCTTCTGAATGAGGCCCTAGGCCCTGCCTGTCCTCTCAGGTGGATGTAAAAGATCCCATGGCACTATTTCAAAGAAATGCAGGGGCGTTCTCCCCGGTGTCCTGCCCAATATTTATCCCTCAACCAACATCACTTAAACAGGTTATCTAGTCATTTTCACATTACTGTTCGTGCAACCTTGCTGTGTGCAAATTGGCTCTTGTGTTTCCTACTTTACAACAGTGACTACACTTCAAATGTACGTCATTCTCTGTAAAGCGCTTTTGGACGTCCCAAGGTCGCATAAATGCAATTCTTCCTTTTTTTCTTTTCTCTGAGTAGGTGTGGTAGCATAGCATGAGGCTACATTTATCTAGTATCAGTACTACAAGCGGGATACTTGTTAATCCACAGGTCACTCAGTTTGCAATCTAGCCAGCATAGCCGCATTTCCATAATGAGATTGCTCCAATAAGTAATAACAAATCAATAAAATGGCTGAAGACACATGTCAATTGAGCACCATCATCAGGCTGAAATTGAATTCGAATAAAAAGGACAGCTATTATGGAACTCCTACTGACAAAGTAAACCCAAGAATATTCAAGAAAACCAGGAAAAAGAAACAGGCACCAATTACTGAGGAACAAATTGGCATTCACACTTGTTTTTATTTTATCAGCCCCATTAAGGAATGCTTACTGAGATGGATTCTATACGATCGCAGAGGGCCTTAACACTGTCTACTTCCATCTTAGAAAGACAACCACAGGCAAGGGACCTCTGAACCTCTAATCCATCACCCCAAATAGAAAGAAAAGAAAGACTTGCATTTATATAGCGCCTTTCACGACCACCGGACGTCCCAAAGCGCTTTACAGCCAATGAAGTACTTTTTGAAGTGTAGTCACTGTAGTAATGTAGGACATGCGGTAGCCAATTTGCGCACAGCAAGCTCCCACAAACGGCAATGTGATAGTGACCAGATCATCTCTTTTAGTGATGTTGATTGAGGGATAAATATTGGTCAGGACACCGGGGATAACTCCCCTGCTCTTCTTCAAAATAGTGCCAGGGGATCTTTTACATCCACCTGAGAGAGCAGACGGGGCCTCGGTTTAACGTCTCATCTGAAAGACAGCACCTCCGACATGCAGAAATGCAGAATAAGCCCAGGAACTCCTGGGCGGATCAAAAAATTAATATCCTGTTTTCTCTACCACTCCTTCAGCACTCATGCTCTGTCATCTCAATACATTTTGAAGCCCCTCATGTATTGGTGTAAGGGGTTTTCTCCGATACTGGTCCCCCGTTACACACAGTTCTTGGACGTCAGGATTTATAAGAACAAAATACACACGGCACAGGGTTTTGGCTCAACCTTTGATCCGTTCGTTTATTGAACACACACACACAATTACTTCCCCAGTATAAATCCCTACGATTTATATCAGGCTAACAACCCCAAAATACAAACCCCTACGCAAGGGTCATTTGCATCGACACAATATGACACAGTTAAACCCAGTCCGCGATTTGACTGTTACATATAAAGTTACTCAGACTCAATCACAAAGCCCTTATTGTGATCTGACTGAAACTCACAAACTTACTCAGACTGAATCATAAAAGCCCCTCTATGATTTAGCTGAAACATACAATCACCACTCCCGATCGGCTGTCTCTTGGAGTTGATTGTAGGCCCGAATCTTTCTGTTCGCTGTTCTGCCGTCGGCTTCCCACACCACTGTCTTCGAAGTGATCTTACTTTTAAACCAAAACCAACTTGCAGTCTTTCCTGGCCCCCTCCTGAGCATGCGATGGCCATATCAAAATGTGTGAATTGTCTCTAGCAGAGAACTCTTGATGGCTAATGTCCCTCATATTGTTCATTGATTAGAGATTCTTTTCTGACAATGCAACCTTCCCAAAGTGACTGCATATGCGAAGTTGTTGGTTTCTGTTAGCATTCGTATTCAAAAGGTTCGAGGCCCGGCCCATTGTCTAGGCCTGCACTGAAACTGGTTATTCGGGGGCCATGGTCTAAGGTGGACAATGTAACCTCTTAAGGTACATGAACATGCGGATGTTCTTGTTCAGACTTTAGATTCGTAGTTTCGGCTGCAATGTTTGAATTAACCCTTTATTGCCGAGCCCTTTTTGCGGGCTCTGCAGTTCTGGGTTTTTATATTTCATAGTCTAATATTTTTACCGTTGTGGGGGAGGAATCGATCCTACATGGCTTGTATTGAAGTGGAAAGGCCAGTGTGCCGCTCATTTATCCATGCTTACCATTCCTCTTTTTGAGCTCTGCTAAGTGTGCCACAGCAACAAGCAGAGGAAGAATGGCAAAAGGATCCTGGCCCCTCTGCTTCAGGTCCTGCCAGCTCATCTTCATAACACCTCGAAGGCTTTTTACCTGATGAGAACCTACACCACTGGTGATACAGATTAGAAAATCACCCCTATATTGTGCACAGAGAGAATCTTGCTACATAAAGAAGATTCTGAATAAATGTCATTAGGGCTGAAATTATTGTTCTTTAGCTACAACTATACAAATATTTCTCATACAAGCAGTTCTTTTTCTGTAGCATTTCATAGACATAAATATCGATGCATCATATCAATTTAGCTTTATACTTATTAGCTATATTAAATCACGATGGAAACCTGAGCTGTTTTAGCAGCAGACTTCAAACGTGACACTTATCTGTAATATATATGGCATATTATACAAATTTCAGGTTGGATTTTCCAGGTTTAATAAATCCTTTAGTTAAAAATATCATGGTGCATCTCTGAGGGATCCACTTCAAAATGTTAATAGAAGGTTGACTGTGAGTTGTGAATGCAAAACAACATAGGTTCTAAAATTTGATGGAATAGATTATGGAATAAATTGACAACCACCTTTGTGGTTAACACTGTGCCGAATAATCTTATATTTTCACGCTGATGCAGATGGTCTGACTCTTTTAACTTGTATAAGCATACTGAGAAAGCGTTGGTAAAAGTACATTCTCGCAGTATCACATAACACATTAGTGGGAGAGATAGATTTATGCAGCCACTTGCTGGAGAAAATAAGAAAAACGCTCCAGACGCAATTTTGCTTTGGAGCTGCAGGACTGGCAGGGACATTAGAATTTATTTTACTCGTCTTGTAATCATTGTGGGTGAAGTTCAATTTTTTTGTTGGTCATCCAGGCGCCTGACACATGCAGAAAACCATCACCATGTTTAAGAGCCAAGTTACTAATAAATCTACAGCTGTAGAGGTTTCTGTTTGCCTGATATGGAGAACACGTTCACTCGCCATGTGAGGAACAATTCACTTACTTAGAGTTGGGTGAACAAAGACAAGGCTTGGGCACTCTCGAGTGTGTGTAGGAGAACTGCTGCAGTTTAAGTTGACCAAAACTGGAAAGCTTATTGTAGAACACTGGTAAGCTCCTCACTGCTTGCTCAGCTAGGATGACTCTACCCAATAAGGCATTGACTTACAGGGTTATCCGGAGCTGAGTGGGAAGAGTCCCAGTCCCTAGTGATAGATTTACTTCACCAGCCTCGATTAGTGAGCCAGTCTGGCTGGTCAATTGTTAACAGTGCCCTGAACTACCAAGGACCTGCCTGGTTCAGATCTCAGATTACCAAATCTGCCACAGATGTTTGACTCGGTTACCAACGTCCCTTAACATTAGTGTGTCACCTCGGAGCCACTTTGATTCTACAGACAACTGCAACCTCCCCTCCCCCGCCCAAAGAGGATAGTCACTGACCTGAAAGGTTAACTCTGTTTCTCTCTTCACAGATGCTGCCTGACCTGCTGAGTATCTCCAGCATTTTCTGTTTTTATTTCAGATTTCCGGCATCTGCCGTATTTTCTTTTTGTATGAGGATAGTCACCAGTTGGTCATTAGGAAAGCAACACATGGGGGCTGGCTCCTTTGCTATGTGGTCAGCAGGTCCCAGGAGCACTTCACAATGGTGAGCAGCACAACTCACCATAAAATGCACAAGTGTACTCGCACCATTTTCCTGAGCATTGGATGGACATGCTGCATCAAATGGTCGAGCAATAGCTGTGTGCCTCTTGGCAATTTAATCATGTAAGCACTGAGCTCGAGATACATGAGTGCATATTCTTATACTGATTGGCATGTAACTCGTTTGAGCAGCTGTTTCAGAGTTCCCTCATCAGCTATGAGACAGCTATGTTTATTCAGTGTGGTGTAAAGAGCTACACCATTTAGCTTGTGTTGTGCTATCCACCTTTATGTTTCAGACATCCAAGTCTAGCACCTTGTAACAACAACAACAACTTGTATTTATATCCCCCCTTTAATGTAGTAAAATGTCCCAAGGCATTTCACAGGAGTATTATAAGACAAAAATTTGACACCGAGCCACATAAGGAGAAATTAGGGCAGGTGACCAAAAGCTTGGTGAAAGAGGTAGGTTTTAAGGAGCGGCTTAAAGGAGGAAAGAGAGGTAGAGAGGTGGAGATATTTATGGAGGGAATTCCAGAGCTTAGGGCCGAGACAGCTGAAGGCACGGCCACCAATGGTTGAGCGATTACAATCAGGGATGCTCAAGAGGGCAGAATTAGAGGAACACAGACATCTCGGGGGGGTTGTGGGACTGGAGGTGATTACAGAGATGGGAGGGGCGAGGCCATGCCGGGATCTGAAATCAAGGATGACAATTTTGAAATTGAGGCGTTGCTTAGCCAGGAGCCAATGTATCAGCATGCAGAGGGGAGATGGGCGAACGGGACTTGGTGCGAGTTAGAATAAGGGCAACTGAGTTTTGGATGACCTCAAGTTTACGTAGGGTGGAATGTGGGAGGCCAGCCAGGAGTGCATTGGAATAGTCAAGTCCAGAGGTAACAAAGGCATAGATGAGGGTTTCAGCAGCGGATGAACTGAGGCAGGGGCGGAGACGGGCGATGTTACGTAGGTGGAAGTAGACGGTCTTAGTTATGCTGCGGATATGTGGTCAGAAGCTCATTCCAGGGATAAAATATGACACCAAGGTTGCGAACAGTGTGGTTCAGCCTCAGACAGATGTTAGGGAGAGGGATGGAGTCAGTGGCTAGGGAACGGAGTTTGTGGCACGGACCGAAAACAATGGCTTCGGTCTTCCCAATATTTAATTGGGAGGGCAACACGGTGGCATAGTGGTTAGCACTGTTGCCTCACAGCACCAGGGACCCGGGTTCGAATCCGGCCTTGGGTGACTGTCTGTGTGGAGTTTGCACATTCTCCCCGTGTCTGCGTGGGTTTCCTCCGGGTGCTCCGGTTTCCTCCCACAGTCCAAAGATGTGCGGGTTAGGTTGATTTGGCTATGATAAATTGATCCTTAGTGTTAGGGGGGATTAAATACGTGGGGTTACGGGGATAGGGTGGGATATGTGTCGGTGCAGGCTCGATGGGCCGAAATGGCTTCGATCTGCATTGTGGGGATTCTGTGATTCTGTGACTGAAAATTTCTGCTCATCCAGTACTGGATGTCGGACAAGCAGACTGACAATTTAGAGACCATGGAGGGGTCGAGAGAAGAGGTAGTGAGGTAGAGCTGGGTGTTGCCAGCGTGCATGTGGAAACTGATGCTGTGTTTTCGGATGATGTCTCCAAGGGGCAGCATGTAGATGAGAAATAGGAGGGGGCCAAGGATAGATCCTTGGGGGACACCAGAGGTAACGATGCGGGAGCGGGAAGAGAAGCCGTTGCAGGTGATTCTCTGGCTACGATTAGATAGATAAGAATGGAACCAGGCGAGTGCGGTCCCACCCAGCTGGATGACGGTGGAGAGGCATTGGAGGAGGATGGAGTGGTCAACCATGTCAAAGGCTGCAGACAAGTCAAGAAGGACGAGGAGGGATGTACCAGGCTTGTTCATCACCAGTCGTTTAACCCAAGTCCTCAGGCGATGGGTGTTTTGGCGAAGAGGCTTGCCCACCATGACGCTGCCTCCACCTGAAGGGTATTCAGTGACAGGTTTATGTAGCCTGGAGCACTCCCTCGCTATAGCCACCTCCACTTTTTGTCAAAAATCTACCTCACAGCTTGCTGCTGAATCGCACACATGGGCTGGAGGAAGCCCTTCTGTTGCATGCCAGGAGTTTTAAACTATGAGCAAGATCTGATTGATTCAATTCAAGTAGTAAGGCACAGGATGATGTTTAAATAAAATGATAAGCAGGAAATTTATGCTAACAGAATGAAGCCAACAACATTTTATCAAGAAAGTTACAGATGCATTACATAAAACATACAAATTAAAGAGTATTTTTCCAGTCCATGAACATATCTTTAGTATGCGCAGACAATATACATTATATGCACTAATGGATTGTACATAAGTCAGTCAGTAAGTCAGTCAGTTTTTAATAAAATCAACAATATCTCAGTATTTAGAAACACGTCATATATTTAATTATAGAATCATAAAAAGGTTACAGCACAAAAGGAGATCATTTGGCCCGTCGAGCCCGTGCCGACTCTCTGCAAGAGCACTTCAGCTAGTCCCACTCCCCCACCCTTTCCCTGTAGCCCTGCAATTTTTTTTCCTTCAGGTACATATCCAATTCCGTTTTGAAAGCCACGATTGCATGTGCCTCCACCACCCTGTCAGGCAGTGCATTCCAGATCCTAACCACTCGCTGCGTAAAAATGTATGTCCTAATGTCGCCTTTGGTTCTTCTGCCAATTACCTTAAATCTGTGTCCTCTGGTTCTCCACCCTTCTGCCAATGGGAACAGTTTCTCTCTATCTACTCTGTCTAGACCGCTCATGATTTTGAGCACCTCTATCAAATCTCCTCTCAACCTTCTCTGCTCTAAGGAGAACAACCCCAGCTTCTCCAGTCTCTCCACATAACTGAAGTCCCTCATCCATGGAACCATTCTTATAAATCTTTTCTGCACCCTCTCTAAGGCCTTTACATCCTTCCTAAAGTGTGGTGCCCAGAAAATTGGACACAATACTCCAGTTGAGGTTGGACCAGTGTTTTATAAAGGTTCATCATAACTTCCCTGCTTTGTACTCTATGCCTCTATTTATGAAAATGAGAAGTCGCACAACACCAGGTTATAGTCCAACAGTTTTATTTGAAATTACGAGCTTTCGAGCTCTGCTCCTTCGTCAGGTACCTGACGAAGGAGCAGCGCTCCGAAAGCTCGTAATTTCAAATAAAACTGTTGGACTATAACCTGGTGTTGTGCGACTTCTCATTTTTGTCCACCCCAGTCCAACACCGGCATCTCAGCATCATGACCTCTATTTATGAAGCCTAGGATCCCGTATGCTTTTTTAACCACTTTCTCAACCTGCCCTGCCACCTTTAACAATTTGTGCATATATACCCCCAGGTCTCTCTGTTCCTGCACCCACTTTAGGATTGTATCCTTTAATTTATATTGCCTCTCCTCGTTCTTCCTACCAAAGTGTATCACTTTGCACTTTTCTGCGTTAAATTTCATCTGTCACGTGTCCGCCCATGCCACCAGCCTGTCTATGTCCTCTTGAAGTCTATCACTATCCTCCTCATTGTTCACTGTACTTCCAAGTTTTGTGTCATCTGCAAATTTTGAAATTGTGCCCTGTACTCCTAAGTCTAAGTCATTAATATATATCAAGAAAAGCAGTGGTCCTAGTACCGACCCCTGGGGAACACCACTGTACACCTTCCTCCAGTCCGATAAACAATCATTCACCACTACTCTCTGTTTCCTGTCACTTAGCCAATTTTGTATCCATGTCCCTTTTATTCCATGGGCTTCAACTTTGCTGGCAAGCCTATTATGTGGCACTTTATCAAATGCCTTTTGGAAGTCCATGTACACCACATCAACTGCATTGTCCTCATCAACCCTCTCTGTTACCTCATCAAAAAACTCAATCAAGTTAGTTAAACACGATTTGCCTTTAACAAATCCATTCTGGCTTTCCTTAATTAATTCCACACTTGTCCAAGTGACTGTTAATTTTGTCCCGGATTATCATTTCTAAAAGCTTCCCCACTACCAAGGTTAAACTGACTGGCCTGTAGTTGCTGGGTTTATCCTTACTCCCTTTTTTGAACAAGGGTGTAACATTTGCAATTCTGCAGTCCTCTGGTGCCACCCCCATATCTAAGGAGGATTGGAAGATTATGGCCAGTACCTCTGCAATTTCCACCTTTACTTCCCTCAGCATCCTAGGATGCATCCCCTCTGGGACTGGTGACTTTTCTACTTTAGGTACAGCAGCCTTTATAGTACCTCCTCTTTATCAATTTTTATCCCATCCAGTACCTCAACTACCTCCTCTTTTATTATGACTTTGGCAGCATCTTCTTCCTTGGTAAAGACAGATGCAAAGTACTCGTTTAATACCTCAGCCATGCTCTCTGCCTCCATGTGTAGGTCTCCATTTTGGTTCCTAATCGGCCCCACCCATCCTCTGACTAAGCGTTTACTATTTATATGCCTATAGAAGACTTTTGGATTTCCTTTTATGTTAGCTGCCAGTCTATTCTCATACTCTCTCTTTGCCCCTCTCATTTCCTTTTTCACTTTCCCTCTAAACTTTCTATATTCAGCCTAGTTCTCACTTGTATTTTCAACCTGACATCTGTCATACGCCCCCTTTTTCTGCTTCATCTTACTCTTTGTCTCTTTCATCATCCAGGGAACTCCGATTTTGGTTGCCCCACCTTTCCCTCTTGTGGGACTGTACCTCGACTGTACTCGAACCATCTCCTCTTTAAAGGCAGCCCATTGTTTGATTACAGTTTTGCCCGCCAATCTTTGATTCCAATTTACCTGGGCCAGATCCATTCTCAACCCACTGAAATTGGCCTTCCTCCACTTAAGTATTTTTTAATCTAGATTGCTCCCTGTCCTTTTCCATAGCTAATCTAAACCTTATGATACTATGATCACTGTTCCCTAAATGTTCCCCTACTGACACTTGCTCCACTTATCTCACTTCATTCCCCAGAACCAGATCCAACACTGCCTCCTTCCTCGTTGGGCCAGAAATGTACTGATCAAAAAGTTCTCCAGAACACGCTTCAGAAATTCTTGCCCCTCTCCGTCCTTTACACTATTACTATCCCAGTCTATATTAGGATAGTTGAAGTCCCCATTATCACTACTCTATGGGCTAAAAATTCAGTTTTGCCCCATTTGGGGCGCTAACCTTGACTGGGCGCTACGTTTAGCGCCCCGAAAAAATTAGCGCCCCCGCGCTGGAACTTCAGTGGTTGCGCCCCAAGAGGGAAGCGGGGCGCTACTGGAACCACCCCGCATCCCTCTTGGGGCGCTGCGAGGGAATATCCTTGCGCTACGTGCCGCGGTATTGCAGGCCTTCCTCCCCTTCTTAAAGGGGAGGGGCCCTGCGCAGCGCGAACCGGGGCCCAGCTGGGCCCCCAGGGATCGGGAGTGCCGGCAAAAGAGCCCGGCACTCAAGAGAAGTGCCGGGCTCTTGGAGCGCAGCTGGCACTCCACGGGGGGGCTGCTCAGGAGGCCGGAGACGGCAACAGGGGCAGGTGCTGGCAGGCGGCCAGCAACAAAAATGGCCGCCTGCCACCTCCCCTTTAAATATCGCCACCCTGGCCGCACGTACGCCCCCCTGAACCCGTCGGACATAGCGTCTGGCGGTAAATCAGGGGGCGCGTCCAAAGATCGCGGCCGGGGCACGAGTGGGGTGCTGCGCACGGCGATGACGTCATCGCCGGCGGCGCAGCGGCGTGGGGCGCTACCGGCTGGCGCCGCCGCTAACCTCCCGCTGAATTTTGCGGGAGGCGTGGCTGGCGCTGCGCCCGGGCGCTAGCTGCTTTGCGCCCCATTAGCGCCCTCTTAAGGCGCTAACGGGAGGCGCAAGCAACCGAATTTTTAGCCCTATAGTTCTTGCACTTCACTGTAATTTCCATGCAAATTTGCTCCTCTATATCCTTCCCACTAGTTGGTGGCCTACAGAATAAACCAAGTAGTGTAATGACACCTCTATTATTTCTCAACTCTAACCAAATAGATTCTGTCCTTGACCCCTCCAGGACATCCTCTCTCTCTAGCACTGTAATATTCTCCTTAATCAATACTACCACCCCACCTCCTATCTATCCTTCCCTATCTTTCCTGAACACCTTATATCCAGGAATATTCATTACCCAATCCTCCCCTTTTTTGAGCCAGATCTGTTATTGCCACAACATCATATTCTCATGTGGCTATTTGTGCCTGCAGCTCACTTACCTTATTTACCACACTTCGTGCATTCACACATGCACTGTAAACCTATCTTAGACCTTCTTGTATTCTCTCTTAGTCTGACCCCACTTCTAGAACTTCTTTCTTGCTACGGTTTCCTTGATTGGCATACCTATTGTATAATATCTGGTGTATGTGAACTGTGTCATTAAGTCACAACTGATAAAATGGCCTTGAATTTCCTCAGACTTTAAGCCACAGTGGGGAGGTGGGAGGTAGTTATCTGGTTATCACCCTGCTGGCCTGTGGTGGGGTTTTCTGGCGGAGGCAGGAGCTGATGGTTCTTGATCTGAACCCCTTAGCACCTGACATCATTGGAAAGAGGTGGGACTGGCGGGGTGATCAAGTGATAGGTTGCTCGAAGGAAGATTTAGAAATTGTCAATTCTTCTTCCAGAGATTCTTCGGCTGGACATGCTAACACTGGAGCCTAAAGGTTGACCAAGTCTGCAATTTCCTCGCCTCCCCCAGTGCGTGCCCCATTATTGCTTATAGTGGGAATTTTCCATGCCCACTTTATTCTAATTGAGCCCAGGAATATCAGATGGAGTTAGGGGTGTGACTGGTCAGCAAGGCCAATTCCCGCTCCACCACTGTTACAGCGGCAGAGCTGGATTGCGGATTATAGGGACCAATATCCTCCATTACTATAGTGTGACCTCTGAACTGAAAGTCTTACCTAGCCTATGATATGAAGTAACTTCAGCTCCCGCTGCACCACTAATCATCTTTTCACCAATGACGTGCCACCTTTGCTGTGGTCTTTGTATATCATAGAATAGTACAGCACAGAAGGAGGCCATTCGGCCCATCAAGGCTGTGCCAGCTGTTTCAAAGCGCAATCCATTTAGTCCCACTCCCCCGCTCTTTCCCCATATCCTGGCAGTTTTTTCTCCTTTAAGTATTTATCCAATTCCCCTTTGAAGGATACTATTGAATCTGTATGGACCACACCATCAGGCAGTGCATTCCCAATCCTAACCACTCATTGCATAAAAAATATTTCCTCATGTCGCCTCTTGTTCTTTTACCAATCACCTTAAATCTGTGCCCTCTCGTTATCGACCGTTCAGCCATTGGAAACAGTTTCTCTTTATTTACTCTATCTAAACCCTTCATGATTTTGAACACCTCCATCAGATCTCCTCTTAGCCTTCTCTGCTCTAAGGAGAACAGCCCCAGCTTCTCCAGTCTGTCCACGTAACTATAATCCCTCATTCCTCGAACCATTCTAGTAAATCTCTTCTGTACCCTCTCCAAAGCCTTCACATCCTTCCTAAAGTGTGGTGCCCAGAATTGGACACAATACTCCAACTGGGACCGAATTAATGTTTTATATAGGTTTTGCATAAGTTCCTGTCATTTGTACTCTATGCCTTTTTTTTATTCGTTCATGGGATGTGGGCGTCACTGGCAAGGCCAGCATTTATTGCCCATCCCTAATTGCCCTTGAGAAGGTGGTGGTGAGCCGCCTTCTTGAACTGCTGCATTCCATGTGGTGAAGGTACTCCCACAGTGCTGTTAGAGAGGGAGTTCCAGGATTTTGACCCAGCCTCTGTTTATAAAGTCTAGGATGCCATATATTTGTAACTTTTTTAAAAAGAGAAAACTATCACATAAAATTAAAACCAACTTAAAGCATTTTCAACAGTTTAAAGATAAGAGAATTCTAGAGTTCTGATGTGGTCTCAGATACTCTAAGAAATTAAATTAGTCTTTTAAAATAAAGTGATCTGTTCTTGGGCCACTCATCAAATTTAGCAAAAAATAAACACCTTTCAGGATTGAGTTTAAATGCACCCTGTCGGTTTTGTGAATAAAATGCCCACAGTCAAATACAACACAAAGAAAATGGCCCCAAAATTCTACAGGACCACTTGCCCTGATGCTGTGTTGATGATCTAGGACGTCCTCCAGCTGATCCTCTCCAGTGTTGACCCAGTTGTAAATAGCAGGGTCAGTTCTTTTAAATATCCACTGGCATTTGATGAGCAGAGTTCTCATGTCAGCCGTGGCTCAGTTGGTAGCACTCGCACCTCTGAGAGTCAAAAAGTTGTGGGTTCATAGTCCCACTCCAGAAACTTGAGTATATAATCTAGCCTGACACTTCAGTGCAATACAGGGCAGAGGAAGTGCTGCATCGGCCATCCTTCATATAAGATGTTAAACTAAGGCCCCCTGCCCTTTTAGGTGGATGTAAACAATCCCATGGAACTATTTGAAGAGAAGAGGAATTCTCCTGGTTGTCCTGTCCAATATTTATCTCTCAACCAACATCACTAAAACAGATTATCTGCTTATTATCTCATCACTGTGGTGGGATCTTGGTATTTGCATAATTAGTTGCTACATTACAGCAGTGACTACTCTTCAAAAGTTCTTAATTGGCTGTAATGCACTTTGGGACGTCCTGTGGTCATGAAAGGCGCTATATAAATGCAAGTTCTTTCTTTTCTTTTTGAGGGTACTGCACTGGGGGATGTGGAAATAGATAATTGCAGCTTTTAAAAAGCCCAGAATGATTAAAGGTATGCTGTTGCAGCTAGGAAAGCAGTAGATGACTGAGTTGTCTTACATCAACTGGTTCAAATATTAAGGTTTTCACTACCAACCCTGCAATATATGTGGGTAGAACAAATGAAGGACAGAGACACGATGAGTTGCTAGTCCATGGGCTTGCTTCATTAGGCCAGAGTGAACTGAGCATGCTCATACTAAACCATGTGACAAACCATGTGATAATACATTACACTGCTTTCCCCTTAAAAAAAATGTATGTATTCCCCTCTCAAATACAACAAAACTATGGCCCCACCATTCCCAGCAGTACATGTACCACATAACAAAAACTCCTGGCTTTTTTTCTTTTAAATGAACTACAAATCCAGTTTAATAACATGTTTGTGGAGCCTTCCTGATCTCCTTAAAGAAGGTTTTGGTGTTGAACCAATTTTTGGACTGTTTTGTTGTGGTTCCGAACTCAAAGATGATCCTGTTTCTATCTCAGATTTGTTTGAACCTGGTACTTCAGTTTCTGAAGTCTGAACTGAGTCAAACTCATGCATTTATTCATGATCAAGTGGTTCAAGATCACGTCTTGGTTCATCTCTAGCAGAGATCATTTGATCCACATGAACACTTCGGATGTTGTCACCAAGTTCAACCCAATATCTCTTGGTTCCACCAACCTCTACTATGGTTCCTACATCCCACTTGTGTGAACTCGACTTTCCAGGGGGACTGAGAACACAAACACATTCATTATGTTTGAAACAGCATTCGTTCTGATTGCTGTCATAATAACGTTTCTGACTCAACTGTTTCTGTTCAACTCTTGGGGCCAAATTTGTTTGAACAAGACTTAATCGTGTTCTCAATCTCCTCTTCATCAAGAGTTCTGCTGGGGTATATCCAGTTGTAGTGTGCGGAGTAGTTCTGTACTTCAGCAAGAAATTTGCCAAACGTTGCTTCATGCTGAGTCTCGAACAACCCTGCAACACTTGCTTTTTGAGAGCTTCTTTTACTATTCTGACTGACCTTTCATCTGCTCTGTTTGAAGCTGGATGATATGGTGGAACGAGAGTGTGTTTGATACCATTCCATTTCATGAAGTCTTGGAATAGAACAGAAGTGAAATGAGGGCCATTGTCAGAAACAAGCTCTTCAGGTAAACCATGACATGCAAAGATAAACCACAATTCATCTATGGTACATTCAGTTGTAGTATTTGAACCCATGTGTTTCACTTCAATCCACATTGAGAGACTATCTACAAGTACCAGGAAATAATCATTTGCTTTCTCACAGAAGTCTACATGTACTCTCTGAAAAGGTCTACTTGGCCATGGCTTATGCTCCAGAACTAGCCGCGCCTCTAGCCATGCTGTTCCAGTACAGCTATAACACTGGCATCTATCTGTCAATGTGAAAAACTGCCCAGGTATGTCCTGTTCACAAAAAGCAGGAGAAATCCAATCCGGCCAATTACTGCCCCAACAGCCTACTCTCAAACATCAGTGATGGAAGGTGTCGTTGACAGTGCTATCAAGCAGCACTTAATCACTAATAACCTGCTCACTGCTGCCCAGTTTGGCAGTTTGGGTTCTGCCAGGACCACTCAGCTCCAGACCTCATTACAGCCTTGGTCCAGACATGGACAAAAGAGCTGAATTCCAGGGGTGGGGTGATGTAAGGGGTGACGCCTGTGGCTTTGTGCTTAGCCTGGGTGCTAGTGCGAGATTAGGCCTTGTTGCCTGTTCTGGTCTCCAGCCAGCCTGGTAACACTAGACACCTGTGAGTGGTTCGACCCACTCGCCCTTACGGTTCTGACACTGGACTTAGGTGCGAGAGCAATAATGCAGAGAAAACTCAGGTAGACCCGGTTGAATAGTGCGAAATGGAAAATCTTTATTGCATATTATTCAAGATGACGAAATACATGTCATAAGCACAGATTAATGACAGTACAATCTTACACGCAGTTATGTAACTAATTTTTGGGAAACGAGGAGCGTACGACACATCGTAAAAGGGGACACACATTACAATTATCCTTAAAACTTAAACCCTCCCCTATCAATACCTGTCCTAAACTAGATTTGTAGGATCGAGACTCATGCTCACCACTCGTGATAACTCGGAGAATTCCGAAACTCTGCTCGGATGTTTTTACCGCAGCACCTGACCACCCACGTGTTGATCAGGGGTCTCTGTACCCCACTTGTTTACTCATTTCTGCTCCGGCTAGCAGGCTGGACCGTCTGCTGTCATGAAGATCTGTGTTGTCCTCGGAGTTCCGACACGACTCAAAAAATAGTCTTCCTGTGCCCTCACACCGATGCGATAAAACTCGAAGAATGGTCTTCCTGTGCCCTCACGCCAGTTTGTAAAACTCAAAGAATGGTCTTCCTGGGCAAGGAAAGTGTTTATTCGACCTACAGGCGCGGTCGGGGCTTACTGACCGTGGTGGTACGTAGTGTCGTCTTCTTATCTTCTCATCTCATCTCATCTCATCTCATCTTGGGCCTTCAGTTCCAACACCGTTTACTGACTTCTCGGGATGGTGTGCCCGTTTCAAGGCTTCACAGCCCAGTTCTTCACAGATCTTCGCGGCAAGCCACGAGGTTGATCCTGGCGGATCAGAAAGTTCAATAGTCTTCCAGCAAGTCGAGCAGCAAGAGGCAGAGTCAAGAGCAAACGGCAAGAGTCAAAGAGACAGATGGACGGTTGTACCTTACAGTTATAGTGCTGTAATTCCTCTTTTCCCGCCCAATCTTAATGTCTTTTCTTTTGTCAGGGTTTTGGCGCTCAAATTTCTTGTATAGGGTGATCTCCGTTTAATGGGTTTCGGTGATACTTGTAACTGCCTGAGTACCCGTTAATACTTCTCCCATTGTGGAACCGGCCAGTATTCTCCCTGGAGGGGTTTTGGGGCTTCCAAATGTTTCTGTAACTACCCGCAAACGGCTCTCTCATCGTAGAGTCGTGGGGATTTTGCATATTAATGTCTTTGGATGGGTTCTTGATCGCTCGGTACAATAGCCCTTATTCGCACCTGGGAGACCGATTCCAGTATTTATGTGTAAAATGCAAACCCATTATGTCTTGTGAATTATCTCAAATGTGCTGAGTCTTGTCCGATCTCGCACAAATGTTTATTGGAACGCCATCTTGTCTGCTTATTGAAAAGTCTAGAACATTCTGCCACGAGGCGTGGCGGCCATTTTACAGGCTGCTTGTGTCCACTTTGAAAACCTGACAGCATTCTGCTGAAATAAAGCTGTTTGTACGAAACTATGTGTCTCCTTCTTATTTTATAAAATCGCGATAGTTTTGCGAATTCTACAGTGAGAATGACTGCCCTTGACATCAAGGCAGCATTTGACTTAGTGTGGGAACAAGGAGCCCTTGTAAAACTGAAGTCAATGGGAATCAGGGGGAAAAATCTCCACTGGCTGGAGTCACACCTAGCACAAAGGAAGATGGTTGTGGTGGTTGGAAGTCAATCATCACAGCCCCAGGACATCACTGCAGGAGTTCCTCAGGGCAGTGTCCTAGGCCCAACCATCTTCAGCTGCTTCATCAATGACCTCCCTCCATTATAAGGTCAGAAGTGGGGATGTTCGCTGATGACTGCACAGTGTTCAGTGCCATTCGCAACTCCTCAGATAATGAAGTAGTCCATGTCTGCATGCAGCAAGACTTGGACGACATTGAGGCTTGGGCTGATAAGTTGCAGGTAACATTCGCGCCACACAAGCGCCAGGTCAGCATACATGTGGAAACTGACGCTGTGTTTTCGGATGATGTCACCAAGTGGCAGCCTGTAGATAAGAAATAGAAGGAGGCCAAGGATAGATCCTTGGGGTACACCAGGGGTAACGATGCAGGAGTGGGAAGAGAAGCCATTGCAGGTGATGCCACACTCGGTCAAATGCTGCCTTGATGTCTAGGGCAGTCACTCTCACCTCACCTCTGGAAATCAGCTCCTTTGTCCATGTTTGGACCAAGGCTGTAATGCGGTCGGGAGCCGAGTGGTCTTGGCGGAACCCAAACTGGGCATCAGTGAGCAGGTTATTGGTGAGTAAGTGCCGCTTGATAGCACTGTCGATGACACCTTCCATCACTTTGCTGATAATTGAGAGTAGACTAATGGGGCGGTAATTGGCCGGATTGGATTTGTCCTGCATTTTGTGGACAGGACATAACTGGGCAGTTTTCCACATTGTCGGATAGATGCCAGTGTTGTAGCTGTACTGGAACAGCTTGGCTAGAGGCGCGGCCAGTTCTGGAGCACAAGTCTTCAGCACGATAGCCAGGATGTTGTCAGGGCCCATAGCCTTTGCTGTATCCAGTGTGCTCAGCCGTTTCTTGATATCACGTGGACTGAATCAAATTGGCTGAAGACTGGCTTATGTGATGGTGGGGACCTCAGGAGTAGGCCGATATGGATCATCCACTCAGCACTTCTGGCTGAAGATGGTTGCAAACGCTTCAGCCTTGTCTTTTGCACTCACGTGCTGGGCTCCACCATCATTGAGGATGGGAATATTCATGGAGCCTCCTCCTCCTGTTAGTTGTTTAATGGTCAACCACTATTCAGAACTGGATGTGACAGGACTGCAGAGCTTTGATCTATCTAATTGTAGCCAGAGAATCACCTGCATTGGCTTCTCTTCCCGCTCCCGCATCGTTACCTCTGGTGTCCCCCAAGGCTCTATCCTTGGTCGCCTCTTATTTCTCATCTACATGCTGTCCCTTGGTGACATTATCAGAAAGCACAGCGTCAGTTTCCACATGTACGCTGATGACACCCAGCTCAACCTCACCACCACTTCTCTCGACTCCTCCACGGTCTCTAAGTTGTCAGACTGCTTGTCCGACATCCAGTTCTGGATGAGCAGAAATTGTCTCCAATTAAATACTGGGAAGAATGAAGCCATTGTTTTTGGTCCATGCTACAAACTCTGTTCCCTCACCAGTGACTCCAACCCTCTCCCTAACATCTGTCTGAGGCTGAACCACGCTGTTCACAATCTTGGTGTCATATTGGACCCAGAAATGAGCATCCGACCACATATCCACGGCATAACCAAGACCGTCCATTTCTACCTCCGTAACATCGTCCGTCTCCGCCCTTGCCTCAGCTCATCTGCTGCTGAAACACTCATCCATGCCTGTGTTAGCTCTAGACTTGACTATTCCAACACTCTCCTGGCTGGCCTCCCAAGTTCTACCCTACGTGAACTTGAGGTCATCCAAAACACGGCTGCCCGTGTCCTAACTAGCACCAAGTCCCGTTCACCCATCAGCCCTGTGCTTGTTGACCTACATTGGCTCCCGGTTAAGCAACGCCTCAATTTCGACATTCTCATCCTTGTTTTCAAATCCCTCCATGGGCTCGCCCCATCCTATCTCTGTAACCTCCTCCAGCCCCACAAACCCCTGAGATATCTGCGCTCCTCTAATTCTGCCCCCTTGAGCATCCCTGATTATAATTGTTCCACCATTGGTGGCCTTGCCTTCGGTTGCCAAGGCCCTGAGCTCTGGAATTCCCTCCCTAATCCTCTCCGTCTCTCTACCTCGCTTTCCTCCTTTAAGACTTTCCTTAAGACCTACCTCTTTGACCAAGCTTTAGGTCATCTGCCCTAATTTCACCTTATGTGGCTCAGTGTCAAATTATTTGTCTTATAATACTCCTGTGCAGCGCCTTGGGACATTTTAATTACGTTAAAGGTGCTAGATAAATAAAAGTTGTTGTTGTTAACTTAATCATTGGAAATTATATAGAAATTACAACACAGAAACAGACCATTTGGTCAAATTAGCGCATGTTGCAATAAAACACTAATCTCAGGTGTTCTTCTACCAAATATCTCATTAAGAGGAACCAACTATTCAAAATAAATTGACTGCAATTTGAAAATCTTACTTTTCACACAGTAAAATGAACTTTTGATTGAATTATTTCAATTCCTGATTCCATCAAAAATTGATAATTTCATTCTTCGGTACATGATTTTTCTTATTAGTTTGTCGCATCCTAGAATATTCTGCTTAATACAAGAAATAAATGTTGTCCTCCACTGGGATTTCAATCATAAAAGCATTTTTTTTTCCTATTCGTTTATGGGATGTGGCTGTCGCTGGCAATGCCAGCATTTATTGTCCATCCCTAATTGCTTTTGAGAAGGTGGTGGTGAGCTGCCTTCTTGAACATAAGAACATAAGAACATAAGAAATAGGAGCAGGAGTAGGCCAATCGGCCCCTCGAGCCTGCTCCGCCATTCAATAAGATCATGGCTGATCTGATCCTAACCTCAAATCTAAAGAACACAAGAAGTAGGAGCAGGACCCGGCCACTCAGCCCCTGGGCCCGCTCCGCCACCCACAGGGCCCTGACCGATCCAAACTCAGCCTCATGTCCAATTTCCTGCCCGCTCACCGTAACCCCTAATTCCCTTTACCTCTAGGAAACTATCTATTTCTGTTTTAAATTTATTTAATGATGTAGCTTCCACAGCTTCCTGGGGCAGCAAATTCCACAGACCTACTACCCTCTGAGTGAAGAAGTTTCTCCTCATCTCAGTTTTGAAAGAGCAGCCCCTTATTCTAAGATTATGCCCCCTAGTTCTAGTTTCACCCATCCTTGGGAACATCCTTACCGCATCCACCCGATCAAGCCCCTGCACAATCTTATATGTTTCAATAAGATCACCTCTCATTCTTCTGAACTCCAATGAGTAGAGTCCCAATCTACTCAACCTCTCCTCATATGTCCACCCCCTCATCCCCGGGATTAACCGAGTGAACCTTCTTTGTACTGCCTCGAGAGCAAGTATGTCTTTTCTTAAGTATGGACACCAAAACTGTATGCAGTATTCCAGGTGCGGTCTCACCAATACCTTATATAACTGCAACAATACCTCCCTGTTTTTATAATCTATCCCCCTAGCAATAAAAGCCAACATTCCGTTGGCCTTCTTGATCACCTGCTGCACCTGCATACTAACTTTTTGATTTTCTTGCACTAGGACCCCCAGATCCCTTTGTACTGCAGTACTTTCCAGTTTCTCGCCATTAAGATAATAACTTGCTCTCTGATTTTTCCTGCCAAAGTGCATAACCTCACATTTTCCAGTATTGTATTGCATCTGACAAATCTCCGCCCACTCACCCAGCCTGTCTATATCCCCTTGTAGGTTTTTTATGTCCTCCTCACTTTCTACTTTCCCTCCCATCTTTGTATCATCTGCAAACTTTGATATGTTACACTCGGTCCCCTCCTCCAAATCGTTAATATAGATTGTAAAGAGTTGGGGACCCAGCACTGACCCCTGCGGAACACCACTGGCTACTGGTTGCCAGTCTGAGAATGAACCATTTATCCCAACTCTCTGCTTCCTGTTAGATAACCAATCCTCCACCCATGCCAGAATATTACCCCCAATCCAGTGATTTTTTATCTTGAGCAATAATCTTTTATGTGGCACCTTGTCGAATGCCTTCTGGAAGTCGAAATACACTATGTCCACTGGTTCCCCTTTATCCACCCTATACGTTATGTCCTCAAAGAACTCAAGCAAATTTATCAGACATGACTTCCCCTTCATAAAGCCATGCTGACTTTGTCCTATTAAATTATGTTTATCTAAATGTTCCGTTACTGTCTCCTTAATAATAGACTCCAAAATTTTACCCACCACAGATGTTAGGCTAACTGGTCTATAATTTCCAGCCTTCTGCCTACTACCCTTTTTAAATAAGGGTGTTACATTAGCAGTTTTCCAATCTGCCGGGACCTTTGCTGAGTCCAGGGAATTTTGGAAAATTATTACCAAAGCATCCACAATCCCTACTGCCACTTCCCTCAAGACCCTAGGATGTAAGCCATCAGGTCCAGGGGATTTATTCGCCTTGAGTCCCATTATTTTACTGAGTACCAATTCCTTAGTGATTTTAATCGTATTTAGCTCCTCCCCCCCTAGAGCCCCCTGTTTGTCCAGTGTTGGGATATTCTTAGTGTCCTCTACCGTAAAGACTGAAACAAAATATTTGTTCAGCATTTTTGCCATCTTCATGTTTCCCACCATTAATTTCCCGGTCTCATCCTCTAAGGGACCTACGTTTGCCTTAGCCACCCTTTTTCTTTTTATATAACTATAGAAACTCTTGCTATCTGTTTTTATATTTTTTGCTAATTTATTTTCATAATCTATCTTCCCTTTCTTAATCAATCCTTTAGTTACTTTTTGCTGTCTTTTGAAGACTTCCCAATCTTCTATCCTCCCACTAAGTTTGGCTACCTTATATGTCCTTGTTTTTAGTCGGATACTATCCTTAATTTCTTTACTTAGCCACGGATGGCTGTCATTTCTTTTACACCCTTTTTTCCTCAGTGGAATATATTTCTTTTGAAAGTTGTAAAATAACTCCTTAAATGAACACTACTGCTCATTTACCATCTTACCCTTTAATCTATTTTCCCAGTCCACTTTAATCAATTCCGCTCTCATACCATCATAGTCTCCTTTATTCAAGCTCAGTACGCTTGTTTGAGAACCAACCTTCTCACCCTCTAATTGGATATGGAATTCAACAATGTTATGGTCACTCATTCCAAGGGGATCCTTAACTAGGACATTATTAATTAATCCTGACTCATTACACAGGACCAGGTCCAAGGTTGCTTGCCCCCTTGTAGGATCAATTACATACTGCTCAAGAAATCCATCCCTAATACACTCAATAAACTCTTCCTCAAGGCTGCCCTGCCCAATTTGATTTGTCCAGTTAATATGATAGTTAAAATCCCCCATAATTATAGCTGTTCCCTTATTACATGCCCCAACTATTTCCTGATTAATACTTCTTCCAGCAGAGTTGCAACTATTAGGAGGCCTATATACTACTCCCACCAGTGTTTTTCTCCCCTTATTATTCCTTATCTCCACCCAAACTGTTTCATTATCCTGATCCTTTGACCCAATATCATTTCTCTGTATTACAGTGATTCCTTCCTTTATTAACATAGCCACCCCACCTCTCCTTCCTTCCTGCCTGTCCTTCCTGATTGTTAAATACCCTGGCATATTTAGTTCCCAGTCGTTGTCACCCTGCAGCCATGTTTCTGTAATGGCCACAAGATCATGCCCATACGTAGTTATTTGTGCCGTTAACTCATCCATTTTGTTACGAATGCTACGTGCATTCAGATAAAGAACTTTCAAATATGTTTTGTGACACTTAGATCCTGCTTTTTCCTTTTTTAACACTTTACCTTTTACTCCATACCTTCTGTCCCTTCCTGACACGCTTTCCTCTGTCTCCCTGCTCAGGTGCCCAACCCCCTGCCACTTCAGTTTAAACCCTCCCCAACAGCACTAGCAAACACTCCCCCTAGGACAGCAGTCCCGGCCCTGCCCAGGTGCAGACCGTCCGGTTTGTACTGGTCCCACCTCCCCCAGAACTGGTTCCAATGTCCCAGGAATTTGAATCCCTCCCCCTTGCACCATTCCTCTAGCCACGTATTCATTTGAAATATCCTCCTATTTCTACTCTGACTAGCACGTGGCACTGGTAGCAATCCTGAGATTACTACCTTTGAGGTCCTATTTTTTAATTTACCGCCTAACTCCCTATATTCTGCTTTTAAGACCTCATCCCCTTTTTTACCTATATCATTGGTGCCTATGTGCACCACGACAGCTGGCTGTTCGCCCTCCCCCTCCAAAATGTTTCGTAGCCGCTCCGAGACGTCCTTGACCCTTGCACCAGGGAGGCAACACACCATCCTGGAGTCTCGGTTTCGGCCGCAGAAATGCCTATGTATTCCCCTTACAATTGAGTCCCCTATCACTATAGCTCTTCCACTCTTTTTCCTCCCAGCCTGTGCAGCAGAGCCACCCATGGTGCCAGGAAGTTGGCTGCTGCTGCCTTCCCCTGATAAGTCATCCCCCCCAACAGTATTCAAAGTGGTATATCTGTTTGAGAGGGGGATGTCCACAGGGGACCCCTGCACTACCTGCCTGCACCTCTTACTCTGCCTGGTGGTCACCCATTTACTTCCTGCCTGTACACCCTTTGCCTGTGGTGTGACCAACTCGCTAAACGTGCTATTCTCAAGGTTCTCAGCATCGCGAATGCTCCAATACGCATCCAATCGCAGCTCCAGCGCCGTAATGCGGTCTGCCAGTAGCTGTAGCTGGATACACTTCCCGCACACATGGTTGTCAAGGACACCGGAAGGGTCCCTGATTTCCCACATAGCACAGGAGGAGCATACCACGGGGCTGAGCTCTCCTGCCATGACTTACCCTTTAATTAATTCAAATTAAATTAAAACAAATCAATCCCACCAATTGCACTACAGTTAAATGAACCACTGCAGTCCGTGTGGTGAAGGTGCTTCCACAGTGCTGTTATGTAGGGAGTTCAAGGATTTTGACCGAGTGACGATGAAGGATCGGCGATATACTTCTAAATCAGGATGGTTTGTGACTTGGAGGGGAACTTGGAGGTGGTGGTGTTCCCATGCGCCTGCTGCCCTTGTCCTTCTAGGTGGAAGAGGTCGCGTGTTAGGGAGGTGCTGCTGAAGAAGCCTTGGCGAGTTGCTGCAGTGTATCTTGTATATGGTACACACTGCAGCCACGGTACGCTGGTGGTGGAGGGAGTTAATGTTTAAGGTGGTGGATGGGGTGCGAATCAAGCGGGTTGCTTTGTCCTGGATGGTGTTGAGCTTCTTGAGTGTTGTTGGAGCTGCACTCATCCAGGCAAGTAGAGAGTATTCCATCACACTCCTTACTTGTGCCTTGTAGATGGTGGAAAGACTTTGGGGAGTCAGGAGGTGAGACACTCGTCACAAAATACCTAGCCTCTGACCTGCTCTTGTTGCCACAGTATTTATGTGGCTGGTCCAGTTAAGTTTCTGGTCAATGGTGACCCCCAGGATGCTGATGGTGGGGAATTTGGCGATGGTAATGCCGTTGAATGTCAAGGGGCGGTGGTTAGACTCTCGCTTGTTGGAGATAGTCATTGCCTGGCGCTTGTGTAGCGCGAATGTTACCTGCCACTTATCAGCCCAAGCCTGAACGTCGTCCAGGTCTTGTTGCATGCAGGCATGGACTGCTTCATTATCTGAGGAGTTGTGAATGGCACTGAACATTGTGCAGTCATCAGCGAACATCCCCATTTCTGACCTTATGTTGGAGGGAAGGTCATTGATGAAGCAGCTGAAGATGGTTGGGCCTAAGACACTGCCCTGAGGAACTCCTGCAGCGATGTCCTGGGGCTGTGATGATTGACCTTCAACCACCAGAATCATCTTCCTCTGTGCTAGGTATGACTCCAGCCAGTGGAGAGTTTTCTGCCCGATTCCCATTGACTTCAGTTTTACTAGGGCTCCTTGATGACACACTCGGTCAAATGTTGCCTTGATGTCAAGGGTAGTCACGCTCACCTCACCTCTGGAATTCAGCTCCTTTGTCCATGTTTGGATTTCAGCTGTAATGAGGTCGGGAGCCGAGTGGTCTTGGCGGAATCCAAACTGGTCATCAGTGAGCAGATTATTGGTGAGTAAGTGCCGCTTGATAGCACTGTCAATGACACTTTCCATCACTTTGCTGATGATTGAGAGTAGACTAATGGGCTGGTAATTGGCCGGATTGGATTTGTCCTGCTTTTTGTGGACAGGACATAATTAGGCAGTTTTCCACATTGTTGGATAGATGCCAGTGTTGTAGCTGTACTCGAACAGGTTGGCTAGGTGTGGCTAGTTCTGGAGCAGAAGTCTTCAGCACGATAGCCGGGATGTTGTTGGGGCCCATAGCCTTTGCTGTATCCAGTGCACATCAGCCATTTCTTGATATCACATGGAGTGAATCGAATTGGCTGAAGACTGGCTTCTGGGATGGTGGGGACCTCAGGGGGAGGCCGATATGGATCATCCACTCGGCACTTCTGGCTGAAGATGGTTGCAAACGCTTCAGCCTTGTCTTTTGCAAACACGTGCTGGGCTCCACCATCATTGAAGATGGGGATATTCATGGAGCCTCCTCCTCCCGTTAGTTGTTTAATTGTCCACCACCATTCACGACTGGATGTGGCAGGACTGCAGAGCTTTGATCTGATCCTTTGATTGTGGGATCACTTAGCCCTATCTATAGCATGCTGCATCCGCTTTTTAGAATGCATGTAGTCCTGTGTTGCAGCTTCCCCAGGTTGGCACCTCATTTTTAGGTACTCCTGCTGCTGCTCCTGGCATGCTCTTCTACACTCCTTATTGAACCAGGGTTGGTCCCCTGGCTTGATGGTAATGTTAGAGTGAGGGATATGCTGTACCATGAGGTTACAGATTGTGGTGGAATATAATTCTGCTGCTGCTGATGGTCCACAGTGCCTCTTGGATGCCCAGTTTTGAGCTGCTACATATGTTCTGAATCTATCCCATTTAGCATGGTGGTAGTGCCACACAACACGATGGAGGGTGTCCTCAGTGTGAAGATGGGGCTTCATCTCCACAATGACTGTGTGGTGGTCACTGCTACCAATGCTGTCATGGACAGATGCATCTGCGACAGGTAGATTGGTGATGACAAGGTCAAGTAGGTTTTTCCCTCGTGTTGGGTCTCTCACCACCTGTTGCAGGCCCAGACTGGCAGTTATGTCCTTCAGGACTTGGCCAGCTCGGTCAGTAGTGGTGCTACTGAGCCACTCTTGGTGATGGACATTGAAGTTCCCTACCCAGAGTACATACTGTGCCCTTGCTACTTTCAGTGCTTCTTCCAAGTGGTGTTCAACATGAGGGAGGGTGGTAGGTGGTAATCAGCAGGAGGTTTCCTTGCCCATGCTTGACCTGAAGCCATGAGACTTCATGGGGTCCGGAGTCAATGTTGAGGACTTCTAGGGCCACTCCTTCACGACTGTATACCACTGTGCCGCCACCCCTGGTGGGTCTGTCCTGCCGATAGTGATGGAGGAGTCTGGGCCATTGGCTGAAAGGTATGATTCTGTGAGTATGACTATGTCAGGCTGTTGCTTGACTAGTCTGTGGGTCAGCTCTCCCAATTTTGGCACAACTTCCCAGATGTCCCCAGTCTGTAGCCGGTGCCGAGGTCGATGCCGGTTGATCTGTCCGGTATCATTCTTATTATTGTGTTTCATAGCGGTTTGTTAGAACTGAGTGGCTTGCTAGGCCATTTCAGAGGGCAGTTAAGAGTCAACCACATTGCTGTGGGTCTGGAGTCACATATAGACCAGACCAGGTAAGGACGGCAGATTTCCTTCCCTAAAGGACATCAGTGAACCAGACAGGTTTTTACGACAATTAAATAGTTTTCATGGTCACCATTGCTGATACTAACTTTTTATTCCAGATTTATTTAATTAACTGAATTTAAATTCCCCAGCTGCCGTGGTGGGATTTTGAACTCACGTCTCTGGATCATTGGTCCAGGCCTCTGGATTACTCGTCCAGTAACATAACCACTATGCTTCTGTTCCCTTCACTGTTCTAATCATGGAACTATCAAATGGAGCCACGGAGCCAAGAGGCTTCAGAAGGTATGCTTAAAAAATCATAAAAGCAGAGTGAAGGTGAAGAAAGCTCCACTGCACTGTTTATTAATGCAGCCTTTGAAACGATTGACCACTCCATCCTCCTCCAACGCCCCTCCACCATCGCAGAAATTTTCTCCAATTAAATATTGGGAAGTCCGAAGCCATTGTTTTCGGTCCGTGCCACAAACTCCATTCCCTAACCACTGACTCCACCCCTCTCCCTAACATCTGTCTGAGGCTGAACAACACTGTTCACAACCTTGGTGTCATATTGGACCTTGAAATGAGCTTCCGACCAAATATCCATGGCATAACCAAGACGGCATTTTTCCACCTCCGTAACATCGCCCGTCTCTGACCTTGCCTCAGCTCATCTGCTGCTGAAACCTTCATCCATGCCTTTGCTATCTCTAGACTTGACTATTCCAACGCACTCCTGGCTGGCCTCCCACACTCCACCCTACGTAAACTTGAGGTGATCCAAAACTCGGCTGCCCGTGTCCTAACTCGCACCAAGTCCCGTTCACCCATCACTGTGGTCGCTGACCTCCATTGGCTCCCGGTTAAGTTACGCCTCCATTTCAAAATTCTCATCCTTGTTTTCAAATCCCTCCATGGGCTTGTCCCTCCCTATCTCAGTAATCTCCTCCAGCCCCACAAACCCCTGATATATCTGCGCTCCTCTAATTCTGCCCCCTTGAGCATCCCTGATTATAATCGCTCAACCATTGGTGGCCGTGCCTTCTGTTGCCAAGGCCCTGAGCTCTGGAATTCCCTGCCTAAACCTCTCCGCCTCTCTACCTCTCTTTCCTCCTTTAAGACACTCCTTAAAACCTACCGCTTTGACCAAGCTTTAGGTCACCTGCCCTAATTCTCCTTATGTGGCTCAGTGTCAAATTTTTTGTCTTATAATACTCCTGTGACGTGCCATGGGACATTTTACTACGTTAAAGGTGCTAGATAAATAAAAGTTGTTGTTGTTAACTTAATCATTGCAAATTATATAGAAATTACAACACAGAAACAGGCCATTTGGTCAAATTAGCGCATGTTGCAATAAAACACTAATCGCAGGTCGTCTTCTACCAAATATCTCATTAATAGGAACCAACTATTGAAAATAAATCGACTGCAATTTGAAAATCTTACTTTTCACACAGTAAAATGAACTTTTGATTGAATTGTGTCAATTCCTGATTCCATCAAAAATTGATACTTTCATTCTTCGGTACATGATTTTTCTTATTACTTTGTTGCATCCTAGAATATTCTGCTTAATACAAGGAATAAATGGTGGCCTCCAAGGGATTTCAATCATAAAAGAATTCCCTGTTCTAATCATGGTGCTATTATGGAGCCATGGAGCCATGAGACTTCAGAAGGTATGCTTATAAAATCATAAAAACAGAGTGAAGGTGAAGAACGCACCACTGCACTGTTTACTAATGCAGCCTTTGACACGGTTGACCACTCCATCCTCCTCCAACGCCCCTCCACCGTCGTCCAGCTGGGTGGGACTGCACTCGCCTGATCCCATTCTTATCTATCTAACCATAACCAGAGAATGACCTGCAGTGGCTTCTCTTCCCGCTCCCACATCGTTACCTCTGATGTCCCCCAAGGATCTATCCTTGGCCGCCTCCTATTTCTCATCTACATGCTGCCCCTTGGTGACATCATCCGAAAACACCGCGTCACTTTCCACATGTACGCTGAGGACACCCAGCTCTACCTCATCACCACTTCTCTCGAACCCTCCACGGTCTCTAAATTGTCAGATTGTTTCTCAGACATCCAGTTCTGGATGAGCAGAAATTTGGGAAGACCGAAGCCATTGTTTTCAGTCTGTGCCACAAACACCGTTCCCTAGCCCCGGAGTCCATCCCTCTCCCTAACATCTGTCCGAGGCTGAACCACACTGTTCGCAACCTTGGTGTCATATTGGACCCTGAAATGAGCCTCCGACCACATATCCGCGGCATAACTAAGACCACCTATTTCCACCTCCATAACATTGCCCGTCTCCGCCCTTGCCTCAGCTCATCCACTGCTGAAATCCTCATCCATGTCTTTGTTCCCTCTAGACTTGACTATTCCAATGCACTCCTGGCTGGCCTCCCACGTTCTACCCTCCGTCAACATGAGGTCATCCAAAACTTGGCTGCCCGTGTCCTAACTCGCACCAAGTCCCGTTCACGCTTCACATCTGTGCTCGCTGACCTACATTGGCTCCCGGTTAAGTAACGCCTCGATTTCAAAATTCTCATCCTTGTTTTCAAATCCCTACATGGCCTCGCCCCTCCCTATCTCTGTAATCTCCTCCAGCCCCAAAACCCCCCCGAGATATCTGCGCACCTTTAATTCTGCCTCCTTGAGCATCCCTGATTATAATCGCTCAACCATTGATGGCCGTGCCTTCTGTTGTCTAGGCCCTAAGCTCTGGAATTCCCTGCCTAAACCTCTCGCCTCTCTACCTCTCTCTCCTCCTTTAAGACGCTCCTTAAAACCTACCTCTTTGACTAAGCTTTAGGTCAACTGCCCTAATTTCTCCTTATGTGGCTCGGTGTCAAATTTTTTGTCTTATAATACTCCTGTGACGTGCCTTGGGACATTTTACTACGTTAAAGGTGCTATATAAATAAAAGTTGTTGTTGTTGTTGTTAACTTAATCATTGGAAACTGTATAGAAATTACAACACAGAAACAGACCATTTGGTCAAATTAGCGCATGTTGCAATAAAACACTAATCTCAGATCCTCTTCTACCAAATATCTCATTAATAGGAACCAACTATTGAAAATAAATCGACTGCAATTTGAAAATCTTACTTTTCACACAGTAAAATGAACTTTTGATTGAATTGTTTCAATTCCTGATACCATCAAAAATTGGTACTTTCATTCTTCGGTACATGATTTTTCTTATTAGTTTGTCGCATCCTAGAATATTCTGCTTAATACAAGGAATAAATGGTGGCCTCCACTGGGATTTCAATCATAAAAGAATTCCCTGTTCTAATCATGGAGCTATTATGGAGCCATGGAGCCAAGAGGCCTCAGAAGGTATGCTTATAAAATCATAAAAACAGAGTGAAGATGAAGAACGCACCACTGCACTGTTTACTAATGCAGCCTTTGACACGGTTGACCACTCCATCCTCCTCCAATGTCCCTCCACCGTCGTCCAGCTGGGTGGGACTGCACTCGCCTGATCCCATTCTTATCTAATCGTAGCCAGAGAATCACCTGTAGTGGCTTCTCTTCCCGCTCCCGCATCATTACCTCTGGTGTCCCCCAAGGATCTATCCTTGACCGTGTAAGATATTAATGATCTCTGAGTTCTTGGATAAGACACCAATAGGCAGCAGCCAGTATGTTTGAGCAATAGATCAAGATTTATTAAGTTTACAGCGTAATCAATACTTAACAATAGGTGATAGTTTTAACGAGTAGCTGACAGCCCTTGGTCTCTGGAACCTCTCGGACACAGATGACGTCGTCTTAAGTCTGTTCCTTTGTTCTCGCAGTACGTCTGTGTGAAGTTGTTCTTTGAGTATCGAGGTTTAAACCCTTTTCTTATCAAAAGTTGGTTTGGCCAGTGTCCATATATGGTCTTTAACAAAATCACCTTTTATAATTGGTTCAAATGGTCAAAATACCATTGTCGCTCAGACTAAGGTAGCATCCCGCCTTTCCAGTATTTTTCCACCAACTTTACCATGTTCAGTGTTATCTTGTTTATAGTTTTTCACCCCATTGAATTTACTTTATCTCTTCCATTTCTAGCTTCCCTGGTACAAGGCCTTTATACCAAGGGCCCATATCAGCGCTGTTTCACTAGTCTTGAGGTATCCAAACTATCTCACTTTAATCTACCAGATAAATACCTTATCTCCATTATCTCTCTCATTTTATGTCCTTATACTAATTACTTTTTAAAATATCATTGCAATTGGTTTTGTTAAGTGAAATCTAAGTTAAATCTAAGTTCTACTTAGCATCATAGTATGTTATTTAATGATTTGAACTTCACTAGCAGCCTGTGACTGTTTGTTATCAAAACTTAGTCAAAACTGCTTTTGACCGTCCTTCGCAGCTGCATTCTGAACAAGTCTTAGCTTTTTAGTTACCCAGGAGTAATTATGGGTAATATTATTTGGTCAATGGCTACACTTGAAGTTATACATATATGATTCTCATCTACTAAATATCTTTAAATATCAGCCTTTCCTACAGCCGCCTCCTATTTCTCATCTATATGCTGCCCCTTGGTGACATCATCCGAAAACACAGCGTCAGTTTCCACATGTACACTGACGACACCCAGCTCTAGCTCATCAGCACTTCTCTCGACCCCTCCAGTCTCTAACTTGTTAGACTGTTTGTCCGACATCCAGTTCTGGATAAGCAGAAATTTTCTCCAATTAAATATTGGGAAGACCGAAGCCATTGTTTTCGGTCCGTGCCACGAACTCCGTTCCCTAGCCACTGACCCCATCCCTCTCCCTAACATCTGTCCGAGGCTGAACCACACTGTTCCCAACCTTGGTGTCATATTGGACCCTGAAATGAGCTTCCGACCACATATCCGCGGCATAACTAAGACCGCCTATTTCCACCTCCATAACATTACCCGTCTCTGCCCTTGCCTCAGCTTATCTGCTGCTGAAACCTTCATCCATGCCTTTGTTAGCTCTAGACTTGACTATTCCAACACACTCCTGGCTGGCCTCCCACGTTCTACCCTATGTAAACATGAGGTCATCCAAAACTCAGCTGTCCATGTCCTAACTTACACCAAGTGCCGTTCACCCATCACCCCTGTGCTCGCTGACCTACATTGGCTCCCGGTTAAGCAATGCCTCGATTTCAATATTCTCATCCTCGTTTTCAAATTCCTCCATGGCCTCGCCCCTCCCTATCTCAGTAATCTCCTTCAGCCCCACAACCCTCCTCGAGATATCTGCGCTCCTCTAATTCTGCCCTCTTCAGCATCCCCTATTATAATCGCTCAACCATTGGTGGCCGTGCTTCTGTTGCCTGGGCCCTAAGCTCTGGAATTCTCTGCCTAAACCTCTCCGCCTCTCTACCGCTCTCTTTCTTCCTTTAAAACGCTCTTTAAAACCTACCTCTTTGACCAAGCTTTTGGTCATCTGACCTAATTTCACCTTATGTCAAATTTCTTGTCTTATAACACTCCTGTGAAGCACCTTGGGACATTTTACTACATTAAAGGCGCTATATAAATATAAGTTGTTGTTCTTGTTGTAAAGGTTACATACACAAATGGCTAAAATTAACATTGTAAGATGTTTCTCTGCTGTAATTCCAGGCTTAGATGAAATAGCTGAGATATTTAGTGAGTTACAATTTCGATCAGTTTTCATATTTTAAAATCAAAATATGGTGATTAAATCTGAAAAAAAATTAAAGGACATGGCGGAAGGGGGTTACTTAAAAATAGTACTTTAGATTCTACATTATTGGCATGCTTAAAAATAGATGTCCTGGTTTAGGTAAAATTAACCATAGGGTGATTTTACATCGAGTTACATCGTGTCTACAGCACAGAAAGAGGCCATTTAGCACAATTGGCCTATGCAGGCATTTATGCTCCACATGAACCTCCTCCTATCCCTGTTCATCTGGCCATATCAGCATATCCGCCTATTCCTTTCTCCCTCATGTGCTTATCTAGCTTCCCATTAAATGCATCTATGCTATTTGCCTCAACTACTCCCTGTGGTAGTGAGCTCCACATTCTTACCACTCTTTGAGTAAAGAAGTTTCTCCTGAATTCCCAATTGGATTTATTAGTGAATATCTTATATTTATGGCATCTAGTTTTGGACTTCCCCACAATAGGAAACATTTCTCTACGTCAACATTGTCAAACCCTTTCATTATCTTAAAGACCTCTATCAGGTCACCCCTCAGCCTTCTCTTTTCTAGACAAAAGAGCCCCAGCCTGTTCAGCCTTTCCTGATAAGTATATCCACTCAGTTCTGCTATCATCCTTGTGAGTCTTTTTTGCACCTTCTCCAATGCCTCTATATCCTTTTTATAATATGGAGACCAGAACTGTGCACTAAGTGCGGTCCAACCAAGGTTTGATACAAGTTTAACATGACTTCTCTGCTTTTCAATTCTATCCCTCTAGAAATTAATCCCAGTGTTTGGTTTGCTTTTTTATGGCCTTATTAACCTGCGTCGCTGCTTTTAATGATTTGTGTATCTGTACCTCCAGATCCTTTTGCTCCTCTACCTGATTGAGACTCTTATTATCCAAGCAGTATTTAGTCTCCTTATTCTTCCTAACAAAATGCACCATCTCACATTAATCCATATTGAAGTTCATTTGCCAATTACATGTTTACAAGTTTATTAATGACTTCCTGTATTGTGTCGCATTCTTCCTTTGTATTAACTCCCAATTTGGTGTCATCTGCAAATTTTGAAATTGTACTTCCGATTGCCAAGTCCAAATTATTACTGTAAATTGTGAACAACAGTGGTCTCAGCACCGATCCCTGTGGAACACCACTTCCCACCTTTTGTCAATCTGAGTAGCTACCCTTAACCCCTACTTTCTGTCTTCTGTTTTTTAGCCAGCTTGCTATCCATTCTGCTCCATGTGTGCTGACTCCACATAATCTAACCGTACTCATGAGTTTACTATGTGGTACCTTATCGAAGGCCTTTTGGAAATCAAAATATATCACATCTACTATATTACCCATGTCTACTCTTTCTGTTACTTCTTCAAAAAACCCCACTGTTCAAGAAAAGAGGGAGAGAGAAAACAGGGAACTACAGGCCAGTTAGCCTGATATCAATTATCGGGAAAATACTGGAATCAATTATTAAGGAAGTGGTAACAGGGCATTTAGAAAATCATAATATGATTAAGCAGAGTCAACGTGGTTTTATGAAAGGGAAATCATGTTTAACAAATTTATTAGATTTTTTTGAGGATGTAACTAGCAGGGTAGATAAAGGGGAACCAGGGGATGTAGTATATTTGGATTTCCAAAAGACATTCGATAAGGTGCCGCATAAAAGGTTGTTATGCAAAATAAGGGATCATGGGGTTGGGGGTAATATATTAGCATGGATTGAGGATTGGTTAATGCACAGAGAGCAGAGAGTAGGGATAAACGGGTCATTTTCAGTTTGGCAGGCTGTAACTAGTGGGGTGCCGCAAGGATAAGTGCTTGGGCCTCAGCTACTTACAATTTATATTAATGACTTAGATGAAGGGACAGAGTGTAATGTATCCAAGTTTGCTGATGATACAAAGCTAGTTGGGAAAGTAAGCTGTGAGGAGGACAGAAAGGGCTGAATTTTTGAGTGGGTTCGGGTGTGGGGGGGCCGCGTAGCAGGTCACCATCATGAATGGTCCATTAGCACGCTCTCCACTGCATGTTTAACTTAATTAGATCACTTGACTGAGTCATGCAGGTTTCCCGGCCAATTAAATGGAGCGGGCCTAATGATGTCACGGATTACCCGACTTCAGCTCACCTATTTAAAGGGGCAGTGGACAGACGAGAGTTGAAGGTTGTTGGAGGTGGTCCAGAGGTGCTTGTAAGAGGTGCCTGTCGGTGTTAAGGGCAATAGTTTGACTTTGACTGTGAGGGTGCAATCATTTAGAGGCAACGAAGCAGTCTCAGTGCCAGAAGGCTGCGCCCAGGTTTTTAGATTCCTCCCGGGACATTCTGCTCCAGGGAGTGATGGCTAGGAAGGAGGTCCTCTTCTCCGGTGACAGCAAGAAGAGGCCAGCCAGTGAAACCAAGAGGGCATGGCTGGAGATCATCCAAGAAGCGAGCAGCGGGGTGTTGTCAGCCGCTCCTGGATTCAATGCAGGAAGAGATTTAATGAGCTCACGAGGTCAGGAAAGGTGAGTACAATGCCACATTGACCTACATCCTGATGTGGGTGTCATCCCAACCCCATCACTCTGCCTTCCCAAGCCTACTCCTGTATTTCACTCCTCACAGCAACCTACCTTGCAGGTGCACCCATTCCTCACTGTCTATGCACATCTACTCACATCCCCGTCTGACTATCCACCACTGACACTCACCCTCAGCCTAATGCAATCATAGAAAGACATGCCACAGAAGGAGACCATTTGGCAATGTCACGCCACTCCCTCATAGTCACCCTCTACAGATGTAGCCATTCATTCCTTACACTCATCCCATCACTCTCACTCAAAGTTCTCTTCTTTCCCTCCTTGCAGGAGAAGAGAGCACAGTAGAACAGGGAGAGACTGAGACCTGGAGGTGGCCCTCCAATTTACAGTACATTGACGCCAGCAGAGTGGGAAGCGCTAGAAATAAGCAGAGTGGCAGAGCTGCTAGCGGTGGGAGATGGAGAGAGGGGGACCTCCCAGCAACCTGGTGACAGAATTACATCTCATACAGCCACATGGCTTACAACAGTCACTCATGGTGACTGATGTCAGCAGCCAGTGAAATATCATCATGTGCATAATGGTAATGTTAAACATTCTTTTCATAAGAGGTCTAATTCATCTCTTTACTCTCCCACAGGTCCATCAAGTGCCCCCCCCACCACCCCCACTGTCGAGCCAGAGGAGGAAGACGACTCCTCAGAGGAAGCTTCAGTCTCTGATGGTGCTCTGTCACCAGACCCATGCACAGCCAGCACAGCGCAGATATGCAATCCTCGATGGGTGCAACGCGAGATAGAGTAGTGTTGTCACCTGCTGTCTCTCAAGTCACAAGTGAGCAAGAGCAAATGCTGGAGGCAGGGACAGCATTGGAGAGTCCTCGCCGGAGGGCATAGGATGCTCCAAGCTCTGCTGAGCTGGATGCAGCTGCTGAACCTCGGGGGGAGTCGACAAAGAGGTTGGTCTTGGAGGAGCAGCAACAAATGCGCGAGGCTCTGGCAGCTTTTCCAGTTGCGATGTGCACGATTGGAGAGAGAATGGAGGGGTCCATCTCCAACATGAGCAGCACCAAGTCGCAGGAGATGGTGATGATGTGCTGTTCCACGGAAAGGATGGCCACCTGCATGGAGCAGCTAATGCGCCAGTCAAACGAGCACATGCTTGCTGTGAACCACAGTTTGCAGACTCTTATTGAACTCCTCTCTAGAAGGGATACCAACTTAGACTTGGGCGTTCATTGCCCCACTCCTATGCAGCAATGTGCTCTCCAGCTCCTTGCTAGCAGGGAAGTGTGGGTGGCCCATGAGAGGGATAATGGTGAGAGGGGACATGGAAGTGGGGGCTCTGCTCAAAGCGCTCCCACTTCTCCACCATTGCCTCCCCCTCAGTCAGAGCCCCACATGCCTCCTCGGATCCCGATGGCCGAGTCTGCCCCTGCACAGTTGCAGGAGGAGCAGTCTTTGGCGGGACCATCACAGGCTCCAAAACCCAGAGGTCATCTGCCAAAAGTGTCTAAGCAGTCGCAGCAGGGAAGTGAGCAGCCTGCCTCTACCTCTGCTGAAGCCACAGGGGTTAAACCTGGTAGAAGCACGCGGAAAAGAAAAATGACAGAATCGTAGCTGCACAGGGTATGCACATGGGTGTTTGGCAAAATGTTACTGTTAAGTTTCAATTCTATTTATGACGCACATAAATTTATTTATTTGCATCACTTTCCCATCGTGTCCATTTTTGTCTGTTACCTGGGAAGTGGCCTTGTCACTTGAAGTGAATGGTGAGACATTACTTAACCTTGAGCAATGGGTGTATGTGACAAGAATGGTTTGGTCATTTTAGGACTGCTTTATGGTGTTGGTGGGTGTGGGGGGGGAGAGGCGGGGGCAGTTGGTTCAGCATCTTGGAGCCAGGTGGGTGCACTGGTGCAACTTAACTAAATCATGCCATTATGAGGCCATCCCGGGACTCCAGGGCAGCAATGTGCGCTGCTGCTGGTGCCATGTTCATCTCATGTTCCTACTCCTCCTCCTTGTTCTCCTCCTCCTCATGTTCCACCTGCTCCTCCTCCTCCACCTCCTCTGAAGAGGCTGTGAGCTCTGTGCTTTGCTCCTCCTGCAGCTCCAATCCTCGCTGCTGCGCTCTGTTGTACAGTGCGCAACATACGACGATCATTCTGGAGACCCTGGTTGGTGCGTACTGAAGGGCTCATCCAGATCTGTCAAGGCATCTGAAGCGCATCTTCAGCATGCCGATTGCTTGCTTTATGACAAATCTGGTCGTCGTGTTGCTTTCATTGTAGCGCTCCTCGGCCTCATTGCTTCGCCTCCTCAAGTGTGTCATCAGCCATGTCTTCAGTGGATAGCCCTTATCTCCAAGCAGCCAGCTGGTAAGTCTGGTCGGAGGTGCAAAGAGCTGAGAAAGGGTGGACTGGCACAGGATGAATGATTCATGACAGCTCCCAGGGAATCTGGCACACACATGCACAATGATCTTTTTATCATTGCAGACGAGCTGCACATTGAGGGTGTTGTAGAATAGAGCTTATCTGTATAATTTTATAATATTTTAAATGTAATGCTTTTCTTAAAATTACTATGATATATAATAATGTATGTTAGAAGCATAAAACCTCTGTTACAATATGTATAACCTTAGTTAAAAAGACACAAGGCTGAGAAGTAAAGCATGATGGTAAATTATGCCAACTTGATGTAATTCTGTAAAATGGTCTGTTACATTAAAAACAAGAAGCCAGTGAAGGACAAACATTAATTAAGTTTCAAAGTAAAATAGAGGGTTTTCAACACCTAACATCCCTTATTGCTGAAGTTTCAGACCAGGCTAGATAATGGGCTATGTGAAAGGCAAAAGACATCTGTCGTAATTCGTGGGAAGTTTGTTTGTGTAAAAGTTCTCATAGAAAAGCTCATTCAGAAAAAGGGAGGGAATCATAGACTGTACTACTGAAGGTCAGGTATTAACAACAAGAATGGTGAGCTATCACAAGCAGCTGCAAGTTGCTACGTATTTTGAGGGAAGTAAAAGGTATAAATGAACAGCTATTGAACACAGGAGGCAGCGCGAAACCAGAGGAAGAGAAACTTCAGTCAACAGAACACAGCAAGTCTGAGCAAAGAGAACAAGCTGCAGTCACTCGGTGGACACTCTACTGGGGCTTCAAGGACAAGATTGCAACTATCATCTTGTTAAGTATTACTTCTTTGTACTGGATGTAAAGTGTTTAATAAATCTGTTATACATATACACAATATACCTGTACCAGGAGTGGTCTGTTATAGTCACGGACAATTTAAATATACATTATGGATTTTGTAAATATCACAAAACTTACAATTGGGATTTTGTAAATATCACAAATCTTATAGAGTGGAAGCCCTTCTGGTTCATGAACACACCTGGGTGATCTGGGGGTGCCTTGATGGACACATGTGTGGAGTCGATGATGCCCTGCACCTGTCGGAAGCCAACCAGAGCCACAAAGCCGAGCACCCGCTCAGTAACACTGGCTTCATCGGTGGCAAAGTGCACATAATTGGCTGACTTGTGAAACATGGCATCGGTCACCTGGGTGATGCATTTGTTGGGGGTCAACTGCGAGATCCCGCAAATGTCTGCTGCAGATCCCTGGAAGGAGCCTGAGGCGAAGAAGTTGAGGGTGGTGGTGACTTTGACAATCACGGGTAAGGCGTGTCCACTAGGTCCTCTCGGCAGCAGCTCTTGTTCCAGCAAGCTACAAATGTCTGCCACGACCTGGCGCGATAGCCTGAGCCTCCTGAAGCACTGCTGTTCAGTCATGCCCAGGAAACTCATCCTCTGCCTGTATACCCTGTGTTGGGGTATCATCTCTGGCACGGTGCAGCCCTGTGCTGACCCCACTCTTTCCTGTGGAGCATCAGGTCGGTGAGGAGAAGGCTGCTGGTGTTGTTACTGCTGCTGCTGGTGTTGTGGCTGCTGCTGCTCGTGTTGCTGGTATTGTTGGTGCTGGGGCTTATCTTGGTCAGAATCTGAGGTCCAAGGTGAGACAGCATAAGCAGCACCTATGCTGATCTGATAGATGCACAATCCTCCAATGTAGTGAGAGTGACTTGCAATGTGGTGAGAGTGGCTTCCAAGGTTGCAGAAATCACCTTCAAACTCCTGAAAGCAAAGGGCTGGATATTCATTGACCCGTGGAGGTGGGTTTGGAGGCGTGTGGGGGGTTAAAATTGCGAAAACTGGCGGGCAGGCACAAGCCCGCCTCCATCCCGCTTCCACACAATTTTCATTAAATCGTGTCTGCTGGTCCCGACTCCCTCCCGCCTCTAAGAGGCGGGATAGGCTGTTAAGGCCCTTAACAAGCACTAAATTGCCTCTATAATGCCATTTTGAAAGGCCTTTGTGATTTTAACCCTTTTTCTACGTGAAGCACGCCTGTTCCGAACCACAAATGTGAAACCTGGCGGGAGCACATTTGGATAGCTGACTATCAGTTGCTGGCTGGATGGATGGATGGATGAGGAGGAGGAGACATATCTGGGAGCGGTGGTGCAAAAATATTTGGGAGCAGACTTAGGGCTGCTGCTGCTCATTTTGCCTCCAGGTCCTCTCACAGCAAAGGCCAGGCAGTCTTTGCAGACCTTCAATGCAGCAGCAATGATGACATCATCAGAGGCGACTTTCAGACTGAAAACACTAATTGGTTCATGGGTTCCCACATGCTGGAACTCAATTGCCCAATTAGGTGAAAATCGCATCAATCTCCCACATCCAATTGCAGTCGGGTGGATAACACGAAAAGTGGATGACACGACCCCAACCTGCCCCAGTATCAAAATCCAGCCCAAAACCTCTGCACAAAATGGTGTCAGCAAGAGCCTTTTCCTTAGGCAAGGAAGGAGGGGTAAGGTGTGTGTATTTATGTGCTTTTTCCAGCTGTCACTTAATGAACTTACACAATGGCCACTGAGCTCTCTCCTTGCCTTCACAGGCGAGCTTCAGGAAGTCCATGAATCCCGTGCACAAGCAGTAGAAGCCGTAAACTCATGTTAAAAAGCCTCTTAAGGGTCTGTCAGTGAGCTATTAACTATTTCAATGAGGTTGCCCGCCTCTCCCGAGCGGGTCAGTGGCGCGCTGGGACACGCGCCTGAGTTAAATGCAGAAGTCGGCGGGATGAAGGCGGGTACCCGACGTGCTGTCAATTTTAGTGCTTTTAACTGTTGACCCGCTCACGAATCCGCACTCTCTGCAATGTAAAAATTCCGACCAAAGAGCTTGCAAAGGGATGTAGACAGGTTAAGTGAGTGGGAGCAATAAGGTGGCAGATGGAGTATAATGTGGGGAAATGTGAGGTTATTCACTTTGGTGGGAAGAATAGAAAAACAGAATATTTTTTAAATGGTGAGAAACTATTAAATGTTGGTGTTCAGAGAGATTTAGGTGTCCTCGTACAGGAAACACAGGGAGTTAGCATGCAGGTACAGCAAGCAATAAGGAAGGCAAATGGCCTTTATTGCAAAGGGGTTGGAGCACAAGAGTAAGGAAATCTTGCTACAATTGTTACAGGGCTTTGATGAGACAACACCTGGAGTACTGTGCACAGTTTTTGTCTCCTTATCTGAGGAAGGAGATACTTGCCTTAGAGGCGGTGCAACAAAGATTCACTAGATTGATTCCTGGGATGAGAGGGTTGTCCTATGAGGAGAGATTGTGTAGATTGGGCCTATACTCTCTGGAGTTTAGAAGAATGAGAGGTGATCTCATTGAAACATATAAGATTGTGAGGGGGGTTGACAGGGTAGATGCTGAGAGGTTGTTTCCCCTGGCTGGAGAGTCTAGAACTAGGGGGCATAGCCTCAGGATAAGGGGTCGGCCATTTAAGACTGAGATGAGGAGGAATTTCTTCACTCAGAGGGTTGTGAATCTTTAGAATTTTCTACCCCAGAGGGTTGTGGATGCTGAATCGTTGAGTATATTCAAGGCTGAGATAGATAGATTTTTGGATTCTAGGGGAATCTAGGGATATGGAGATCGGGTGAGAAAGTGGAGTTGAGGTCAAAGATCAGCCATGATCTTAATGAATGGTGGAGCAGGCTCGAGGGGCTGTATGGCCTACTCCTGCTCTTAATTCTTATGTTCTTATGTTATGTTCTCATATAATAAGGTTGGTCAAGAATGACCGTCCCTTTTGAACTCCATGCTGACTACTCTTTATTACATTCTTGGCTTCTTGATGATTTTTTCTTACATCTTTGAGTAAAGATTCCATTATCTTTCCTACCACCGATGTTAAGCTAACTGGTCTATAGTTGCCTGGACTTGTACTAGCTCCCTTTTTAAATATAGGAATAACATTAGCTGTCCATCAGTGCTCTGATACTATTCCCTTTTGTTATATTGTTATATATATATAATAATGCCTCTGCCATCCCTTCGCTAACTCCTTTTAATATGCACGGATGCAACCCCTCTGGATCAGGGGTTTTACCTCTCTTTAGTTTATCAATTATCTCCCCCATTTCTATCTTTGATGTCTTTATTTTTTTTGATCTCTTCTTCTAATCTCATGCCCACCTTGTTAGTTTCTTTGGTAAATACTGAGGCAAAGTAACTGACATGAATCTTGTATGAAGTAATACTGGGCATGGGCCCAGCTTGCTTAGGACATTCCTCAACAGGAACTAGTGAAGGACACAACTAGATCTCCATGTTGAAAAACAGTTGATTAAAGCTTTGTTTAATGCTTAGACCAAGTGCCTAGTAGTTTTCTTACATCAGTAACTATTCAATATTTCTGCCATTATGCTGTCATTACCTGTGAGTTTCTCTTTGTTTCCTTTATCTGCCCTATCCCTATCCTCATTTTTCTTTTGTTATTCATGTGTCTGTAGAATACTTTACTATTTCTTTTAATATTCCTTGATAATATAATTTCATAGAGTCTTTTTGCTTCCCTAATTTTTTTTCACTTCTTTCCTAACCTCTTCATATTTCCTTTTGTCATCCTCTCCTGTATTGTCTATGTACTTAGTACTATGTACCCCTTTACCTTTCTAGTTTCAATTATGCCCTCATGTTTTTATTTAGCCATGGTGTATCATTATTGGCTAGTTTGATCTTGTTATTTAGAGGAATATATTTCTCCTGAACTCCATTGATTGCCGTTTTAAATATTTCCCACTACAGTTCTATCTCTTTTTCTATCAATTTTTTCCAGTTTACCTTCCCTAGTTCCATTCTCATCCCCATAAACAATATTTTTTCCAACCTATTACTTTGATCTTTGTCTTACTTATTGTTTTCTCAATCGTTATCTTAAACCTTATTATGTTATGATCACTATTGCCTAGATGTTACCCTATGCTTACTTCTCTTATCTGCTCTGGTTCATTTCCCATTACCAGTAGTGATTCTTCTCTTACAATAGCAAAATACTGCGGATGCTGGAAATCTGAAATAACAACAGAAAACGCTGGAATAACTCAGCAGTCCAGGCAGCATCCGTGGAGAGATAAACAGAGTTAACGTTTCAGGTCGAAGACCTTTCGTCAGAACTGGAAAAAAGCAGGAAATGGAACAGATTTTAAAGCAAGATTAGGGGTTGGGAAATGGGGGAGGGGATGAAAGAACAAAAGGGAAGGTCAGTGATAGGATGGAAGGCAGGAGAAGTAAAGAGGCATTAAGAGATATTCAAGGCAAGAGGAGATGGTAATGGGACAGGTTAAAGAACAAAGGATGGCTCTAGATGAAGTGTGAATTGTGCTGGCAGAATGAAGGACAGCTGCCATGTGGGAGGGAAGAAAAAAAGGCACAAACAAAAAGTGTGGATAAAAAATATATATATGTGATAGGGGCCGAGGTTATGATCTGAAATTGTTGAACTCTATGTTGAGTCCAGAGGGCTGTAGAGTGCCTAATCTGTGAGTGCCTGAGCTTCCGTGGAACAATGCGAGAGGCCGAGGACGGTGAGGTCTGAGTGGGAATGGAGCGGTGAATTAAAGTGACAGGCGACCAGAAGCTTGGGGTCCCCCTTACAGACTGAACGGAGGTGTTCCGCAAAGCGGTCACCCAATCTGCGTTTGGTCTCCCCAATGTAGAGGAATTGTAAACAGCGCCAAGGATTTGGAATATGTGGTGGGGCCCAAAGATAATGGCATTGGCCCTCCTGATGTTGAGCAGGGACAAAATTGTAACTCATCCAAGATTGGATGTTGGACAAGCAGTCTGATTCCACAAGGGCAATCGAGGATTTCAAGAGGTGGTGGAGTGATAGAGCATAGAGGTGGAAGCTGACACCATGTCTGCAGATGACTTTGCCAAGTGGTAACATATAGATTAAAAAGTGAAAGGGCCAAGAATAGATTCTTTGGGGACTCCAGTCATGATGGTGTGGAGTATGGATGAGAAGCCATTGTTGAAATGTCCTGGCTGTGTAAGAATGGAACCAAGAAAACTAGAGCTGGACAATGGAGTAGAAGTGGCAGAGAAGATGGTCCGGTCAATTGTTTTGAACGTTGCAGAGAGATTGAAGAGCAATGAAGCAGTACAGTCACAGTCACAATCACAGAGGATGTCATTTTTGGTTAGGACTGCTTCAGTGCTGTAAGTATGGTGAAAGGCAAACTGGGTGGATTCAAACAGAGTTATGGGAGAGATATGCATGGATCTGGGAGGCAACCACAGGTTCAAGGACCTTAGCGAATAAAGGGAAATTGTCAAGGGAAGGGTCAAAAGTGGGTTGTGTGTATACCACAAACTTAATCTGTATTTGGACTTTTCTGTCACTGAAGAGAAATGAGAAGGACCAAAGCTGTGTGATGAGGTGACTCCCAGACTAATCCATTATCAGGCACCCAGCAATAAGTAAGTAAAGTGAATTGTGGACCTAATGCTCTGATTAATCTCTGCTGCCAAGCAATTTAACTCAGATTGGCTTGTACTATTGTGCGCATAAATTTCCCAAGCCGTTGGGGGTGGGGGTGGGGGGTGGTGAATTTCCACAGGGATTCTTCAGCTCATGTGTTATAACTGGTGTCAGCCTTGGCTCAGTGGTGGCACACGTACCTCCATGCCAGAAGGTTGTGGGTTGAATCCTCACACCAGAGACTTGAGCACATAATCTAGCACTTTAGTGCAGTGCTGAGGGAGTGCTGCATTGTTGCAGGTGCTGTCCTTCAGATGTGACTTGAACCAACTGTCCTCTCAGGTAGACATAAGAGATCCCAGTATTCGAAGAAGAGCTGGGGAAGTTCTCCTGATGTCCTGGCTAACATTTATCCCTCAGCCAACACCAACAACAGATGATCTAGTCATTATCTCAGTGCTGTTTATGGGAACATGGGATATGGGGATCGGGAGGGAAAGTGGAATTAAGGTCGAATATCAGCCATGATCTTATTGAATGGCAGAGCAGGCTCGAAGGACCGTATGGCCGACTCCTGCTACAAATTCTTATGTTCTTATGTAACATGCTGTGTGCAAATTGGCTACATTACAACAGTGACTACATTTCAAAAGTACTTAATTAGCTGTAAAGTACTTTTGGAAGTCCTGAGGTCATGAAAGGAGCTATATAAATGCAAGTTCTTTTTTCTTGTTAAAATGTTTACAGACATGCCGACCGTCAGCATTTCACACTGACAGCAGTTCTTGCACTGCATGGATACAAGTTTTAATATTTGCTGACAAAAATCCGCATGGGCTGTGCTGCCTGGTTGGTGCCCGTGTCCCATTACACTTTATAACTACCTGTTTTCACATGTATAGTTTCAGTGGGTTTCAATTTTCACAGAAAAACAAACTGAATTGCAGAATGTAATCCCTAAAACACAAGTAAAATTCCTGAAATCCCATGTAAATTCACACCTCAATGCTCTGCCCGTCAAATATCCCCTGTTCTCACTCACCTGTCTCGGCATCTGGACATCAATTCATTGCTGATTCACCCAACCATCAACTTTATCAGACCTCGCACTTTAAATTTAGATTTTCTAACGTGTTGTCTCCTCTCTACTCCTTGTGCTCTTGAATTTAACATGTAACCACGTCTACATAACTCTGTTTCCAGGTTTCCTCGCGTGCGCGTTTTGGCTGCCGCTCCGGATCTGAGTCCATTATTTCTATTTCCACTCTTCTCTCCCTTTTTTTCATTTTTTTCTCCCTTTACCCTATCCTGACCTCATGCCTCCTTCCTTTTCTCCACCCTTGGGCGCTCAGCACTCACAAACCCCAATTCTTCAGTGCTCATCGTCTTTCCTATTCTCGTACCGCCGTCCCAGACTTGATTCCCTCTTAAATATTTTCTCCCCACCTTTCCCGCCCTGCGCATCTGCTGCGGGCTAATCTTGCCAACCTCCTTCCAGTCCCTCCCAGTTCTGACCCTTTGGACTCTGCCAGTAAATCGGCTATCATCGCTCCTCTCCACATTTCCCTTTAAAATGTACGTTCACTTGTGAATAAGGGTCTTGCCATCTATTAACTTATTGTGGTTGATCAGATTGACATCACGGCTTTGATGGAGACATGGTTGAGTGGCGATGACATCTTTCCCCTTAATGAAGCTTCTCCGCCTGGCTATACTTTCCTTTATTCGTTCCTGGGATGTGGGCACCGCTGGCAAGGCCAGCATTTATTGTCCATCCCTAATTACCCTTGAGAAGGTGGTGGTGAGCCGCCTTCTTGAACTGCTGCAGTCCATGTGGTGTAGTTACTCCCACAGTGCTGTTAGGGAGGGAGTTCCATGATTTTGACCCAGCGACGATGAAGGAATGGTGATATATTTCCATGTCAGGATGGTGTGTAACTTGGAGGGGAACTACAAGAAGCTCGACACCATCCAGGACTAAGCAGCCCGCTTGATTGGCACCCCATCCACCACCGTAAACATTCACTCCCTCCACCACCGGCGTACCGTGGCTGCAGTGTGTACCATCTACAAGATGCACTGCAGCAATTCGCCAAGGCTTTTTCGGCAGCACCTCCCAAACCCGCGACCTCTTCCACCTAGAAGGACAAGGGCAGCAGGCGCATGGGAACACCACCACCTCCAAGTTCCCCTCCAAGTCACACACCATCCTGACTTAGAAGTATATCGCCAATCGTGATAACAGGGCACTAACGACTTACCGCCCAGGCGCGGCAATAGTACCGCTGTCTGTGAAATTCACCTGGTGGTTTTCGGCAGCGGTAACCCCTAGAGACACGCTCTCCTGTGCCCAGAGATCATGACGTCATCCGGCAGCGCAGCGCCCCGGTAGTGCCCTGGACCCGAAATTCAGTTCCGCCTCCTGCAGCATTGCCGGCAAAAACACCGACAGCTGCAGGAGGCGTTGTTCGGGAGGCCGGGCGCTTCGGGGGCGCTAATTAAAGGTAAGGCCGCTGACCTTCAGTAGAAATGTGTTTCCTTCCTTTAGGGTGCATTTTGAAAATGTTTAAATGGCGCGATTGATCAGCCCTGCACTCTGTTAGAGTGCTTGGGGCCGATTGTTGAGGATCCCGGCTGCCGTTGGCGACGATGGAGATAGTTCAAATGCAGAGCCTGCAGCAATGGCCCTTCCCTTTAAGGGAGGGAAGGAGTCCTCGGATCCCGGCAGCGCTGCTGTGGTCATTGTGCAGCGCTGCACCTCTACCGCACCCCCTGTTTGATTTAGCGCTCCACTTCCTTCCTGGAGCACTAACACTGAATTTACCGAAAGCTGAGAATGATTAGCGCCTGCCGCAAATTTTTCTAGCTTTCAAAATTTAGCGCCCCAAATGGGGTAATACCGAATTTCTCTCCCATTGTCTTTGGTCCACACCACAAACTCCATTCCCTTGCCACTGATTCCATCCCTCTCCCTGGCAACTGTCTGAGGCTGACCCAGTCTGTTCGCAACCTTGGTGTTATATTTGATAACGAGATGAGCTTCCTACCTCCTATCCGTGCCATCACTATGACTGCCCATTTCCACCTCCGTAACATCGCCTGTCAGTGCCTCAGATTATCTGCTGCTGAAACCCTCATCCATGCCTTTGTTACCTCTAGACTTGACTATTACAACGCACTCCTGGCTGGCCTCCCTAGTTCTACCCTCCATAAACTTGAGGCCATCCAAAACTCTGTTGCCCGTGTCCTAACTCGCACCACATTCCTCTCACCCATCTCCCCTGTGCTCGCTGACCTACATTGGCTCCCAGTTAATCAATGCCTCGATATTAAAATTCTCATCCTTGTTTTCAAATCCCTCCATGGCCTTGCCCCGCTCCATCTCTGTAATCTCCTCCAGCCCTACAACCCTCCGAGATCTCTACGCTCCATCAATTCTGGCCTCTTGAACATCCCCGATTTTAATCACTTCACCATTGGTGGCCGTGCCTTCAGCTGCCTAAGTTCTAAGCTCTGGAAACCCCTCCCTAAACCTCTCCACCTCTCTACTTCTTTTTCCTCCTTTAAGACGCTCCTTAAAACCTACCTCTTTGACCAAGCTTTTGGTCATCTGCCCTAATATCTCCTTATATGGCTCGGTGTCAAATTTTGTTTTGATAAAGCTCCTGTGAAGCACCTTGGGACGTTTTACTATGTTAACGGTGCTATATAAATACAAGTTGTTGTTGTAATAAAGAATTTGTTTTAACTTTAACTTTGAAGCAGTGGCCTTGGTTACGGACCTATAATGAGGGATGATTTGAGTTGTCTGCTTTTAAAGTTGTCAATTTTTTTGAAGCTGTTTGTCAGCTTTTGTGAGTTGTCTAGGTTGGCATGTAGGAGGTACCAATATATATCAATAATCGGAAAAGATGGCCTTTATATCTTGGAATACGATTTTTGCAATTTCATCCTGAGCTGTATTCAGCCATTTTGATTCACTCCACGAGATATATCAAGAAACGGTTGAGCGCACTGGATGCAGCAAAGGCACTGGGCCCCAACAACATCCCAGTTATCGTGCTGAAGACTTGTGCTCCAGAACTAGCCGCGCCTCTAGCCAAGCTGTTCCAGTACAGCTACAACACTGGCATCTATCCGACAATGTGGAAAACTGCCCAGGTATGTCCTTTCCAAAAAAAAAGGATAAAATCCAACCCTGCCAATTACCGCCCCATCAGTCTACTCTCAATCATCAGCAAAGTGATGGAAGGTATCATCGACAGTGCTATCAAGCGGCACTTACTCACCAATAACCTGTTCACTGATGTCCAGTTTGGGTTCTGCCAAGACCACTCGGCTCCTGACCTCATTACAGCCTTGGTCCAAACATGGACAAAGGAGCTGAATTCCAGAGGTGAGGTGAGAGTGACTGCCCTTGGCATCAAGGCAGCATTTGACCGAGTGTGGCATCAAGGAGCCCTAGTAAAACTGAAGTCAATGGAAATCAGGGGGGGAAAACGCTCCACTGGCTGGAGTCATACCTAGCACAAAGGAAGATGGTTGTTGTGGTTGAAGGTCAATCATTACAGTCCCAGGACATCACTACAGGAGTTCATCAGGGCAGTGTCCTAGGCCCAACCATCTTCAGCTGCTTCATCAAAGACATTCCCTCCAACATAAGGTCAGAAATGGGGATGTTCGCTGATGACTGCACAGTGTTCAGCGCCATTCACAACTCCTCAGATAATGAAGTAGTCCATGCCCGCATGCAACAAGACCTGGACGACGTTCAGGCTTGGGCTGATAAGTGGCAGGCAACATTCGCGCTACACAAGTGCCAGGCAATGACTATCTCCAACAAGCGAGAGTCTAACCACTTCCCCTTGATATTCAACGACATTACCATCGCTGAATCCCCCACCATCAACATCCTGAGGGTCACCATTGACCAGAAACTTAACTGGACCAGCTGCATAAATACTGTGGCAACAAGAGCAGGTCAGAGGCTTGGCATTCTGCAGCGAGTGTCTCACCTCCTGACTCCCCAAAGCCTTTCCACCATATACAAGGCACAAGTAAGGAGTGTGATGGAATACTCTCCACTTGTCTGGATGAGTGCAGCTCCAACAACACACAAGAAGCTCAACACCATCCAGGACAAAGCAACCCATTTGATTGGCACCCCATCCACCACCTTAAACATTCACTCCCACCACCACCGGCGTACCGTGGCTGCAGTGTGTACCATCTACAAGATGCACTGCAGCAACTCGCCAAGGCTTCTTCTGCAACACCTCCCAAACCCGTGACCTCTTCCACCTAGAAGGACAAGGGCAGCAGGCGCATGGGAACACCACCACCTCCAAGTTCCCCTCCAAGTCACGCACCATCCTGACTTGGAAACATATTGCCGTTCCTTCATGTTGCTGGGTTAAAATCCTAGAACTCCCTCCCTAACAGCACTGTGGGAGTATCTTCACCACATGGACTTCAGTATTTCAAGAAGGTGGCTCACCACCACCTTCTCAAGGGCAATTAGGGATGGGCAATAAATGCTGGCCTTGTCAGCGAGGCCCACATCCCATTAAAAACAAAAATAAAAAAAGCATTTAGGTTTAAATAGTTGCTGGAAGCGCAAGCTGATAATGGGCAATAGGCCATCTGTGACCTTGGTGAACGACGGGACAAACAGTGTATATCTTTAACCAATGAGATTAAAGGATCGAGAAAGAAACAGGAAGGACAGAGAAGGAGGGTGAGTTCGAGTCAAATCAAGAACAGAATGAAAAATAAAGAGAGGGAAAGATAGATTAAAAGAGAGAGAAAAAAGACACAGAAAGGAAAATTCAGAAAATAAATTAAATTAAAAATTTGACATTTTAAAAATCTCCTAAAACAATTCACAACCTGAAGGAATGCGACTCCATGGTTAGCATTGTTTACTTTTGGGCAAAAGAGGTTGATTGGCAGTCATTAAAAATTATCTCGTTGTTAAAAGAGTACTTACATTGTTAATTACTAGACTTAACTTTCTGTGGCGAGTTTAATTGGCAGTTAATGTGCAAATGCAGCAACTTCATGAAAATCATAGGGAGGCTTGCGTGAAGCTAACAGCGGAGCGGTGCAAATCAGCCAGCAACTTGTGGCGATTCGCAATTCACAGGGCACCTCTTCCTCGCCACAGGTTGCTGGCCGATTTGCACATTAATAACGGCGTGTTTCGTTCAGACGCTGTTATTTTATCAGCAAAATTTAGATGCAAGACATTACTAGAGATGCACTGGATGCTCGATAATAAATATCTGTTTCAATTGTAGACAAGTCACGACATATTTTTTTCATTTCTACAGTGCAATTACATTTTGGGAGCTTTAAAAAAAATAGCAATAATCGTTTCAAGGTTAAGTTGAAATCAAGAATACATCCCATGGAATGGTCTTTACATCAACAGCAGTGATTATATACATCTAAAGTGCTGACATCTTAATCTCTTTAAAAGGATTTCTAACAGGCAGCCAAATCAAATTTTTAGTGAGAAAAATAGAACAATGGACCAAAATAAGCCCATCATAAACTCACAGCACCAGTTCAACATTGCCAGCGTCTTCACTAGTATATTTAACCTCACAGAGATACTGGTCTCTTAAGATGTACCTGGTGATCTGCTGAACTGGAAGTGCCTCTTCCTCAGAAGATACTGGGAGAGAATTTCCAGGGAATTCTCCTGATTTCCCACCGTAACATCAGCAGAAGATCAGTGGAAATCCTGGAGAACTGGCATAAATTGCCAGTTTTAGCTGCTTATGTTGTCTTTCTGAGGGTTGCGCTGATCTTCAGTCACAGTTACAGCAGTTAGATCAAGAGATCCTCCACGGTCATGTTAAAAGGATTGTCATGTTTCATAATTTCAGATTATGCCGGCACAGAGGGACTTTGCTGTAACGTATGTTAAAAATGCAACCAAGGGTTGGGGGATATACTTTGGATTCAGATGGGGCAGCTGAACTTGCTTCAGACAATTAAAGTTAGTTTGGCCACTTCAGTAATAATTCACACAGTTCTGGTTGAGGTCACTAAACTGACTTCGTCTGAGCTCAGCAGTGTAGTTTCAGGGTTGTCTGGTGAGATTCCGCTTCATAAGGCAAGAATTAACCAATAAGCACATGTTCATGGTCAGTCAGGTCCAGTAAAGGCTGCAAACAGGTTATTTAAACAGAAAGCTGTAAGGGGATGCTTTTGCTAGGCTGTGAAGGGGCAGGACTGTAGAACAAGAAAAATGGATGGCCGTCAATTGAAGCAGGGGCAGGTGGGTGGACGGGATGGGGGGGCACCTCAGCCGCCTCATTGAGGCGCAAGGCCCTCCTGATGCAAGTTTCTGGTGTGAGACTGCCAAATATGCAAATCATGCAAATCATATTATAGGTTATAGGAACCCGATTGCAATTTTTGGCTGATATCCTTCCCTGCCCTCCCCGCCAATCCCCGCTCTCCCCCTCCACCCCCCACAACAGGCTGCCCATTTGGTGCCTGCAGCTCGCTGGAAGCATTTAAATGAGGCCTGAACATAAAAATAATTTGGATCTCCTGATGTTGGCTTTGGGCAGGCAGCATGGCAGCACCACCAACTTTGAACCCATTTTGGGCGGAAGTCGAAGATCATCTCCATGTTGTTTAAGTCGAGTAAAAGTATGGCTGGAGTCATACCCAGCACAAAGGAAGATGGTTGTGGTTCTTGGAGGCCAATCATCTCAGCACCAAGACCTTGCTGCAGGAGTTCCTCAGGGCAGTGTCCTAGGCCCAACTATCTTCAGCTGCTTCATCAATGACTTTCCCTCCATCATAAGGTCAGACATGGGGCTCTTCACTGATGTTCAGTTCCAGTTCCAATTGCTCAGATAATGAAACAGTCCATGCCCGTATGCAGCAAGACATGGACAACATCCAGGCTAGGGCTGGTAAGTGGCAAGTAACATTCGCCACACAACTGCCAGGCAATGACCATCTCCAACAAAAGATACTCGAACTACCTGCTCCTTTTTTATTGATTCGTGGAATGTAGGGGTCACTGGCAAAGCCAGAATTTGTTGCCCATCCCTAGTTGCCCTAGAGAAGGTGGTGGTGACTCGTCTTCTTGAACCGCTGCAGTCCGTGTGGTGAAGGTACTCCCACAGTGCTGTTAGGTAGGGAGTTCCAAGATTTTGGCCCAGTGACAATGAAGGAACAACGATATATTCCCAAGTCAAGATGGTGTGTGACTTGGAGGGGAATTTGGAGGTGGTGGTGTTCCCATGCACCTGCTGCCCTTGTCCTTCTTGGTGGTAGAGGTTGCCGGTTTGGGAGGTGCTGTCGAAGAAGCCTTGGCGAGTTGCTGCAGTGCATCTTGTAGAATGTAGACACTGCAGCCATGGTACGCCGGTGATGGATGGAGTGAATGTTTACGGTGGTGGATGGGATGCTAATCAAGTGGGCTGCTTTGTCCTGGATGGTGTTGAGCTACTTGAGTGTTGTTGGAGCTGCACTTACCCAGGCAAGTGGAGAGTATTCCATCACTCTCCTAACTTGAGCCTTGTAGATGGTGGAAAAGCTTTGGGAAGTCAGGAGGTGAGTCATTTGCCACAGAATACCTGGCCTATGTCCTGCTCTTATAGCCACAGGATTTATGTGGCTGGTCCAGTTAAGTTTCTGGTCAATGGTGACCCCCCAGGATATTGATGGTGGGGGATTCGACGATTGTAATGCCATTGAATGTCAAGGAGAGGTGGTTTGACTTTCCTTGTTGAGATCGTCATTGCCTGACACTTATGTGGTGCGAATGTTACTTGCCACTCATCAGCCCAAGCCTGAATGCTATCCAGGTCTTTCTGCATGCGGGCACGGACTGCTTCATTATCTCAGGAGTTGCGAATGGAACTGAACACTGTGCAATCAGCAGCGAACATCCCCACTTCTGACTGCATGATGGAGGGAATGTCTTTGATGAAGCAGCTGAAGATGGTTGGGCCTAGGACACTGCCCTGAGGAACTCCGGCAGCGATGTCCTGGGGCTGAGATGATTGGCCTCCAACAATCACAATCATCCTATGTGCTAGGTATGTTTCCAGCCAGTGGAGAGTTTTCCCCTGATTCCCATTGAATTTTACTAGGGATCCTTGATGCCACACTCGGTCAAATGCTGCCTTGATGCCAAGGGCAGTTACTCTCACCTCATCTCTGGAATTTAGCTCTTTTGCCCATGTTTGAACCAAGGCTGTAATGAGGTCTAGAACCGAATGGTCCTGATGGAACCCAAACTAAGCATCAGTGAGCAGGTTGTTGGTGAGTAAGTGCCGCTTGATAGCATTGTCAACGGTGCCTTCCATCACTTTGCTGATGTTTGAGAGCAGACTGATGGGACGGTGATTGGCCGGATTGAATTTGTCCTGCTTTTTGTGGACAGGACATACCTGGGCAGTTTTCCACTTTGTCGCATAGATGCCAGTGTTGTAGCTGTACTGGAACAGCTTGGTTGGAGACACGGCTAGATCTGGAGCACAAGTCTTTAGCACTACAGCCGGGCTGTTGTCGGGGCCCATAGCTTTTGCTGTATCAAGTGCGCTCAGACATTTCCTGATATCACATGGAGTGAATAGAATTAGCTGAAGAATGGCTTCTGTGGTGGTGGGGACTTCAGGAGAAGGCCAAGTTGGTTCTGGATGAAGATGGTTGCAAATGCTTTAGCTTTGTCTTCTGTTCACTCATGTGCTGGGCTCCACCATCATTGAGAACGAGGATGTTCATGGTGCCTCCTTCTCTCGTTAGTTGTTTAATTGTCCTCCACCATTTAAGATTGGGTGTGGCAGGACTGCAGAGCTATGATCTGATCCGTTGGTCATAGGATTTCTTAGCCCTGTCTATAGCATGCTACTTCTGCTGGTTAGCATGCATGTAATCCTGTGTTGTAGCTTCAACAGGTTGGCACCTCATTTTTAGGTATGCCTGGTGCTGCTCCTGGCATGCTCTTCTACACTCCTCATTGAACCAGGGTTGGTCCCCTAGCTTGATGCCAATGGTAGAGTGAGGGATATGCCGGGCCATGAGGTTACAGATTGTGGTGGAATTCCATTCTGCTGCTGCTGATGGCCCACAGCGCCTCATGGATGCCCAATTTTGAGCTGCTAGATCTATTCTGAATCTATCCCATTTAGCACGGTGGTAGTGCCACACAACACGATGGAGGGTGTCCTCAGTGTGAAGTTGGGACTTCGTCTCCACAATGACTGTGCAATAGTCATTCCTATTATGGACAGATGCATCTGCGACAGGTAGGTTTGGTGAGGATGAGGTCAAGTAGGTTTTTCCCTCGTGTTGGTTCTCTCACCACCTGCCGCAGGCCTAGTCTGGCAGCTATTTCCTTCAGGACTCGGCCAGCTCGGTCAGTAGTGCTGCTACCGAGCCACTCTTGGTGATGGACATTGAAGTCCCCCACCCAGAGTACATTCTGTGCCCTTGCTACCCTCAGTGCTTCTGCCAGGTTTTCTTCAACATGGAGGAGTACTGATTCATCAGCTGAGGGAGGGCGGTGGGTGGTAATCAGCAGGAGCTTTCCTTGCCCATATTAGACCTGCTGCCACAAAACTTCATGGGGTCCAGAGGAAATGTTGAGTACGCCCAGGGCCACTTCCTCCTGACTGTATACCACTGTGCCGCCACCCTTGGTGGGTCTGTCTTGCTGATGGGACAGGACAAACTCAGGGATGGTGATGGAGGAGTCTGGGACATTGGCTGAAAGGTCCACTGGTTCCCCCCTATATAGCCTGCTAGTTACAACCTCAAAAAATGCTTTTAGATTTGTCAAACACGATTTTCCTTTTATAAATCCGTGTTGACTCTGCCCAATCATATTATGATGTTCTAAGTGCCCTGTTACCACGTCCCTAATAGTAGATTCTAGCATTTTTCCTACTACTGATGTCAGGCTAACTGGTCTGTAGTTCCCCATTTTCTCTCTCCCTTCTTGAATAGTGGGGTTACATTTGCTACCTTCCAATCCGCGGGGACCATTCTAGAATCTAGAGAATTCTGGAAGATCAAAACCAATGCATCCAGTATTTCTGTAGCTATCTCTTTTAGAACCCTTGGATATAGGCCATCAGGTCTAGGAGATTTGTTGGCTTTTAGTTCCATTAATTTCTCCAGTACTATTTCTTTACTAATACTAATTTCTTTTAGTTCCTTATTCTAACTAGACCCTTGGTTCGCCACTAATTCCAGAATGTTTTTTGTGTCTTCTTCTGTGAAGACAGATACAAAGTATTTGTTTAATTTCTCTGCCATTTCCTTATTCCCCATTATTATTTCTCCTGTCTCTGCCTGTAAGGGACCCACATTTACTTTCGCGAATCTCTTCCTTTTTACATACCTATAGAAACTTTTACAATCTGTTTTTATGTCTCATGCTAGTTGACTCATATTCTAATATCTTGCTCTTTATCAATTTCTTGGTCCTCCTTTGCTGAATTCTAAAATCCTCCCAATCCTCAGGCTTACTATTCCTTTAGGCAACATTGTAAGCCTCTTCCTTTAATCTATTACTATCTTTAACTTCTCTTGTTAGCCACGGTTGGACCATTTTTCCTCCTTAAGGGAATGTATTTTCATTGTAAATTATGAATTATTTCTTTAAATGTTTGCCATTGCTTATCTACCATCATATCTTTTAATCTAATTTCCCAACCTACCTTAGCCAAGTCACCTCTCATACCTACGTAGTTTGCTTTGTTCAGATTTAAGACCCTCGTGTTGGACTTAACTAAATCACTCTCAAACTCAACATAAATGCTATCATATTATGATCACTGCTCCCAGAGACTCCTCTACTACAAGGTTATTAATTAATTCTGTCACATTGCACAATACTAGATCTAAAATAGCCTGTTCCTTATTTGGTTCCTTGATATACTGATCTAGAAACTATCTTGAATGCATTCCATAAACTTATCCTTTGCGCTATTGCTGCAAATTTGGTTTGCCCAATCTATATGAAAATTAAAGACTCCATGATTACTGTATTACCCTTGCTGCATGCAGCTCTAATTTCCTGATTTATACTCTACCCGACACTACAACTACTGTTAGGGGGCCTATAGATTACTCCCACTAGTGTTTCCTGCCCCTTGTTGTTTCTTAGCTCCACCCAAAGTGATTCTACATCGGGTTTTTCCCAGCTAAAATCCTTTCACTCTACTGTCTTCATCCCATCCTTTATTATCTGAGCTACCGTGCCCCCTCCTTTTCCATTCAGTCTATCGCTTCTAAATTCTAAAAGTATCCTGGAATGTTTAGTTCCCATCCTTGGTCACTTTGTAGCCATGGCCGGAATCTTTACCTTGGAGTCGGGTTTTGTGCGTAAGGGAGTGTAGCAAGTTGGGAACGCGATGTTCTGAGCAGCGCGTTGTTCAGAGTGACTTTAACTTCATGGCCCCAATTGAAAGACTCTTGCGCGTTTCCCAGCCCAATCACATGGAGCGGGTCTGATGCCGTCATCAATGACCCATTTCCAGCACCGATATTTAAAGCAGCCTTGCACGCATCTCATCTGAAGGTTGATGAAATAGTGTGGAAGGTCATTTGCAGAGATCTGGGAAGTATTACCAAGGTGAAAAGAGTATCAATCACGGATGGACAAAGGCACAGGATGGCACCAAGTTTTGTGATGCATCCCTCCATGTTCTGGTGCAGGCAGTGAGAGCCCGGAGGGAGGTCCTGCTCCCTGCTGATAGGCGTAAAAGACCACCCAAAGAAACAAAAACAGCATGGTTGCAGAATGCAGAGGAGGTCAGCAGCAGGGATGTTGTCAGGAGGACGTGGATCCAGTGCTGCAAGAGATTCAATAATCTCAGGAGGTCAGGAAAGGTGAGTGCCACACTCACCTTCATTCTGATGTGCCTGTCACCACATCCCCATCACTCTGCCTTCCCAAGCCTACTCTTGCACATCATTCCTCACACCAACCTACCTTGCAGGTGCACCCATCCCTCTCAGTCTATGTACCTACTCACATCCCATCTGACTAACCACCCCTGACACTCACCCTCATCCTAATGCAATCATAGCAAGTAACACCACAGAAGGAGGCCATTTGGCATTGTCACGCCACTCCCACATAGTCACCATCTACAGATGTAGCCCATCCATTCCTTACACTCATTCCATCACGCTCAAAGTTCTCTTCTTTCCCTCCTTGAAGGAGAAGAGAGACCAGAAGAACTGGGAGAAACAGGGAAATGGAAGTGGCCCTCCAGTCTTCCCACAGTTGACTCCAGCAGAGGAGGAGGCCCTGGTGATCTCTGGAGTTGCAGAGCTGCTGGCGGTGGGAGACAGAGAGAGGGACACCTCCCTGCAGGCTGCTGACAGAATTACATCTCATACAGCCACATGGCATACAGCAGTCACTCATATGGTGACTGATGTCAGCAGCCAGTGAATTTTCATCATGATCATAATGGTAACGCAACCCATTCTGATTATAACACTTCTAAATCATCTCTTTACTCTCCCACAGGTCCATCAAGATCCCCCCCCCCCCCCACCTCCCACTGTCCAGCTGGAGGAGGAAGATGACTCCATCGAACCATCGAGAAAGAGGGTGATCTTGGAGGGGCAGCAACAATTGTATGAGGCTCTGGCAGCTTTTTCTGCTGCGATGTCTGCAAATGTGCAGAGAATGGAGGAGTCCATCTCCAACATGAGCACCAGCATCTCGCAGGCGATGGCGACGATGTGCTGTTCCATGGAAAGGATGGCCGCCTGCATGGAGCAGCAAATGATCCAGTCACATGAGAACATGCTTGCTGTGGACAACAGATGGCAGACACTCATAGACCTCATCTCGAGGAGGAATATCAATTTAGACTTCGGCGTTGCTCGCCCCACTGCTGTGCAGCAAAGTGCTCTCCAGCCCCTTGCTAGCAGGGAACTGCGGGTGGCCCATGAGTGCGATGATGGTGAGAGGGGACATGGAAGTGGGGGCTCTTCTCAAAGCACTCCCACTTCTCCCCCATTGCCTCCCCCTCAGTCAGAGCCCCACATGTGCCTCGGATCCCGATGACCGAGTCTTCCCCTGCACTGTTGCGGGAGGAGCAGACTTTGGCGGGGCCATCACAGGCTCCAAAACCCAGAGGACGTCCGCCAAAAGTGTCTAGCCAGTCGCAGCAGGGAAGTGAGCAGCCCGCCTCTACCTCTGCTGAAGCCACAGGGGTTGCATCTAGGTAGAAGCACTCGGTAAAGAAAAATGACACAAAAGTAGATGCACAAGTGTCTGCACATGAATGTATGAACAAATGTTAATGTTAAGTTTCAGTTATTATTATGACACAGATAAATGTATTTCTTTGCACCACTTTTGGGTCTTGTCCATTTTTGCCTCAAACCTTGGAAGTGGCTTTGTCACTTGGAGTGAATGGTGAGACATTACTTAACCTCGAGCACTAGAGGTATGGGTGAGAGGAATGGTTTGGTCATTGTAGGGATATTTTATGGAGTTGTTGGGGGAGTGGGAGGAGCTTAGTACAGCATGTGGCAGCCATATGGGTGCATTGGAGCAAGTTAAGTAAATCTGGCCATTATGAGGCCATCCCGGGCCTCCCGGGCAGCAATGTGCACCACTGCTGGTGCCATTTCCACCTCAGGTTCTTCCTCCTCCTCCTCATCATCTTCCACCTGTTCCTCCTCCTCTTCTGAAGAGGCTGTGTGCTCTGTGCCTTGCTCCTCCTGCAGCTCCAATCCTCGCTGCTGCGCTCTGTTGTGCAGTGCGCAGCAAACGACAATGATTCTGGAGACCCTGCCTGGTGCGTACTGAAGGGCTCCTCCAGATCTGTCAAGGCATCTGAAGCGCATCTTCAGCATGCCTATTGCTTGCTCTATGACACATCTGGTGCACATGTGGCTCTCATTATAATGCTCCTCGGCCTCAGTACTTGGCGTCCTCAGGGGTGTCAAGTGCCACGTCTTCAGTGGATAGCCCTTGTCTCCAAACAGCCAGCCGGTAAGTCTGTTAGGAGGTGTGAAGAGCTGAGGGAGGGTGGACTGGCGCAGGGTGAAAGACTCATGACAGCTGCTGGGGAATCTGGCGCACACACGCATGATGATCTTTTTATGGTTGCAGATGAGCTGCACATTGAGGGAGTGGAAGCCCTTGCAGTTCACAAACACACCTGGGTGATGAGAGGGTGCCTTCATGGCCACATGTGTGCGGTCGATAACGCCCTGCACCTGTGGGAAGCTAACTAGAGCCGCAAAGCTGAGAGCCCGCTCAGTAACACTGATGTCATCAGTGGCAAAGTGTACATAATTGGCTGACTCGTCAAACTTAGCATCGGTCACCTGGGTGATGCATCTGTGGGCGGCCGACAGTGAGATCCCACAAATTTCTGCTGCAGATCCCTGGAAGGAGCCTGAGGTGAAGAAGTTGAGGGCAGTGGTGACTTTGACAGCCACTGGTAAGACGTGTCCACCAGGTCCTCTGGGCAGCAGGTCTTGTTCCAGCATGCTACAAATGTCTGCGGCGACCTGGCGCGAGAGCCTGAGCCTCCTGAAGCACTGCTGCTCAGTCATGTCCAGGAAGCTCATCCTCTGCCAGTATACCCTGTGTTGGGGGTATCGCCTCTGGCACGGTGCAGCCCTGTGGTGCCCCCCCTCTCTCATGTGGAGCATCAGGTCATTGAGGAGAAGGCTGCTGGTGCTGGTGTTGTGGCTGCTGCTACTGGTGTGGCTGCTGTTGTTGGTGGTGGGGCTCAGCTTGGTCCGATTCTGAGGTCCAAGGTGAGACAGCATAAGCCCCACCCATGCTGATGTAATAGATGGCAGGTAAAGTGGAGATCAGAGGCCCAATCCCTCAATGTTGTGATAGTGACGAGCAATGTGGTGAGAGTGGCTTCTGAGGTTGCAGAAATGACCTGCAAACTGCTGACAGCGAAATCTCTGCACAAAGTGGAGTCAGCAAGAGCCTTTCCATTAGGCAAGTAATCAGGTGTAATCTGGGAATGTTTATGTTTTTCCCAGCTGTCAATTAATGCCCTCGCTCAATGGCCACTGAGCTTCCGCCTTCCCTTCACAGGCGAGGTTCCCGAGGTGCGTGAATCCCGTGCTCCTGAAGTTAAAGCCAAAAGCTGCTGTTAAAAACCCTCTTAGGAGTCTTTCAACAAGCAGATAATTACTTGAATGAGGTCGCCTGCCTCTCCTGAGCAGGTCCGTGGCATTCTGGGAAACGCGCCCGAGTTAAATGCGGAAGTTGGCAGGATGACGGCGACCCACTGGCAATTTCGGCGACTTTTACTGCCGACCCGCCCCCAAACCCGCACGCTCGACAACGGGAAAATTCTAGCCACGTCTCTGTAATGGCTAATCTTTTCCTTTTCACATACCTATAGAAGCTTTTACAATCTGTTTTTATGTCTCTTGCTAGTTTACTCTCATATTCTATTTTCTTTCTCTTTATAAATTTCTTGGTCCTCCTTATGGCATTTATTTCTATCTGTGCTATTAATTTATCTATTTGTCACCTTCCCAATACAAGAAGGGAATGACTAGAGGGAGCCCAAACGTACATGGCTTCATTGATGACATCCACACTGCCATCAGAGAGCCAAACAACAATCTACTGGGTTAAATTAATCAAAAAGGCTTTAATTCGCTCAACATACTACTGGTCTCAGTCCACTGTAACTGAATAATGCAGATTACTTCTTGGCTGCAGCCATGATATTTTCACCTTATGACATTCAGCAGCGCCACTATTTGACGAAGCAGTCTGAATGGCTAGATAGCTGCTGGGGAACTATGGGTTTGCCTTGCTGTTCTGGCTCCAGACATCAATCTGGAACCCTAATGCTGAGAGAAAATATAATGAGGCGCATCCCTTCAGTTGAATTCTTGCAGAACAGTGGGTTCCTCCTCTGCAGCTTTGAGAAAGGATCAAAGATTATTTGCATCTTTGTTTTACACAGCACCGGCTTTAGAAGAGAGGAACCCAGTCAGCCAAAAGGGCTAGCGGGCAAGCATGTGCTTTGCTGGCAGAGGAGGATGTTAGCTGATATTGTTAATGGTCTGTCTCCTCAGGTACTGTCCCCTCCTTTTCAATCTGCCATCATCACATCCCTCCTGAAAAAGCTCACCCTTGACTCTTCTGTCCTTTCACACTACCACCCCATCTCCAACCTCCACTTCCGCTCCAAAGTCCCTGAACGTGTTGTCGCCTCCCAAATCTGTGCCTAAGTTCTGGCAGCTCCATGTTAGAACCTCTCCAGTTAGGTTTCTGCCACTGCCACAGCACTAAAATGGCCCTTATCAAAGTCACAAATGACATCCTATGTGACGGTGACCATGGTGAACGATTCCTCCTTATCCTTCTCGACCTGTCTGCAGCCTTTGACGTGGTTGACCACACAACACCATCCTCCTCCAATGCCTTTCCTCCACTAGGTGGGACTGCCCTCGCCTGGTTCCATTCCTATCTATCTAGTAGTAACCAGAGAATCTCCTGCAATGGCTTCTGTTCCCGCTCCCGCACCGTTACTTCTGGTGTCCCCCAAGTTTCTATCCTTGGCCCCCTCGTATTTCTGATCTACATGCTGCCCCTCAGCAATATCATCCGAAAACACAACATCAGGTTCCATATGTACGTTAACCCCAGCTCTACCTTTCCACCAGCTCTCGACCTCTCCACTGTTTCTGATTTGTCATGGTGCTTGTCCAACATCCAGTATTGGATGAGCACAAATTTCCTCCAATTGAAAAATGGGAAGACCAAAGCCATTGTCTTCGGACCCGGCCACAAACTCTGTTCCCTAGCCATCGACTCTATCTCTCTCCTTGGCCACGGTCTGAGGCTGAACCAGGCTCTTCGTAACCTCGGCATTCTATTTGACCCTGGGCTGAACTTCCAAACCCCGTATCCTCTCCATCACCAAGACCGCCTACTTCCACCTCTGTAATATCGTCCCTCTCCGCCCCTGCCTCAGCTCATCTGCTGCTGAAACCCTCAGCCTTGTTACCTCCAGCCTCGACTATTCCACTGATATCCTGGCCGGCCTCCCACCTTCCACCCTCCGAAACTTGAGCTCACCCAAAACTCTGCTGCCCGTATCCTAACTCACACCAAGTAAATTGTAAATTGTCTGCTAGTCTCTCCTTCATTGCAGCTTCGTTCTGCTGCAATAGTACATTGCTCTTTCCCTGTCATAAGTTGCAGTGAATTTGCAACCTCACTGTCATTCCAAGTGACCACAAGCTTTCGGAGCGCTGTTCCTTCGTCAGGTGAAGTGATGAGATGAAGAGGTGAAGTGAAGATCTCTTCACTTCACCTGACGAAGGAGCAGCGCTCCGAAAGCTTGTGATTTCAAATAAAACTATTGGACTATAACCTGGTGTTGTGCGACTTCTCACATTTGTCCACCCCAGTCCAACACCGGCATCTCCACATCATTCCAAGTGAGATTGCAATTATACCGACACTTCTGTATCAATGTGATATGGTTTTAGATGTGTATTGATGTCAAAATAACAGTGGAACTCAGGAGCCAGATCTTGATCTGACACCTAAGCATGCAAAAACTAATTAGTGTGAGCACCCTTCCAGGAGGCCGTCTCACACCAATCTGAGTTTGCACTGAGTGCAGCAGAGCTCCAGTCAGTTGTAAAGTTGTATTTCAAATCTTCCAGGCAGTCCAGTAGACGCCACAATTGATGTTAAACTGACTGGTTTTAGTTAGCTGGTTGATCCCTACCTCGCCTCTTAAATAGTATGAACGGACACCGCGCAACAATCGCCAGGCAGGAGGGTTGCCTCCCAGTCGGGGAATACTTCAGCAGCCAGGGGCATTCAGCCTCGGATCTGCGGATAAGCGTTCTCCAAGGCGGCCTTCGAGATACACGACAGCGCAAAATCATAGAGCAGAAACTGATAGCCAAGTTCCGCACTCATGAGGATGGCCTCAATCGCGATATTGGGTTCATGTCACGATACAGAACGTGACTTGACATCATGGCCGGTCTTCCCAGGTGTTTTTTTTTAAAAAGACTAACACAAGAACACAAATTGACAGGATATGCAGCCAGCAGGTGGTTTGACACGTTGGACCCCCTGGGACACATCTCATTGTCTTGGCTGTGCTCTTTGTTGTAGGGAAAAATGTGAATAGATTTTGTCTGTGTTTAAATTGTGAATTCTGGGAGATTCTCTCACTGCTAACTTACCTGACGAAGGAGCGAACTGCTTCGAAAGCTTGTAAAATTAAATAAATCTGTTGGACTATAACCTGGTGTTGTGCGACTTCTTAAATAGTGGCGTGACCTTTGCAATTTTCCAATCCAAAGGCACAGGCCCTGATTTTTACTGCCCCACCTGGTGAAAACTGGGTGGGGGGGGGGGGGGGGAAGGGGGTGGGGGAGGGGTGCCGTTAAAATAATGGGAATCAGTTATCCTCACCGATCCCTCTTCCTTCCCGCCGTGTCCCCTTATTAACCTGCTCTTTTGAGCAGGCGAGCTGGACACCCGCAGGAAGGAAGCGGGGTCCTGTTTTAAATATGCAGATCGGGTCTGATGATGTCATCAGAACTCAATCTGCAATTTCAACCCGAGGCCTGAGCGGGGGGATGAGTGTCGGCTCCTCCGTCAGGTAAAGCCTGCCCCGGAGCTGGATCCTGGGCCAGAAGAGGCCCAGCAGGTAAGTTTTAAATTTATTCTTCAGGTTTCCTTGTGGGCCAGGGGAGGTGGGAGTGCTCCTCCAGGCCTCACAAGGAACCCTTGGGCCTCCATTGCAATGGGCTAAACCCCCCCTCCCTGATTGTGGCCAGACACCCCCTGCCCTGCATCGCAGCAAGAAAGCCCCCTCCCCCCCGAGTGCGGCCAAAACTCCTCCCGCTCCCAATCGCGGCCTCGATCTCTCAGCCTTCCCCAGCCAGGGTATTAAAAGAAGTAGGTGAGGAAATTGTGATGCACTTGGACAAACATGAACTGAGCAGAGAGAGCCAGCGTGGATTTGTAAAGGGTAAGTCATATCTCACGAACCTAGTTGAATTTTTTGAGGAGGTAACTAACATGGTAGATAAGGGAGTGTCTGTGGATGTTCTTTATATGGACTTCCAGAAGGCATTCGACAAGGTTCCACATAAGAGACTGTTAACAAAAATGAGAGCACATGGAATTGGAGGCAATCTACTGACATGGGGAGGGAATTGGTTAGGAGCTAGGAGACAGAGAGTAGGGATAACAGGTATGTACTCAAATTTGCAGGATGTGACTGGTGGTGTGTCCCAAGGATCTGGACTGCAGCCTGTAAGGGGTTTGCGGCGTGCTTGTATCGCAGACGGTGCTGGTGCGGGGTTAGGCCTTCGTTGCCTAATACTACTGCTTGCTCTGGTCTCCGGCCAGCCTTGTTGCAATAAGCACCTGTGAGTGGTTTGACCCACTTGCCCTTACGGTTCTAACACTGGACTTAGGTGCGAGAGCAGTAATGCAGAGAAAAACTCAAATAGACCCGGTTGAATAGTACGAAATGGAAATCTTTATTGCATAGCGTCCAAAATCATGGAAATCTTTATTGCATAGCGTCCAAAATCATGAAGTACATGTCATAGGCACAAATTAACGAGAGTACAAGTATACATACATTCATAAAGCTTGGTCTATGGTAATGAAGAACGCACGGCACATCGTAAAAAGGGGAACACATTATACTTTATCCTTAATAAAACCACCCTCCCCTATCAATACCTACACTACATCTAGATTTGTAGGATCGGGAAACATGCTCACCACTCGTGATACTTCGGAGAATTTTAAAGTGAGGCACTCGGCTCATTTCGCTGCAGCGCCTGACTGTCACGTGTTTGGAGGGGTCTCTGTACCCCACTTGTTTATCTTCGCTGCTGCGGCAAGCAGGCTGGGCTCCCCGTTGTCATGAAGAACTCGACAGCACTCGGGCCCGGCTGTAGAACTCAAAGAAAAGTCTTCCTGTACCAGTTGTCGGTAGAATTCAAAGAAGAGTCTTTGACCGGTTCGTGCAATAACCTGTAGAGTTCAAGAAATGGGTCTTATATTTTCGGGCGCGGTCGGGGTTTACTGACCGCGGCGGCACGTGGATTCTTCTTCTTCTCTTGTCATTTCGTCTTGTCTTGTTGGGCCTTCGGGTCCAAACACCGTTTACCGACTCTCGGGATGGTGCACCCGGTCACTTGCCTTTGTCGAGACGGCTCGTTCCGATTGAGCTCCACCCAACATTCGAATAACCGTCCAGTGCGGCTAAAGTCCAGAGTCAACAGAGTCCAGAGAAACAGAAGGCTGCTCGTCCAGCAGAGCGATACCCGAGGATCAGAATAGGAGAATAAGAGTTCAGCCCGAGTCAAGAGTCAGCAGAGATAAGAGAGCGATGGACATTTGTTCACTATAGTTATAGTGCTGTGTTCCCTTATCTCCCGCCCAAATCTTAATGTTTGTCCTTTGTGAAATATTGGTGCTCAAAACTCCCAGCAAAGATTCTTGTCTTTAACGGGTTTCGGTAGCACCTGAAACTGGCCAACTACCCGTTAATGTTTTCCTCATTGTTGAACCAGCTAGGAGCCTCCCTGGCTGGGTTTTGGGGGCCCCCGAATACTGGTTTAATCACCCGAGAATGGCTCTCTCATTGTAGAGCCGTGGGGGTATTTGTGTATTGATGTGTCTGGATGGGCCTTCGATTGCCCAGTACAATGGTCCTTACTTGTGCATGGAAAACGATTCCAGCATTCATATCTTTTGCTATTGTCACAAATGCAAACAGGTTGCATCCTGTCTTTATCAGTGCTTATCGAGTATGATCCCATCTTATATTGAAATGTTTATTCGAACGCCATCTTGTCTGCCCACTGTACTTCTGGAAGCTTCTGCCATGATGCGCGGCGGCCATTTTACAGGCTTCTGTGTCCTTTATATCATGACAGCATTTCGTTTAAATAAACTGATCAAACGAATCTGCTTCTATCTTGTTATTTCGAATCGCGATAATTGCGAAACTTTACAAGCCTCAGCTTTTCACTATATTCATAAGTGACTTAGATGAAGGAATAGAGAGCTGTATATCCAAGTTTGCTGCTGGCACTAAGTTAAGTGACGCAGTAAATAGTGTAGATAGAAGCAGAAAGTTGCAAACGGATATTGCTAGATTAAGTGAGTGGGCAAAACTGTGGCAGATGGAGTTCAATGTTGGGACATGTGAAGTCATCCACTTTGGACCTAAGAAAGATTGATCAGAGTATGTTATAAATGGTGAGAAGCGAGGAACTGTAAAGGAACAGAGAGACTTAGTGATTCAGGTACAGTAATCACTGAACGCTAGTGAACAGGAACAAAAAAATAATTAAAAAGGCAAATCAAAGTTTGGCCTTTATTGCAAGGGGGCTGAAATACAAAGGGGTGAAAGTTATGTTACAGTTGTATAAAGCGCATATTCAGAGCACGGCATTCAGTTCTGGGCCCCGCACCTCAGGAAGGATATATTGGCCAGGAGGGGGTGCAGCGCAGATTCACCAGAATGATACCGGGCTAAAAGAATTAAATTATGAGGACAGGTTGCATGTTGCGTGTAGTCCCTTGAGTGTAGAAGATTAAGGGGTGATGAGGACTTTGATGCCCCAGGCTGCAGAAGATGGCTGATGGGCATACACAATCAAATGCTTGGTGCACTTTAAGCCTGCACACAATGGCAAGGAACATGGAGTAGTCCAGCACCAACTTAGCACAGGACCTTGTGCAGGACTTCAAGCCCATCTTTTCAAATGTGGAATGGGTGGTCACCTCCATCAGTACACCTGTGGAGCCCACCATGATGCAACGTCTGATGACTAATGTCACAGCTTCCATTGCAGCACAAACAGCTTCCATCGAAGCTCAGACTGCTGCCATTGTGGCTTTGGGTCCCACTGTTGAAAGGGGCTTTCAGGGTATCACAGCAGTCCAGCAATCTGTTCTTCAGCAGATCAGCAGGAGGCGCCACTCCAGGAGAGTGACAGTGGCTTCATGGATCACAAACCTGTTGCCCTCCCTCAGGATGACGGCATTCCGACTCCCACCATTGTCACTCTGCCAGTGCTCTTGCTGTTGACTGTCAGCCCTGGTCCAGACTACTGCAGCCCAGACTAAGATGGTGCAGTCTGAAGCCGGGCCCTCTAGGCCCAGAAATGATTGAGGTCGTTCTTCAAGGCCATATAAAGTCTCCTCAATTGGAGGTGAGCAGACTTCCACCACCCATGCTCTAGCTACTGGAAAAGCACCTCGTAGGAGCACTAGGATAGGCAAAGGCACACAGAAGACAGGCACTAAGGGAAGTGCAAGGTTGATTCGTTTCATTTTGTATGCATTATTTATTGATTAATTTGATAAATTTGGATTTGACTTTGCGTTTGAGGGTTTAATGTCCGCAGTGAACTGAGGGAGCTATCAATGATTGTTGTCAGGAAGAGGACAATGTGATGGTCAGCGAGAGAGGAAAGGTAAAGATGTGGGACTGTTGGTGAATGGGAAGGTATAGTTCAGGTTACTGGTATCATTCATAAATAAGCTGATCATGTATAGCCCTGGCAGGAAGGGGCTGTCTACTTTGTAACCTCTCTTCCTCTTCCTCCTCCTCCTCCACTTTCTCTCCCTCCTCCTTGTGCTCCTGCTCCTCAGCTTGTCACCTGATAGGTGGTGGCAAGGGCTGTTCCCTCATAATGGCCAAGTTGTGCAGCATGAAGCATACTACCAAAAACCTTGATACCCGCTCAGCTGAGTGTTGCAGGGCTCCTCCAGAGCGGTCCAGGCAGCGGAAGCGTTGTTTGAAGACGCCAATGGTTTTGCTCTATAATGTTCCTTATGGCAGCATGGCTGTCATTGTAGGCCTGCTGTGCAGGTGTGCATGGGTTCCTGACCGGAGTCATGAGCCATGTCATGAGGGGTTAATCCTTGTTGCCCAGTAGCCAGCTTTTGACTTGCCATGGTGGTTGGAATACAGAATGAAAGAAACATGACTGCTGCTAGAATAATGGGCATTCACCTCATGATGCGCTGCTTGTGGTTGCAAACCCAGCTGCACATTGATGGAGTGGAATCCCTTTCTGTTAATGAATATGATAGAGTTCAGATGAGGAACATGCAAGGCATTGTGCGTGCAGTCAAAGGCACCCTGCACCATTGGGATGCCTGAAATGCATGCAAAACCTCATGCTCGCTCTTCTTGCTTGTCTCTGGCAAGTGGGAATGAGACGTATATGTTTCTCATTTTATAGAGAGCTTCTGCGACCCCCTTTATACAGCAGCGCACTGCAAACTGTGAGATTTTGCTTGTATCTCCAGTAGCAACCTGAAAGGAGCGAGTCGTATAAAAATTAAAAGCTACGGTCACCTTGAGTGTCCTTGCCCTGCTTTGAGGCTGCAGTTGTGGCTGCAACAGTTGGCAGATTTCAGTGACTACTTCCTTGGTGAAGCGAAGGTGCCTCATACACTGTTCCTTGCTGGAGTAGATGTAAGAGAATTGCTCCCTGAAGACTCTCCGCAGATATGGCCTCCTGCTGAACACGCTGCTCCGGCTTCTCCTCTTCCCTCTTCTAGCAGCTAGTCCTACTCTGTGCGGCCTCCCTTCATTCTTCCAGTCATGCTCAATTCCCAGAGTAAGCCCTACAAGGCCACCCATGTCTGGAAGCAACTTCTTTTACCAGAATATTTTAAATGGCACTAAATGGACTACAAGACCAGCCAGACCACTCCCTGTAGAGTACCTAAACTTTAGCCAAGTCTAGGAAACCTATAAAACCACCTACAATTCAAACCCAGCAATTAACTTGTAAGTACAGCATGATCCCTTTATATAGCGCTGGTTGGGAGGTGGGAGGGGGGGTCTCTCATCCTGTTAAACATCATGTTCAGCTGTGTGAGGTTAAGACAGGACGTTGGCTGGAGTGTGGCATTCCAAAATGGCAATGGGGGGTTCAAATTAGTGTTGCGTACTGATTTGCATCATAATCTGCCTGCTCTGCATGTTGTTGGTGGTCATCAGGCCTGCTTCCCATTGGAAGTGTGTGCATGCATCTTGGTCCCCATTTTGAAACCTTAGGTGGCTGTATAGAGCTTAAAAAATGGGCACTACATGGCTCAATTTAATCCCCATTGTTTTAGAAAACTGTCCCGAATACATTCTGGAAATTCATTGCTTTACTACTTGAGCTGTTCTGCTTCTCTCCATCAGTGTGAAAGTGTAAACTCCCATTATAACTATATATTTTTTGGCACATGCTTCCCTGATCTCTGTATTTATACATGCTCCAACTACATCATTTACTATTAGCAGGTCTATAGACTGCTCCGACCAGAGTCGTACATCTTTAGCAGTTCCTTATCGCTAACGATAGTATTTCCACTGCCCGATCGCCATTACTGAAAACCCGCTTTCTACTGCTGTAATTGTGTCTTTTATCAATATTGCTATTATCCATCCTTACCCAATTTCCTTGACCTTTCTAAAGATCATATAGCCTGGAATATTTAGCTCCCAATCATGCCAAGCTTGTAGCCACATCTCTGCAATGGCTACTACATCTTACCCTTTAAGCTGAATTTGTGCTTCTAACTTACTTGTTTTATTTCTTTTGCTATGTGCCTCTGTGTACAGTACTCTTACTCTACAGTACTCTTATTTGGGTAAGTGTTCCCACCCTGACCATATGTCCTGCTGTCCTTTTTCTCACACTTTTTGTCTTACAGTGTGGATTTTCCCTTCCACTCCAGTGCAGTGCTGAGAGAGTGCTGCACTGTCGGAGGTGCCGTCTTTCGGATGAGACGTTAAACCGAGGCCCCGCCTGCTCTCTCAGGTGGACGTAAAAGATCCCATGGCACTATTTCGAAGAAGAGCAGGGGAGTTATCCTTGGTGTCCTGGACAATATTTCTCCCTCAATCAACATAACAAAAACAGATTATCTGGTCATTTTCACATTGCTGTTTGTGGGAGCTTGCTGTGCGCAAATTGGCTGCCACATTTCCCACATTATAACAGTGACTCAACTTCAAAAGTACTTCATTGGCTGTAAAGCGCTTTGAGACGCCCGGTGGTCATGAAAGGCGCTATAGAAATGCAAGTCTTTCTTTCTTTCTTTCTTTCTTTCTTCCCTAGCTAGTTTAGATCTTCCGCACTGCCCTGTTTACCCTTTCCACAAGGACATGTTTTACCTAAATGTTATGCTGTTTTAACTTCTTCCTTATCCACCATCTTTTAGTCACGTTTCTGCGACTTCTCAAGACACTGTAGGGTTTTGAGAGATTCCTGAGGCTGAATAGCTTTTCAACATAGCTGGTAGAGCGTGGTGACTGAATGCATGTTGGTGACTGAATGCATGTTGGTGACTGAATGCATGTTGGTGACTGAATGCATGTTGGTGACTAGCACACACCTACTGTTCGCACAGCACTTGTAATTTTTTGGGCAGGATTTCTCACCGAAGCCTCAGTTGCAATCCTACTGATGCTCGGAATCTGACAACCCTTGGAACTGTCTCAGCAGTTGCTCCTCTTTGGGCATTAGGAGGAGTTGGTGAAGCAGCATTTGTTTGCCTTGTTTTCCAAGCAAAATTGGGCAAACTATACAACTTTATGGTTGTTATTTTGGACTGGTGTTTGGTATTGTTTTTATTTGGTATTTTGAGTTTTGTCCTCTTCCCTGTCAAATACCAAGCATTCATCCCCCCCTCCAATTTTCTTTTAAGCAACAGGCTTGAACACTATTCTTATGCGATTTATCTCTTGACTAGTGAAACGTGCTGAATCCCTGGAATCTAACGCTGCATTCCTTTGGATAAAGTATACAGTGTTCAATGTATTACTGTATATCTTATGAAGTGAATACCGATAGGAAACAGTCGTATAGTGGTTTAGTTCAACCATTGTGACAGATGAATTAGCAGTAAGTTATAAAGTCTGCTTCATTCGTGGGATAAACAGTTTGTATGCGATGGGCATGAAGTTTTCCAACTTAAAAGATAAGTTTTTTAATAAAGTTTTCCAGCTAAGAAACAATTATTTTTATTTCTTTCACACGTAATTTCACCCACAAAATGGACTGTTGGAAATTACATCTTCAATGCATCAACCTCGCCTGTTGATGAATCCAGTAATGCCTTTTTAATGTACTCATTTATCCATGTTTGACAGAGATTCCTGAAATATGTAGTAACTACACAGCTATAAAATAAAGTCACTTAATCATTGCAAAGCAGCAAAATGGACTTGAAGACATGCCTTGCTGATAATAAATTACAGGGTCAGGTTGAATGAAAGACATAATTGAAGTATTTGATCTAATCTTGCTATTTATTTTTTCTGCCATACTGAACTTTATGATCTTTAAAAATTCTGGAGATTGCATTGATGCATACCACAGTGAACTAACAATAGCATATTTTCTTAAGGTTCAGATTTTCTACTTGCGCATCTCTAGTTGGTGGGGGTGGCAGGGGAGAGGTGGGGGGGGGTGGTGAGGGCAAAGGACTTACAGTTACCACAAAAATGTGCCTCTGACCCTGACTGATCTTCCAGCCTTGGACTCATTAACTTGCTATCCAGTCGCCACTGGGAAGTTTGGAACAAGTGGGGGCAGAGTTTAGTAGTGATAGGCCTTGATGGCCTACCATAACAATATGGGCCGGATTCTGCAGTCAGCAGTTAGCAGTGGATGAATGGCCCTAGCTGTTTGTTACATTTGCACTTGACCACAGACATTTTATGGGCTTTTGCACGTCAACTTCCTGTCAGCTAAACATGCAAAGCCCTCTACAGGACATCTGGGACCTGTATGAATAGGGCAAACAACTGCATATCTCTTAAACCAATCAGATTGAAGAATCGTTAATGAGTAAAAAAAGTAAAAAAAAATTATTTAAATTTTTATTACATCTCCAACAATAATTAAAATCTGAAGGAATGAGACCCCATACTTGTTAATTTTCAGTGCCAGAGAGGTTGTTAGGCAGTAATTAAAACTTATCACCCTGTTAAAATGGTCCTTACACTGGAATGGACAAACCATAACTTTTCTGGTGAGTTTAGTGTGTATATATCAGGTAAGTACAGCAACTTCACGCCGTTCCATGTGTTTCAATGGTGAGTCTCTCGGTGAGATAACTTATCGCGCAGCTTCTGGAGGAGCAGAGCAACTCGGACAGCAACTTCCTGATTTACGCATTTAACTGTGCATGTGTGGTCACTGGAAGTTGCTGTCCAATTTACACGTTAATAACGGTGAGCGCTGTTCGCCTCACCCTTATTTTTAACGCAAAATCCGGCCAATAGTGGTGTTAGCAACTTCCAAGCAGTCGGCATAACATTGACATTTTTTTAATTGACCTGGCCTGTGCAATCATTCACTTGCTTTTTGAATTAAAAAATTAAATACCCTCTCTGTTAACATAACAACACTGGATGCCAGGGACAAACAGGCATCCCTAGTGTCCAGTGTTGCTTGATAGGAAGTATGAAGACTGTTTTCTCTTATCTGCAAATTATTGAAATATGCCTGCCCGTGTATGGGCAGACATATTGAGGGTTGCCGGAAGGCAATCTAATGGGTGGGAAAATGTGTAGGGATGCGCCAGATAACATCCATGTCTGATTTTCTGCCCTGGACCGTTTCAGTTCTGCTCAGAAATGAATGGAGCGAAGATGAAAGATCCAAGCCTATGTGTTTTAGACCAACAGACATTATCTGTTGTAATATTTAACTTTATTTTATTGAAAATTATCTGGAGTTTATTTAATTTAGTGTACTATTACGAGTGCACGTTTTCAAATATCTCTTCATGCGATACTAAGCGGATCAAAATCATTGTGAAATACATTATAATCATTAATGTAAAATAAAACCATAGAGGAATATTTATTCCGACAATAAAATTGCAATGCAATGCATAGAGGCTGATGGTTTCTTTAAAAAATCAAAATGAATTCTTTTGGTAATCGAAGTGAAAGGTGTCAGTGGTGTGGAAGAGAACTTTCACCCACATTTTGTCTCAGGGTCTCGTTAAATAATTCAGGTCAGATACAGTATAGTACTGATGCGTGGTATAAATAGGGAGTATTGTTCTCTCTACTCTGCCCCAACAAGTTTCTTTAACTCCAACCTTGCAAACACCAATGTGACATTTTCTTTTTCCCATACTGGACATCGTGATGGCCTGAGATTGCTAATTTCTTGCCAAATTCTGGGCAGCTCAGTACTGTGGACTTGTGTCTACATAGTACCCTGTAAAGACTACCCACTTCATTTCATTTGCGATTGTTATAATCAGCAAAAACATTAATTTGCTATTACTTTTGCTTCTTGCAAAGTAATTTCCAAAGTGCACCAATGCAAAAATTGTAGTACAACTCAGGAGTTAAATTGGGATTTGATTCTCAACTACACTTGAGCCAGGATGTGTGAGATCACAACTGGTAGGGGGGCTTTGTAGTCAAATTGACTCTCTGTTCGATTGTTTGGCGCTGACACTATATTGGTAAGAGTTATGACTTTATTTGGCACAACCAAGAATTAATACATTACAGTATTTAAGCAGTAGTTTACAAAGTACAATTGAGAATTATATTACCCCGCTGTTCTTTGGGTAGAAGCTGTGACTTCATTCCATGCACCCTCCATTTTCATCCTCGTTCACCCACCTGGTGCCCTCTGTTCAATCCTCTAACCTGCGTTAATTTTGAGTTGCCTACTTATTCCCTGAACTTTCATCCTTCTCTTAGAGTCTTTCTTTCTCACTGGAATATACCTTTGCTGAGAGTTATGAAATATCTCCTTAAATGTTGGCCACTGTTTTTCTACAGTCTTACCCTGTAATATTTTTTCCCAGTCCACCTTAACCAAGTCTGCCTTCATACCTTTGCAATTACCTTTATTTATGTTCAGGACACTAGTTTGAGACCTAGCTTTCTCACCCTCAAACTGAATTTGAAATTCTACCATGCTACGATCACTCTTCCCAAGAGGATCCTTCACATCGAGATCATTAATTAATCCAGCCTCGTTATACATTAGGTGCTGGCTGTAGGGAGAGAGACAATATGAGAGAGTCCAAAGTTAAAGACAGAGGTCCTGTTGTGAAATGAAGTTGACTTGTAGACAGTTGTGGAGTCAGCTTGGAGCATTGACGAGTCCATGTCGTGAGACAGTTGTGGAGGCTGATTGAGTCCAGGAGCTGTTTAATGGGCAAAGTATCAGTGGGCGCAATGCTGGAGGTTGTCGCATCAAAAATTGAGAGCCAAGGAGGCATCGAGAGTCACCCAAGAGCCAACATAGGTTGATTCAGCGGAGGTGAATAGTGCACACCAACACATCCAGTATACCAGCAGAGGGATAAGTGGAGTCAGCGACCACGGAAAGCAAGTGGAAAACGGCAAAGCAAAGTTCATTTGGCAGCAATGGAGCAGAATTCAGAGCAGGATGGGAACAGCTTAGGGCTTGCTCAGCATATGGTGAAAGATTATTGGCAGGGAGCAGAAAACTGAGGGTGCAGAATCAGGCCAAGTACTAGAATTGAGATAGCCTAGCAGAGAATACAGTCTCCATAAGAAGCAACAGTGACAGTGAAGGTTACTTTAAGGTTCAGAAGCCAGCTGAGAAATTGGCTTTGGTCCAAGAGAAATTGGATTTCTATCTAGGACCCAACACAACAACCGATTAAAGCTGAAAAGCTAGCAGTGCATTGAAATACAGTCCTGAAGCTTGGCGGGTAACAGCAGGTGGGGGAGTGGCACCATAAGCTTGAATAGGTTACTTTAAAACTTGAAGTGACTGAGTAACAGAGCCGAGTCTTACAGTGTAGTCCAGTAGAAAATGATGGCAGTGGAACCCAGGAGTCTGGGAAGCCAAGTTTGAGCAGCGATCCAACCATTGAAAAGAACTCAGTGCAAACACAGAACAAACAGGGTCGGGGAATGGGCAGTGGGCTCTGTACAGGTAGCTTTACACTTGTAGCTTGAACTTGTAGTTTGGGCTTAAAAGCACCCACTATAAGGGTCAGGGGATCTTCAGCAGTGGGAGAGAGGAGATAGGGCAAAGGATGGCAATGGATAGAGTTGCAAAGGACAGGGCATCAATTAAGGAGCTGCCAGCCCAGGAGACATCTTGAGGCTGTAATATTTTATATGAATATACAGGAGCAGACAAAAGGGCAAAAACATATACAAGGTCACCTTATATCCGAATCTCCAAAAAACCCCACAGTAATGGTAATTTTCCAATTTTACATTAAGGTTACCAACTCAGGTTGGACATATTCCTGGAGGTTTAATCACATGGCCTTTTGCCTCCAACAGCCCTGTTGGGTCAAGCCCCTCTCCAGAGACTTGAGCACAAAAATCTAGGCTGACATTCCAGTGCTGAGGGAGCACTGCACTGTCGGAGATCCCGTATTTCGGATGAGACGTTAAACCGAGGCCCCACCTGCTATCTCAGGTGGACATAAAAGATCCCATGGCACTATTTCGAAGAAGAGCAGGGGAGTTATCCCCAGTGTCCTGGCCAATATTTATCCCTCGATCAACATAACAAAAACAGATTATCTGGTCGTTATCACATTGCTGTTTGTGGGAGCTTGCTGTGCGCAAATTGGCTGCCGCGTTTCCTACACTACAACAGTGACTACACTTCAAAAAATACTTCATTGGCTGTAAAGCGCTTAGGGACGTCCGGTGCTCGTGAAATGCGCGATATAAATGCAAGTATTTCTTTCTTTCAAACAGCCCTTTTTTGCATCTCCAATATTTATCTCCAATAACTAATAAATGAAGTGTTCAATGAAAATGAAAAAAAACACAATATTTTTTATTGGCCCTATGATTTTTCTCCTGGGTGGCTCGCAGCAGTGTCCAGGAGATTAGTCTTTAGTTCCTGGAGACTCCAGGGCAATCCTGGAGGGTTGGCAACCCTGCTTCACATTCCCACATGGGGATAGGACAGGAAAGTGGAGTTGATGTCGAAGTTCAGCCATGATCATATTGAATGGCGGAGCAGGCTCGAGGGGCCGTATGACCTACTCCTGCTCCTATTTCTTATGTTGTTAAGAGGAAGTCTTATCTGCCAGAAACACATGTAGGAAATTCAGGAACGTGCTGTGCGCACTTGGCTGACCAGTAATTTAAAGAGCTGGAAAATCACATGCAGCTCGTTCCTGAATTATCAATATGAACCGCCAGTGGATGAAGCTCCCACCAGGAGCCTGAAGTTGGAAAAATTACCCCTATTCCATAATACGTTGATTAGAAATGCAGAGGTAATAATCTATGGATCTGAAGGGATAATTACAAGTCCTAGCCCTTTCGGACTACCCCAGATCAGACGTATTCCCCAGACGTTCACCTTCCACTAAAGTTAGAGATAGCTGAATCCCATAAGACGCTTAATTGGGTCTAAAGGTCAGACTATCTCTCCCTAAAGGAAAGACACGGTCTGAAGATGTTCCCGTCCTCCGGATAGTACTTTTAATAAGTTTAACTAGACTGTAACCTTCCGGATATTATGAGGGTCCGGAATACCCCCCAGAATTCTGCAACTCCTTTGAGTATACAGAAATTGAGTTCGCGAGTTTATACAGAAATACTCTGGGAGACAATTCTAAAAATATGTAGATTTATTAAAGAACCGACATTTAGTTAACAGTTGATAAGTCAATCGTGCCTTTAATAGTTCAAAATATAAATAGCTTACATTTTCTTATTCTCAGAGATCCTTATTCTCAAATCTTAACTTCGTTACATTTCCACACTTCTACTTATTTCTTAATCCAGAATATCCACCAAAATCAAATACCTTGATTACCCGAGACTCAAAGTTAAAAACTTACAGAGCGTGCCTGTGAAGTTGAGAAATGCTTGCGCCATTCAGCGACTTCTGACTTTTCATCTGAAAAGCTCTTATTTTTATATCTTTTTTTGGTGGTTTATCCTTTGAAGTTTTCCTGCTGATGTAAGCTGACTTTCTTCTATTCTTTACTGTCATTTCAGCTGTTGCTACCAGACTTGTGTCTCTACCTTTAGGTGTTTCAAAAACTTATCATTTTTATGGTTATTATTGATTTATCTATTTAATGCTATTCTTAGGAAGTCTTTCTATTGAATTTCTAATATCACTTAACTACTTATAAGCCAGACATCGTGTCTCCTAACTATTCCATTTTCAATACAAACACAATGTAATAGCTTGGTGTCATCTATTGATATTATATTTTCAAAGCCTTCCTATTTGTACCTTTTACAACTTGTAAACACTTCATCTAGGGTGTTCCATGCATTTCGTATTTACTTCAATTGGTTATATTAAGAACCGTGTCTCCTGTTTCTAAGTTTAACATAAAACTATTTTACGGCAGGTATTTCTTTTACTTGATGTCATTTTTTCAAAGGCACTTGGTTTTTTTAATGTTCTGTGCTCCTGTTCGACGTGTTAGATTTTGACACTTTACTTGGGTCATTCCATTGTGTTGGTTCCAATGTTCAGACATAGAGGAACCTCCAGCCTACTGTTTCAATAGGGCCATGTCTTTGTATTTACAAACATTTCCCATTTCAAAGCTTGTGATGTTTACACTTTGTTAACAACTGATCTTTATCTCAGAAGCCTGTATTTCTGTTTTACGGCTTGTGTCGTTGAGGCTTTTAGATTTTTAACCCCAGTTTGTCATGTTTTAATATTATCAAATCTGTTTATAGGATGATGTATTTCTTAGAATATGGCTATTTCCTTCACAGATCAATATATGTTTGTTAGATTTATAGCAGCCTACTTAAAAGCCTCATAACAGCTGCTTGAATCCTATTGTTAGTGCAAGTAGCCTTCAAATTAAAAAAAACACTGGGTAGAAATTGAACCTCGTTGCGCCTGTGTACCTCCTTTAGGTGCTCTTATGGTACGGAACATTATAAGCATGAGCTTTTAACTCACTACTGGCACAAGCAGCCTCAAGGTTTAATAATTCATGAAACTTACAGTGACTGAACAAGGCACCGCACTCCAGAGAGGTTCAGAGCAGGTTCAGGAGTACGTGATGTGCCCTTACATGCCATCTAATTTAAAGCGACCATTTTAGGAATTTCAATTTGGTGGCACAGTACTGAATGGGGGAAATATGTGGATCAAATTGATGGTATTAAATTCACATTCTAATAAAGCTGTACGTACATTTTGGAAAAGCTGACCTTCGTTCCATTATTAGTGCAAGCAGCTTCAGAGTTGTCTCTCGCTCAAGAAATATACTGTAATTGGAGAAGTTCTCTTTTGATGTGTGCTTTCATGCAAATAAATAACACACATTTAGGTTGTTGAATTACTTAAAGCTGGAATTCCTACCAAGGTGATTTTCTGAAGAATCTGTGCATTTCCAGCCACATTAACAAATTCATTCTACCTGCAGTGCTGGCAGTTCTCAGATTAAAAAAACAAAACATGCTTTGATAATTTTTTAACAAACGTCCTTTGGCCCTCTCATGACATGCAACATCCCTTGAATAAAACATTGCGTAAGTGACTAGCTCCCCTGCCGCAATGCAAGCAGCTGTGCAGGACCAATCTAGACATATTCACCTGCTGATCTCTCCTCCCTCAGCAGTAACGACTGTCTCCCATCCCAATGATCTGGCTGAGTGCAGGAACCGGACGTATCTTTGTTTCATCCATGGCATTAAGTTAAACTCTACTCCAAAAAAGTGACACAACTTCAGATGCGTGTGGCATACAATTTTCAAATTCTAGTGTTGCTGAAGTTATTAATTATACAATAAATACACATTGTGCTAAGATTGATCAATACTAAGGAGGCTGTGGTAATTAATCATACCCAATATATTTGGGGACTGTGAGTTGAAGCATAAGCTCACTGCACCAGTAATTTTCTTAGGGGGCGAAATTTCCCCAGAGGGCCACTTGGGGCGCTGACTGCAATATGTTTGTAAAGTTAGTGCCCGCCGCTAATGATTCTGAGCCTCACCTAAATTCCCTGACATTGCCCCAGGAAGGGAGAGGGGCGCTAAATCAAGCGCTAATATCCTCAGTGGGGCGCTACAGGGGCGCTAACACCAGAGCGCTGCCGAATTTCAGGTGAGTTCCAAACAGATTTGATCATTCGCACTCCTTCTTTCCAGCTCTTAAATGAAAGGTTCGATCATTCACCAGATGCTCATTTGCAGCTTTGCTTGCTTCGAGGAGAACAAGCACATAGTGCAGACCCTTTTCATTGCTCTGAGAAGAACTGCCTAATAGCCAACACCATCTATGGCTCAAGCCACAGGTAGAGAGCGAGCTACTCGCTTTACCAACGTTGTGATGGAGACATCGGTTGCTGGCTTCCAATCTCAGACTGCTCTCATGCACTCCCAGCTGGATGCCACGCAAGCTCTGACCGCTGCCATCGTAGCTGGGTCCAGCACAGTGCACCGGTGTCGCAGCAGCCCACCGACCTGTGCTCCAGCAGATTGGTGGGGATCCTGGGCTGCTGTCCCGGGAGAATGCCAGCGGGTCAGTGGAGCAGGAAGCTGCTGTTCTCTCTCAGGATGTCAGCATTCCTGATCCCACCACTGCCACTCCGCCATTGCACTTGGCGATGCCGGTCATCCAGCCAGCCCTGACTGCCGCCGCCCAGCCTGAGTTGGTGCAGTGTACAGCCGGGCCTTCCAGGCACACAGCTGGTGTAGAACATCCAGCACGGCCATCTGTAGTATCTGCCACCGACACTCAGCAGCCTCACACCAGCCGTTCTGGAGCCACTGAGGAGACACTACGTAGGAGCACTAGACTAGTTAAAGGGACTGTAAAGAGGGGAGGTAAGGGTTTGCACAAGGGTGAGTAGTCAATGGTGATGATGTATGTATGTGTAGATGGGATTATGATAAATTTATTATTGTATTGTTGCACATTTGGTGCAGTTTCTCATTTCAGTTTTGGGGTCAGCAATGGATTGACAAATTGCTGGCACGATAGTGACATGCTCAGCAACCAGCAATTTAAAGCATATTTAATTGTTTTAAGTGGATCTAACAAATTACATACTAATGTTGTGAAAGAGTGCCCAGCTGATTAAGCACAGAAGTCTGCACATGAGGTTCTTCCCAAACTGAAGAGGTAAAACTGTAACAAAATCATAAAGGCAAGGCAATAGCAAAATACTACGGACGCTGGAAATCTGAAACAACAACAGATGAAGGGTCATCGACCTGAAACGTTAACTCTGTTTCTCTCTCCATGATGCTGCCTGACCTGTTGAGTGTTTCCAGCATTTCTGTTGTTGTTTCATAAAGGCAAGGTATGAGAGTAGGGGCAGGACAGTGTCCTTCAGCATAGTCTTCTTTCACTTTTGAACCTGGGTTTAACTCCAACTCAGATAAATCAGCCTCTTTTGGATGTAACGATCACACATGAAATGAGTTTGGAATGTCCTAACTTTTAAGCCTTCCAACTTCATGCCCCGTTTCCACCTCAGCCGCGTCATAAAGTAGATCAAATAGACAATGATAGTGTGGGTTTTACACATGTGCAAAAATATGATGTAATTGTGCGTAAAATGTCTGATCAGAACAAAAAAAATCACAAAAACCTCATATGCAGCAAAATCTGGATGAAGCATTAAGATAAAGAAGGCTAAGAGGAGATTTGATGGAGGTGTCTAAAATCATGAAGGGTTTAGATAGAGTAAATAAAGAGAGACTGCTTCCAGTGGCTGAAGGGTCGATAACCAGAGGGCACAGATTTAAGGTGACTGGCAAAAGAACCAGAGGCAACAGGAGGAAAAACTATTTTACGCAACGAGTGGTTAGGATTTGCAAAGCGCTGCCTGATAGGGTGGTGGAACAGAGTCATTAGTATCCTTCAAAAGGGAATTGGATAAATATTTGAAGGAGAAAAAAATGCAGGGATATAGCGGGGGGAGTGGGGAGAGGGACTAACTGGATCGCTCTTTGAAAGAGCCGGCGCAGACTCGATGGGCTGAATGGCCTCCTTCTGTGCTGAACTGTTCTATGATTCTATGAAAGCACTGAGTGTTATACAGAAATGAGGTAGTGGTAATTAAATCAAAGCAGCATGAATCTCCATTATTGAAGTACCGGTTGTGTTTCTTGTTGCTGAATAATTAAAAAAAATATATATTTGTTCCTCATATTTCTCAACTGCAACAGCTAATACTATAACTAAAAAAAATTGCACATGCTGGAAATCTGGGATGAATCCAGGTTCATCAACATCTGTAAAGAGAAAAACAGGTTAACTTTTCAGGCACTGACCTTTCATTGAAACTGAAGCTGGGTGATCTCAAGATCACAAGTTAATTACACACGAGGAAGGCCATTAGACCCATCTTACTTCAGTCATCCAAAGAGGTCCCCCCAAATAAAGTATCAATTAGTTTTTAAATGACTCCAGGATTTTTGCCTCCACTGCTCTATCTGAGAGCCCATTCCATTTGCTGATCACTTCTTGTGTGAACCAAGTATTTCCTGATATCAGTCTTAAATTTGTCTTTTGCTATTTTGAGCATGTGTCCTCCTGACATACTCCTGGAACTTAATGTGAAGATATTTTTTTGCATTTACATTTTCCTTGCTGTTTAGTGTCTCATTTACCTCTAGAAAATCACATCCAGAATCCTCCTTTCAAAACTGAAAAGCCTGAGGGGATAAATGGGTTAGCCCCTGATAACGGGCACAGCGATCGCGATGAGCGGTTACCCCGCACCCGTTCAGTGTAATGCTGCAAGAAGCATGTCAACTTCGTTCTGCCTGCTCATTATCATGATTGCTGCTTGCAATCAGAGCTCCCTGCACTGGTCATTGGCTGCACACATCTGGAGTCATACCTAGCACAAAGGAAGATGGTTGTTGTGGTTGAAGGTCAATCATCACAGCTCCAGGACATCGCTGCAGGAGTTCCTCAGGGCGGTGTCCTAGGCCCAACCATCTTCAGCTGCTTCATCAATGACCTTCCCTCCAATATAAGGTCAGAAATGGGGATGTTCGCTGATGACTGCACAGTGTTCAGCGCCATTCACAACTCCTCAGATAATGAAGCAGTCCATGCCCGCATGCAACAAGACCTGGACGACATTCAGGCTTGGGCTGATAAGTGGCAGGTAACATTCGCACCACACAAGTGCCAGGCAATGACTATCTCCAACAAGCGAGAGTCTAACCACCGCCCCATGACAGTCAATGGCATTACCATTGCCGAATCCCCCACCATCAACATCCTGGGGGTCACCATTGACCAGAAACTTAACTGGACCAGCCACATAAATACTGTGGCTACAAGAGCAGGTTAGAGGCTAGGTATTCTGCGGCAAGTGTTTCACCTCCTGACTCCCCAAAGCCTTTCCACCATCTACAAGGCACAAGTAAGGAGTGTGATGGAATACTCTCTACTTGCCTGGATGAGTGCAGCTCCAACAACACTCAAGAAGCTCGACACCATCCAGGACAAAGCAGCCCGCTTGATTGGCACCCCATCCACCACCTTAAACATTCACTCCCTCCACCACTGGCGTACCGTGGCTGCAGTGTATACCATCTACATGATGCACTGCAGCAACTCACCAAGGCTTTTTCGGCAGCACATCCCAAACCCATGACCTCTTCCACCTAGAAGGACAAGTGGCAGGAGGCGCATAGGAACACCACCACCTCCAAGTTCCCCTCCAAGCCACACACCATCCTGACTTAGAAGTATATTGCCGATCCTTCATCGTCGCTGGGTCAAAATCTTGGAACTCCCTCCCTAACAGCAGTGTGGGAGTATCTTCACCACACGGACTGCAGCGGTTGAAGAAGGCGGCTCACCACCACTTTCTCAAGGGCAATTAGGGATGGGCAATAAATGCTGGCCTTGCCAGTGATGCCCACATCCCATGAATGAATTTAAAAAAATCAGCAGGGGGCCTTTATATCGTGCGTGGCTAAAGCTAGCCTGCACCTCTTAAAGGGGAGTCATTTTACAAGTGAGACTGATGGGAAAGAGTGAAGAATGGCTGACCATGGGAGAGAGCAGGCATCAAGGTTTTCAGACGCTGCAGTGGAGGTCTTGGTTGAAGAGGTGGAAAGGAGGGAGGTCCTGTACCCTCAGGGAGGCCAGAGGTCCTCCAGACACATGGTCAGACAGCAGTGGCAAGAGATTAATATTTTACGTTTTGAAAAGACTGGCAGAATGGAAAAGTAGGGGGGTAGTCCTAATAATAAAGGTTGACATAATGACAGTAGTGAGAAAGGATCTTGGCTCAGAAGGTCAAGAAGTAGAATCAGCATGGTTGGAGATAAGAAATAACAAGGGGCAGAAATCACTGGTGGAAGTAGTTTATAGGCCCCCAAACAGTAGCTATACCATTGGAATCAGCAAATAATAGAAGCATGTAACAAAGGTAAAACAATAATCAGGGAGACTTTAATCTTCATATAGACTGGGCAAATCAAATTGGCAAAGGTAGTCTGGAGGACGAGTTCATGGAATGCATTTGAGACAGTTTCCTAGAATAATACCTCGAGGGTAATAATCTCTGGATTACTACCTGAGCCACGAGCAAATTTGGCTAGGGTAAATAAAATCAGGGAGTTGAATGCGTGGCTCAAAGACTGGTGTGGGAAAAATGGGTTTTGCTTCTTGGGACACTGGCACCAGTACTGGGGCAGGAGAGAGCTGTTCCGTTGGGACGGACTTCACTTGGCCAGTGCTGGGACTAGTGTCCTGGCGAATCGAATAACTAGGGCTGTGGAGAGGGCTTTAAACTAATTAGTGGGGGGGAGGTTTCAAGAGAGCAAAAAATAAAAATGACAACAGAGAGGGTCATAGACATAGGTAGCAGTAGGGGAATCACAAATCAGAGCGTGGCAGGAAGGGACAGAGTGTGTGGAGTAAAAGGTAAACTGGTAAAAAGTGAAAAAGCAGGAACTAAGTGCCACAAAGCATATTTGAAAGTTCTCTATCTGAATGCACGTAGCATTCGTAACAAAATAGACGAGTTAATGGCACAAATAACTACATATGGTTATGATATTGTGGCCATTACAGAAACATGGCTGCAGGGTGACAATGCCTGGGAATTAAACATACCAGGTTATTTAACGATCAGGAAGGACAGGCAGGAAGGAAGGGGAGGTGGGGTGGCTATGTTAATAAAGGAAGGAATCACTGTAATACAGAGTAATGATATTGGGTCAAAAAATCATGATAATGAAACAGTTTGGGTGGAGATAAGGAATAATAAGGGGAAAAAAACATTAGTGGGCGTAGTCTATAGGCCTCCGAACAGTTGCAACTCTATTGGACGGAGTATCAATCAGGAAATAGTTGAGGCATGTAATAAGGGAACATCTATAATTATGGGGGATTTTAACTATCATATTAATTGGACAAATCAAATGGGGCAGGGCTGCCTTGAGGATGAGTTCATTGAGTGTATTAGGGATGGGTTTCTTGAGCAGTATGTAACTGAACCGACCAGGGGGCAAGCAACCTTAGATCTGGTCCTGTGTAACGAGACAGGATTAATTAAAAATGTCCTAGTAAAGGATCCCCTTGGAATGAGTGACCATAACATGGTTGAATTCCATATTCAATTAGAGGGTGAGAAGGTTGGATCTCAAACAAGCGTGCTAAGCTTGAATAAAGGAGACTATGAAGGTATGCGAGCGGAATTGAGTAGAGTGGATTGGGAAAATAGATTAAAGGGTAAGACGACACATGATCAGTGGTGTACATTCAAGGAGTTATTTTACAACTTCCAAAAAAAATATATTCCACTGAAAAGAAAAGGGTGTAAAAGAAAGGACAGTCATCCGTGGCTAAGTAAAGAAATTAAGGATAGTATTCGACTAAAAACAAGGGCATATAAGGTAGCGAAATCTAGTGGGAGGACAGAGGATTGGGAAAACTTTAAAAGGCAGCAAAAAATAACAAAAAGATTGATTAAGAAAGGGAAGATAGATTATGAAAGTAAATTAGCAAAAAATATAAAAACAGATAGTAAGAGTTTTTATAGTTATATAAAAAGAAAAAGGGTGGCTAAAGTAAATGTTGGTCCCTTAGAGGATGAGACCGGGAAATTAATGGTGGGAAATATGGAGATGGCAAAAACACTGAATGAATATTTTGTATCAGTCTTTACAGTAGAGGACACTAAGAATATCCCAACACTGGACAAACAGGGGGCTATAGGGGGAGAGGAGCTAAACACGATCAAAATCACTAAGGAAGTGGTACTCGGTAAAATAATGGGACTCAAGGCGGATAAATCACCTGGACCTGATGGCTTACATCCTAGAGTCTTGAAGGAAGTGGCGGTAGGGATTGTAGATGCATTGGTAATAATTTTTCAAAACTCCCTGGATTCCGCTAAGGTCCCGGCAGACTGGAAAACTGCTAATGTAACACCCTTATTTAAAAAGGGCAGTAGACAGAAGGCTGGTAACTATAGACCGGTTAGCCTAACATCTGTGGTAGGTAAAATTTTGGAGTCCATTATTAAGGAAACAGTAACAGGACATTTGGATAATCATAATTTAATAGGACAAAGTCAGCATGGTTTTACGAAGGGGAAGTCATGTTTGACAAATTTGCTGGAGTTCTTTGAGGAAGTAACATATAGAGTGGATAAAGGGGAACCAGTGGACGTAGTGTATTTAGACTTCCAAAAGGCATTTGACAAGGTGCCACACAAAAGATTATTGCTTAAGGTAAAAAATCACGGGATTGGGGGTAATATTCTGGCATGGATAGAGGATTGGCTATCTAACAGAAAGCAAAGAGTTGGGATAAATGGTTCATTCTCAGACTGGCAATCAGTAACTAGTGGTGTTCCACAGGGGTCAGTGCTGGGTCCCCAACTCTTCACAATCTATATTAACGATTTGGAGGAAGGGACCAAGTGTAACATATCAAAATTTGCAGATGATACAAAGATGGGAGGGAAAGTAGTGAGTGAGGAGGACATAAAAAACCTGCAAGGGGACATAGACAGGCTAAGTAAGTGGGCAGAGATTTGGCAGATGGAATACAACACTGGAAAGTGTGAGGTGATGCACTTTGGCAGGAAAAATCCTAGAGCAATTTATTATCTTAATGGCAAGAAACTGGAGAGTACTGAAGTGCAAAGGGATCTGGGGGTCCTGGTGCACGAAACTCAAAAGGTTAGTATGCAGGTGCAGCAAGTGATTAAGAAGGCAAATGGAATGTTGGCTTTCATTGCTAGGGGGATAGAATATAAAAATAGGGAGGTATTGCTTCAGTTGTACAAGGTATTGGTGAGACCGCACCTGGAATACTGCATACAGTTTTGGTGTCCTTACTTAAGGAAAGACATCCTTGCTCTCGAGGCAGTGCAAAAAAGGTTCACTCGGTTAATCCCGGGGATGAGGGGGTGGTCATATGAGGAGAGGTTGGGTAGATTGGGACTCTACTCATTGGAGTTCAGAAGAATGAGAGGCGATCTTATTGAAACATATAAGATTGTGAAGGGGTTGGATCGGGTGGATGCGGGGAGGATGTTCCCGATGACGGGTGAGACGAGAACTAGGGGACATAGTCTTAGAATAAGGGGCTGCTCTTTCAAAACTGAGATGAGGAGGAACTACTTCACTCAGAGGGTGGTAGGTCCATGGAATATGCTGCCACAAAAAGCTGTAGAAGCTACAACATTAATTAAATTTAAAACAGAAATAGACAGTTTCCTAGAAGTAAAGGGCATTAAGGGTTACGGGGAGCGGGCAGGAATTTGGACATGAGTCTAGGTTCGGATCGGTCATGGCCCTGTGGGTAGTGGAGCGGGCCCAGGGACTGTGTAGCCTGATTCTGCTCCTATTTCGTGTGTGCAATTCTGTTAGATGCAGGAGATGGTTCTGTGATAGATAGTAGATTGGTGGTTAGGATCAGATCAGCCATGATCTTATTGAATGGCGGAGCAGGCTCGAGGGGCCGATTGGCCTACTCCTGCTCCTATTTCTTATGTTCTTATGTTCTTATCATGGAACCAACCAGGGAACAGGCTATTTTAGATCTTGTATTATAATGAGACAGGGTTAATTAGTAATCTCATTGTAAAGGAACCTCTGGGGAAGAGTGATCATAATATGCTAGAATTTCAGATTGAGTTTGAGAGTGAAATACTAAAATCCGAAACAAGAGTCTTAAAATTAAATAAAGCCAATTACATAGGTATGAGGGGCGAGTTGGCTAAGGTAGATTGGGAAATTAGATTAAAAGGTATGACAGTATATAAGCAGTGGCAAACATTTAAAGAATTATTCCAAAATTCTCAGCGAATATTCATTCCATTGAGAAATAAAAACTCCATGGGAAAAGTGATCCATCCATGGCTAACTAAAGAAGTTAAGGATAGTATTAGATTAAAAGAAGAGGCTTATGATGTTGCAAAGAATAGTAGTAAACCTGAGGATTGGGAGAGCTTTAGAAACCAGCAAAGGATGACCAAAAAATTGATAAAAAGGGAGAAAATAGAATGAGAGTAAACTAGCAAGAAATATAAAAACAGATTGTAAGAGCTTCTACAAGTCATTAAAAAGGAAAAGAATAGCAAAAGTAAGTGTTGGTCCCTTAGATGCTGAGACAGGTGAAATTATAATGGGGAATAAGGAAATGGCAGAGACTTTAAACAAATATTTTGTATCTGTCTTCACAGTAGAAGACACAAAAAGCATACCAAAAATAGTGGGGAACCAAGGAGCTAATAAGAGTAAGGAGCTTAAAATAATTAATATCAGTAGAGAAAAAGTACTTGAGTAACTAATCGGACTAAAAGCCAACAAATCCCCTGGACCTGATGGCCTACATCCTAGGGTTATAAAAGAGGTGGCTGCAGAGATAGTGGAAGTATTGGTTGTGATCTTCCAAAATTCCCTAGATTCTGGAACAGTCCCAGTGGATTGGAAAGTAGCAAATGTAATCCCGTTATTCAAGAAAGGAGGGAGAGAGAAAACGGGGAACTACAGGCCAGTTAGCCTGACATCAGTCATCGGGAAAATATTGGAATCCATTCGCAAGGAAGTGGTAACAGAGCAGTTAGAAAATCATAATATGATTAGGCAGAGTCAACATGGCTTTATGAAAGGCAAATTGTGTTTAACAAATTTATTAGAGTTTTTTGTGGATGTAACTAGCAGGGTAGATATAGGGAAACCAGTGGATGTAGTATATTTGGATTTCCAAAAGGCATTTGATAAGGTGCCACATATAAGGCTGCTACACAAGATAAGGGCTCATGGAGTTGGGGGTAATATATTAGCATGGATAGAGGATTGGTTAACGGACAGAAAACAGAGAGTACGGATAAATGGGTCATTTTCCGGTTGGCAGGCTGTAACTAGTGGGGTGCCACAAGGATCAGTGCTTTGGCCTCAGCTATTTACTATCTATATTAATGACTTAGATGAAGGGACCGAGTGTAATGTATCCAATTTTGCTGATGATACAAAGCTAGGTGGGAAAGTAAGCTGTGAGGAGGACACAAAGAGCCTGCAAAGTGAGTGGGCAATAACGTGGCAGATGGAGTATGATGTGGGAAATGTGAGGTTCTTCAATTTGGTAGGAAGAATAGAAAAGCAGAATATTTGTTAAATGGTGAGAAACTATTAAATGTTGGTGTTCAGAGAGATTTAGGTGTCCTCGTACAGGAAACGTGAAGAGTTAGCATGTAGGTACAGCAAGCAATTAGGAAGGCAAATAGCATGTTGGCCTTTATTGCAAGGGAGTTGGAGTACAAGAGTAAGGAAGTCTTACTACAATTGTACAGGGCATTGGTGAGACCACACCTGCAGTACTGTGCACAGTTTTGGTCTCCTTATGAGGAAGGACATACTTGCCTTAGAGGCGGTGCAATGAAGGTTCACTAGATTGATCCCTGGGATGAGAGGATTGTCCTATGAGGAGAGATTGAGTGGATTGGGCCTATACTCTCTGGGGTTTAGAAGAATGAGTGGTGATCTCATTTGAAAAGTATAATATACTGAGGGGGATTGACAGGGTAAATGCTTAGAGATTATTTCCCCTGGCTGGAGAGTCTAGAACTAAGGGGCATAATCTCAGGATAAGGGGTCGACTGACATGAGGAGGAATTTCTTCACTCAGAGGGTTGTGAATCTTTGGAATTCTCTATCTCACAGGGCTGTGGATGCTGAGTCATTGAGTAAATTCAAGGCTGCGATAGATAGCTTTTTGAACTCTAGGGGAATCGAGGGATATGGGGATCGGGCAGGAACGTGGATTTGTGGTCGAAGATCAGCCATGATCTTATTAAATGTTGGAGCAGGCTCAAAGGGCCGTATGGCCTACTCCTGCTCCTAATTCTGATTCTGTTCTTATAGCGGAGGAGGCCAATGCCATGAGTATAGCTCCAAGAACATGGATGCAGTTCAGGAAGAAGTTTAATGATCTCACAAGAGTGGTCAAGGTCAGTAAATGCATCTTCAAATGCCATATTCTACCAACTGCACCACTGGCCTTAACCACTGCTCCATCACTCACCTACCAACAATCTCTATCAATCAGATCTCATACCTAACATTCAGATGCTTCACCTCACCTATGCACACTTAGCACTGTTGCAAGCCTCAAACCGACATCTCACAGCTTGCACACATTGGAAGCTGAGAGGTGTGCCTGTATGTCCTAATCCCCATGGAGGAGACAGTGCTGGCCATTATGGAAAGGGCCATTGCTGAGGACTCAGCTGAGGACTTCGAATACCCAGGCTACAGAAGAAGGTTGATGGGTGTACATACCTAAATGCTTGGTGCATTGGGAAGCCTGCCAGAAAGCTTGCGTTCAATATCAAGGAACACGGAGGAGTCCAGCATCAACTTGGCACAGGGCTTTGCGCAGTGCTTGGAGCCCATCCTTTCCAACATGGAAAGGGTGGCTGTCTTCAGCAGCACACCTGTGGACCCAACCATGATGCAGCCTCTGATGGCCAATGTCTCAGCTTCCATTGCAGCACAAGCACAAGCCACCCAACGTCTGAGTGCTGCAGTGGAAGCTCAGACTGGTGTCATGCAATCATAGCTTGCAAGTTCAGACTGCCGCCATCATGGCTCCGGAAACCACTGTTCAAAGCAGCTTCCAGAGCGTCACAGCATGAATGCATGATGATTGCTGCCAGGATACCGGGCATTGACTAGCATGATGCGCGGCCCGTGGTCACACACCAACTGCATGTTGAGGGAGTGGAATCCCTTTCGGTTCATGAAAATGGCAGAGTTGACATGCGGCGCTGCAAAGCAATGTACGTGCAGTCAATGGCACCCTGCACCATGGGGTAGCCTGCAATCCATGCAAACCCTTGTGCTCGCTCTGCCTGCTTCTCTCTGGCAAGAGGGAATGAATGAAGTTATCTCTTTTTGCATAGAGAGCCTCAGTGACCTCCCTTGTGCAGCAGTGCACTGCAAACTGTGAGATGTTGCTTATATCTCAGCAGCAACCTGGAAGGAGCCAGACACATAAAAGTTCAAAGCCACAGTCATGTTGACAGCCACAGGCAATGCGATCCTTGCACTGCTCTAGGGTTGGAGTTATGGCTGTAGCAGGTGACAAATTTCAGTTTTGGGGAAGTGTAAACATCTCAAGCATTGGCCGTGGCTGAAGTTGAGTTAGGAGAATTGCTCCCTGAACACCCTCTGCGAATATGGCCTCCTGCTGAGAGCCCTTCTGTCTCTCCTCCTCCCTCTTCCAGCAGCTTGTCCTGCTCTGTGTGGCCTCTACTCATTCTCCCAGTCATGCTCAATGCCAAGAGGAAGGTCTACTAGTCAACCCATGCCTGGTAGCAATTGGTCTGTGCAGAAGCCTTTAAACCAGCAAAAAGGTACTTCAGCATTTGCCACACCACTCCTTGTAGACTATTGAAACTTTAACCAACTATAGAAAGCACCCAAAACTTGTAGAATTGCATCAATAGCCAGAAGAACTAAACCAGCAACTAACCTGTAAGTAGTTGATGATCCCTTTAAATAGCGCAGTGGAGGGGGGAGGGGGGGGGGGGGTCCTTCATGCTGCTTAACATTGTGTTCCCCGCTTTTTGTCCTAACCCTGTAAGTTCCCCATTCTCAAGCAACTGTCCAACTCCCTTTTAAAATTATTTATGAAATCAGCTTCCACCATCTTTTCAAGTAGAGCATTCCAGATCCTGACAACTCTCTGAATGGAAAAAATTCTCCTCATCTCCCCTCTAGATCTTTTGCCAATGATTTTAAATCTATGGCCTCTGGTTATTGACCCACTCAGCAGGGGGAATAGTTTTTCTCTGTCTACTCTATCAAAACCTCTCATCATCTTGAAAACCTCTATTAGGTCACCTCTTAACCTTCTCTGTTCCAGGGAGAACAGTCCTAACCTTTCCAACCTCTCCTCATAACTGAAGTCTCTCATCCCCGGTAACATCCTGGTAAGCCTCCTCTGTACTCTTTCTAAGGCCTTTACAACTTTCCTGAAGCGTGGTGCCCAGAATTGTCCACAATTTTTCTCGCCCTGAATATGTAGGTAAGGACCGACGACCAATTTCTGATGATCCTTGGGCCTCTTGGTTCGGGCACGGCAAATCAGGGCTCAAAAACAGCCCCAGACCAAAAGCTATCCCAGGAAGTTTTCGCTGATCGGAATTGCTGCTGGTGCCTTCACCAGTCCACTAAACCCCTGGAATATTACCTGGTGAGGTAAGAACTAGGAGTAGGCAGGTGCTGCTGGTTGCCTGATTGCTGCAGGGAGTTGGAGTGAGCTTGTAAAAAGTTGGTGGTGTTTTTTTTCAGGTTTTAGGGCCTTTTTGGCCCATAAACAGCAGCCAGATGGCTGTTGAGAGGTCCGGAGTGCCGGGCCCCTCAGAGGACAGTGTTCCCAAGATGAATTTAATCAGGGGAGAAACTGTGGTTGGAAGGGAGAGAAAAAGGCCCAAAGATTTGGGCCGGGACCCCAGGAGGTTTGGAAAAGAAAACATGGTGGTGGTTCAGTGCGAGGATAAGGAGATACTGAGCTTGGGATATTATCCAGGCGGTACACGAGGACTGTGGTGAGGGAAGCTGCTTTGCCCGCCGACTAAAGCCGAATGTTGGGTTCGAGGTGACGGTCAGTGGCTGAGAGGAGGTGGAAAGACTTTGGGCTGGATTTTCATTGACCCGTGGAGGTGGGTTTGGAGGCGTGTGGGGGGTTAAAATTGCGCAAACTGGCGGGTGGGACAAGCCCGCCTTCATCCCGCCTCCACGCAATTTTCATTAAATCGTGTCTGCTGGTCCCGACTCCGTCCCGCCTCTTAGAGGCGGGATAGGCTGTTAAGGCCCTTAACAAGCACTAAATTGCCTCTATAATGCGATTTTGAAAGACCTTTGTGATTTTAACCCTTTTTCTATGTGAAGCACGCCTGTTCTGAACCACAAATGTGAAACCTGGCGGGAGCACATTTGGATAGCTGACTATCAGCTGCAGGTCCACTATTACAACACGAGATGTGATGATGTTGTAGTAGTAGTAGGAGGAGGAGGAGGAATAATAATAATATCTGAGAGTGGTGGTGGTACAAAAATATCTGGGAGCAGACTGAGGGCTGCTGCTGCTCATTTTGCCTCCAGGTCCTCTCACAGCAAAGGCCAGGCAGTCTTTACAGACCTTCAATGCAGCAGCAATGATGACATCATCAGAGGCGACTTTCAGATTGAAACCACTAATTGGTTCATGGGTTCCCACATGCTGGAACTCAATTGCCCAATTAGGTGAAAATCGCATCAATCTCCCACATCCAATTGCAGTCGGGTGGATAACACGAATGTGGTTGACACGACCCCAACCCGCCCCAGTATCAAAATCCAGCCCTTTTACTCAGTTTGAAGGTTGGTGATAAGTTCTTGGAGGTATCTCTGCTATATTCGGAAGAGGTGGTGGTCTCATTCTTAAACTTGCCAGTTTATATTGAGGCACGATGTGCTAATCAAAAAGTTGGAGTCGTGGGACATTAAGATTTGCTTGGCAATAAAGAGGAGATACTATCCAGGAACACGGGTAGCAGATGGAACCCGTTACGTAAAGGTGTGGTTCCCAGAGGGGGTGAAGTCATTACCATACAGCATGAAATTCGAGACAATGGAAGGAGTGCAGTACTTCCGAGTAATGAATGATAACCAGGTGAAGGTTTGTTATTATTGTCTTGGACACGACCATCTGGTAAGAAACTGTCTGGACTTGTACGGTTATAACTGCGGCGAATCTGGACACATCACTCGGAGCTGCAAGGCGGAGAGCTGTGGGGTGTGTCACAAAGGCCCCACCCGCTGTGAGTGTGAGGCAGAAGGAAGCTCTATGAGTGACGAGGAGATGGGAGAAGGAGCAGGAGGTGTGAGTGGAACGGCCGGAGGAGCAGAGCAGTCGGAGGACACAGCTGGTGAATTGAAGGAGAAAGGAGTGCAGGAAGAGGCAGAAAATTGTGGAGCAGAGAACAGGATGGAGATGGTGGAAAACACACCAAGTACAGTGGAAAAGGACAAAGACAGCAGAGGGCAGCACAGGTCGAGGGCAGAGTCGAGCCATAATACAGTTCAGCTCTCCCTAAAGAATCTGGTGCCCGCGGGGGGAGAGGAGGCGGGAGCGGGGTGCGTGGTAAATGTAAGTACTCCAAAGAAAGATGGGGAGTCAGACATCTCGGGGAGCAGGAGGGGGCAAGACAAGGAGAGGGTGCAAGAGGCAGGAGCCTTAAAGGGGCAGCAGGACGGGAGCGGCGAGGCAAAGACACCAGAAGGGAGCAATATAGGTGCGCCATTGTCCCAGAGAGAGAAGGATCAGGGAGCAAGGGTCAGTGGTGGAGATGAGGTCGAAGTGAGCGGCACTGTTGGAGAAACCACGATAGCAGGAAGACTCTCTATGGGAGATGATGTATCTGATGGGGAACAGGATTATGTATCTCATGGGGAGCAGGAACAAGAAGGTTACAGAAGAACTCGAGCGTGAGGAATTAGAGGGGGACAGAGACATGGAAGTGGGGGGTGGGGTGGCATCGTGTGGAAAGGGAAAGGTTAGTGAGGGGCAGAAGGAGGGAGAAGGGGCAGCTCCTTGGCCCAAACTTAATGCAAGGAAGAGGCTGAAACAGCAGGGAAGGTTCAAACAGGAGGTGAAAAAGAGCCGGAGGCTGCAGGAAAAAGCAGCAGCTGGCCGAAAAGTTGGGAAGGAGCATGAGAGGAGGGAAGGGCCAGAGATTTAATGATGGGGAGATTATCAGGCACATTTCCCTTATTCGGAGCCATGATTACATTGGTCTCGATTAATGTGAACGGACTGAGGGGTGAGAAGAAATTGCAGCAGTTGTTGCAGTGTTTTAAAGGCACTGACTTGTTGTGTCTGCAAGAAACCTTTTGGGATGAGGATATCCTAGAAAGAGTTCAGAAGGTTTGGAAGGGAGAGGTGTTTGCAAGTTGTGCAAACAATAACCGTAGAGGGGTGGCTGTTTTGGTGAGTCCGTCCATAAAAGAGAATGTTAAATTGGGAACCAAAGGTTATGAAAATTAAAAAGATTTTGGGAAGATGGGAAAGAAGGTGGTTGAAAGTGCAAGGAAGAGCGACAGTGGTGTCCGCTCTCCTGCTATCTAAGCTATGGTACTTATTGATGGTGGAGGATATTCCTGAGTGGGTGGAAAAGCCCATCCGAGAGGCTCGTGTGAGGTTTTTATGGGAAGGGAAACCAGCCTTGGTTGCTTACAATACCATCAGTGGGCGGAGGAATCAGGGAGGACTCAATTTCGCAGATATTGATTTGAAGAAAAAATTCTTTAGAATCAAATGGGTGAGGAGATTTCTTCAGAAGACAAATACAAGTTTTTGGAAGAGTTGTTTCAAGCATTTTTTTAAACGAAGTGGGATAGGAGGGCAGGGGATATTGTATATGGAATACAATAATATGTTTTTGAAATCGATTAAACCTCTCCCTAGGTTTTATAAGGGGGTTCTAGAGACTTGGGCCTAGTTTTTAAAAAGTGTGCAGTTTATGCCCAAGGGGGCTGAGGAATTTTTAGAACAGCCCTTATTTTTTAACAGGTGGGTCAACATTGAAGAAGAGGTATTATTTAATCAAGCTTTTATAAAAGCTGGTATATATGTGGAAGATGTATTATACAAGGTAATTCCAGGTTGTTTGCCGGAAGCGATTGTGAGGGACATGGTGTGGGAGGAGGATCAGGAGGTCGAGGAAAAAGCAATAGGGATCATGTATGAGAAGATTGTGAGGACAATGCCACAGGATTGGATGGAAGAAATAAATGCGGAAATCTCCAAAGGAAGTAAAATGCGTCCCGCTTTTCCAAGCTTTCTGCTGAGAAAGGGGGAGGGTTGGTCCAATTTGACAACTGTAATACTCGAGATTTCTATGAGGTATTTAGACAATGGAGATTCAAGACACCTGCTGGTCAGGAGTTTTGGCAGAGTATATACCCACAGCTGGACTTCAACAGGATTTGGAAGGGAGTGTGGGCGAATTTTAAATGTCCAGGGTGGATTGAACTGGATTTCAAATTGGCTCATAACTGGATTTTTACCATGACGGTCTTGTGTAAGATTGGACGAGTGGAGGGGGCAACTTGCCCAGTGTGTGGGACACGGGATGAGACTCTGTCCCATTTACTGGTGTTATGTCCGCAGTTAAATGATTTTAAGTACTATGTTCGACAGTTGTGTGAAGTTTTTTTGCTGGGTGGGGCCGAAGAGCGAGAATGGGAATCCCGTGGGACTCAATTTTGAGATGGGGATTGCAGGAGAGTCTGCCCGAGACTAGCGGAGCGGCAATTAATTTAATGTTCAGTTTGGCTAGATTCGAGATTGTGCAAAGAAGGAATATGTGGTGGAGGAATGGCTGTGCAGAGCGGCGGAGTTGATTTGTATGATACAATGGAATGATTATGATGTTGTAAATGTTCTTAATGTTCAATAAAGAATATAATTTACAAAAAAAGTGGGTAGCACCCTCACCTCTGAGTCAGAAGATTGTGGGTTCAAGTCCCACTCCAGAGACTTGAGCACAAAAGTCTAGGCTGACACTCCAGGGGAGTGCTGCACTGTTGGAGGTGCTGTCTTTTGGATGAGGCGTTAAACCGAGGCCCCGTCTGCCCTCACAGGTGGACGTAAAAGATCCTATGGCACTATTTCGAAGAAGAGCAGGGGAGTTATAAGTGGTATCCTGGCCAATATTTATCCCTCAATCAACATCACTGGAAAAAAAATACAGATTATCTGGTCATTATCACATTGCTGTTTGTGGGAGCTTGCTGTGCGCAACTTTACAACAGTGACTGCACTTCAAAAAGTACTTCATCGACTATAAAGCGCTTTGGGACATCTGGGGGGAAAAATTCAGTGTCGCCCCGTTTGGGGCGCAATTATCGGCCGGGCGCAAAGATTAGCGCCTGGCGCTAATTATCGCCTCCGACTGCAAACTTGACTTTTATCGTCCCTGGAGGTGATTGGAGCGCTAAATCAAGCGCTACACATCTGTCTTAAGGCGCAAAGGCCGAGGAGTGAGGCGCTAACTCAGAGCGCTGGCGAAGCTCATGTGATGTCAGTCAGCAATGGAACACAGACACAATGGCCCCGGCCAGTTCTTAAAGGGGAGGGTTGATTTTGCTTTCCATCCACATCCTGCTCATTGCAGCCTTGAATCTCGGCCTGGAGAGACCTGCACATCAAATCTGCTGGAAAGAACAATGGAGAGTCCCAGGGAAAGAGCTCAGAGTGCAGCCCCCACAGTCTCTTCTAAATCGATACAAGGAAGGGCAAATCAAAATGAACCTGCAAAGTGCTGCTCAATACCCAAAACTCCTTCACACAGCGTTGAATCTCACCAGAAGTCTCAGTCTCTCTCTCAGAAGGCGTGGTTCAAAAATGTCGCCAACAAAAAAAGGCAGGAAGCGGTCGCCTTTAAATAGCGCTCCCCCAGTCCCTTCCTGACTGCAAAACGCTCCCCTCAACCTGTCGTTGCTAGCGGCAGGCGGTAAGGCAGGGGGCGCCACTCAATATCCGCTCCGGGGCGCTACCAGGGCGTTGCGCACTCGACTGACGTCACGATCTGCCGGCGCAGGAGATCGTGGCGGTAGTGTTTAGCGCCGCCGCAAAATGTCTAGTTAATTTCGCGAGCGCCGCAAACATCGCCGCGCCCGGGCGCTAGTTGCTTTGCGCCCCATTAGCGCCCTCTTAAGGCGCTAACAGGAGGCGCAACCAACTGAATTTTTCCCCCCCTGGTGTTTGTGAGTCCTTTTTGTTAACTTCATCTATTACTAGTTCAACACCATCCATGGAGTACATATATCACCCATTTTTCTTTCCTATCGACAGTACTTTACACAGAAAGTATGTAATTTAATGGAGCTGAATGAAGCAATAGAATATATGAAAAAATTTAAAAGAATAAAAGGGAGTCTGATGAAGGGGAGGCAGGTTTGCATTGCAGGTGTCAGAATACAGCTCCAGTAGGGGGCCTAAACACAGGACATTGGTAAATCTTTTCCATTTTCAGCTGTTGGTTACTTGCTGTGCCAGCATTATCTGCTTTTTTTAAATTTCAGGTTCCCAGTATCTGTATTTTTTCTGATTAGCTATTTTATGCTCTTTTATCTTTCCAGGTCTTCAATCACGCTCTATCGCTTCTCATCTCTTTCTGGCTTTTCAATAAGACCTCTATGAGCATGTGTCCATTATCTTACTTCCTCCCCCTTCCCAATCTTTTATTCTGTTCAGTTTCAGTAAATAGCTTGCTTTATCTTTCAGTTTCTGGTTCCAGTTGCCAAGCCTCTGGGATCGCCCTGCAGACTCCAAGAATTAAAGATTAATATCATGGACAAGCTGCAAGCAACACGGGAGAAAAAAAAATCATTAAAAAAAGTTTTTAAAAGTTTTTTTTTTCCATTTTCTTTGAACAGTTCTAACAGTTTTCTTATTAGTTAAAATTACTGGAGATGGGAAAACAGGCTGTTTGACTGTCAGGATGGGTTGGAGATGGGAAGTCATATGATGGAACCGGCAGGAAGATGTAGAACCAGAGTAGACAACCCTAAAGGATTAATAGCCCCAATCATTAACTTCTTTTTTTTCTAGCATCTTCAGTTTAATTTTAGTTACCAGTATAAGTCTGCCATCTATTGGAAAGGCCTCACCTTTATGCATACATTACTTCAATTATTTGCTTTTGTCATTCTTTGATAGCATGAAAGGTGTTAAAATAAGTGGAAACCTCATCTAGTGCCATCATAAGAACCTAAGAAATAGGAGCACGAATAGGCCACTTGGCCCCTTGAGCCTGCTCCGCCATTCAATAAGATCATGGCTGATCTTGGCCTCAAAGCCACTTCCCTGCCCGCTCCCCATAACCCTTCACTCCCTTATCTTGCAAAAATCTGTCTATCTCCACCTTAAATGTATTTAATGACCCAGCCTCCACGGCTCTCTGGGGCAGAGAATGCAATAGATTTACGACCCTCAGAGAAGAAATTCCTCCTCATCTCAGTTCTAAAAGGGCGACCCTTTATTCTGAAACTATGCCCCCGAGTTCTAGATTTCCCCACGAGGGGAAACATCCTCTCTGCATCATATTGTCGCTTTCCCAGAATACAGGAATTAATTGCCACTGGGAAGATTAAAACTCAGATTTGTTTTCTAAGTCGTTGATAAACATTAGTAAAACACAATTACATTAACTACAGATTGGACTCATTTGTCACGCACAAGTCCTTCCACAAGAAGCACATTTAGCTGTGAAACTAACCGTCAAAACTTCTGCAACCCTGTCGGATCTTTTTAACTCTGGATTTCAGGGTCATAATCTAAAATATGGGCATAACATGCAGGCCACAGCTCCCTTATTCCAGCCCACAAAGCTCCTGTTGATTCTTTGCTCTTTAAAGCCGGCTGGGGTAGAAATTCCTTTGAGTGCATTTTCGTGGGCAGAGTGGATGTGGTGCTTAGAGCGTGGGCCCGATCATGTGGACGGAATGAAGAGCCCAAATTCGTGGAACTAATTAATTAAAATAAAGTAGGTGGGTTGCCAGCACTACTCGGGCTATTGAATAGCAGCTCGCTTGATGCCGGGGGGGGGGTCAATTTTGCATGTTCCTTATGCGATTTAAAGGTAGCCTGCATCTCTTAAAGGGGAGGTGCACTTTGGCTACTGCCAGCTATCACAAAGAATTGTGGAAAATGACAGGCACAGGAGAAGTTGCAAGAGCACCTGTTTATCTGACACTGCTTTTGGGATATTTTTTGGAGGAGGTCGGTAGGAGGAGGGGCATCTTCTATCCACCAGGTGACACGAAGATTTCCAGGCAAGCTGCCCGGCACAAGTGGGCAGAGGTGCCAGTGCGAGGAGTATCGCCCCCAGGACATGGCTGTAATGTAGGAAGAAGTTAAATGACCTCAAGGATAGCTTAGGTAAGCCTAATAACTCATATCCATCATTATTCTATGATTAGCCTTAGACTCACGACCTGTTGCCCGAGCACTCACCTCTCTTCCCTCCCTCGATTACCAGCACGCTTCTACAATCACTACAGCGCACTTCACTCTGCCTCCTTCGGCTTCTACTGCATCACTCTGCACCTGATACTCTCCTCACTATTACTTCCTTGCCCTCCTCACACCTCTGCCATCTTGCACACACCAGCACCACTATTGTGCTTTATCAAGCATGTCCTCTAAACGTCTCACTACTCTAATACCGACACGTTTCCTTTTTTCTTGCAGGACAAGGTCGCACACAATTCTCGCTGCTACAGGTGGCACAGGCAAGTGAATGTTTCACTGTTGAAATGCAGCTGCCTTAAACACTGCTCTTCTGTGAGGTCCAGGTGTGATGATTGGTTCCTGAAGATCCGCATGCTGCAAGGCCTCCTGCGCCCTTGTCTCCTTCACCCTCTTCTTGCAGCCTGTGCAGGTCTTTGATGTCTTCCTTAGTGCTGCTCCTCCTCCTCGTTTGGGAGCATCAAGGGTAAGGCCCAGCAGCATGCCCATGTTCAGCACTTGTGGTCAAGGATAATCAGTGAAACAGTTGTAGTCCTCCACAAGCTCTCTCTTCCAAAGTATTCAACAGCTAAACAGTATCCAGAGAAACTTTGTTCAAAAGCACCCTAGCAGCCTAAAACAATTAACCAGAGACTTTCCTTAATGGAGGTGAGGATTCCTTTAAATATTGCTTCTGAAAGCTGCTTCTCAACTTTCCCATTATGATGTTCTGGGCAGATTAAGGGGATGAAATTTCAAGCGCGCACAGACACCAAATTCAGGAATGGGCCTTGATTCAGATGTAGGACCCGGATTATAATATTATTTATCTCAAGCAAGCTGCATTACAAAAGGGAGGAAGTTATTTTTCAGTTGTATAGAGCTGTGATCAGACCCCATCTGGAGTACTGCATTCATTTTTGGGCATTGCATCTCAGGAAGGATGTATTGGCCTTGGAGACGTTGAGGTGCAGATTCACCAGCACGATACCAGGGTTTAGAGGGTTAAGTTGTGAGGACAGGTTGCATAAACTTGGCTTGCATTCCCTTAAGCATAGGAAATTGAGGGGTGAGCTGATCGAGGTGTTTAAAATGTTAAAAGGATTCGCTAGGGTAGTTACAGAGGAACTATTTCCTCTGATGGGGGAATCAAGAATGAGATCTTAAAATTAGAGCTAGGCCATTTAGGAGAGAAATCAGGAAGCACTTTTTCACATGAAGGGTAGTAGAAATCTGGAATTGCCTCCCCCAAAAGTCTGTGGATGCTGGGTCAATTGGAGCTTTCAAGTTTAAGATCAATAGATTTTTGTTGGGTAAGGGTATCAAACAATATGGAGCTAAGACGTGTAAATGGAGTTGAGGTACTGATCAGCCAAGTTCTAATTGAATGGCAGAGCAGGCTCGAGAGGCTGAATGACCTACTCCTGTTCCTATGTTCCTCTGCTAAATGATGCCTGCATTTGCTGGGGATTCGGGCCACCAGGGAAACCTGTCGAGAGCCTGGACCAATATGGTGTCGTTCACACTTCCAGTGCTTTTCTGGCATGCTATGTTACGCTCCTGAATTGGAACTCATGGCATCCATTCTGGACCCCGAAAACGTATGAGATCCATCACAATTTCTACCCTGATTTAATTTTCATCTCGACTTCGGCTTTTTAAACTTCTCCAAACTGGAGTACTGGAAAAAATACTCCCTGATTGTTGGATTTGGACCAGTCAGAGAGAAGCTTTTTTGTACCTACCAGGAATTGTCTTTGCTAGCGCTCCATTAGTCCCTCAGACTTGAGAAGTTTAAATAGTTTAGGCTGAATTTTCCAAATTTTCAATGAGATATTTTCTATAAAAAGCCTGAACAAGATAACGATCACAAACAAATTTGGCATCAGATCCACAGGATTCCAGGGCAGAAACAAACATACCAACGCTGCATACCCTGGGATAGAGTGCAGAATCAGACTCACAGATAGGTGAATTCTTCAAAGATCATCTCTGCAATGCCCACACCAAACTGAATCACAAGGAATTCAACAGTAGTTAGGAAAAGAAAATGGACCATTACATCCATGCTTAAGCGGAACTATCCCAATCACTGAGCACAGCCACTGCCAGCAATGTGGTAGACAATGCACTGAAGAACTGTACAACGGCTCTGGTCCAGCTGTTGAACTGTTGAGGCCAAGAAGCATGCTGGTAATCGAGGGAGGGAAGATATGGAAAGAATGACATCACCAAATGCATGCTCCGAGAAGTTCTTAATGGCATGATAGCCAAGACAGATGAGGTCTTTATTAAGTTGTTCGTGCTGGGCTCCTTCCTGAGATGTTGGCCATCAACTGTGTTCACAATGGCTCACAAATCAACCATCAACCCACAACCTATTGCCTCAGAGATAAGAGTGCTACTGCGAAGCCATGTCACTTGGCAGTCATGAGTCAGTGGTAACACTCTTACCTCTGAGGCAGAAGGTTGTGGGTTCAAACCCTATGCCAGAGACTTGAGTATATAAGCTTGGCTGAGACTTCAGTACAATACTGAGGGAGTGTTGCACTGTAAGTGATGTTGTCTTTGAGATGAGATGTTAATCTAAGGCTCTGTCTGCCCTCTCAGTGGATGTACAAGATCTCTCAGCACTTTTTGAAGAAAATTAGGGGAATTTTCCCTGTCTTCTGGTCAAAAATTACCCCTCATACAACACCACCAAAAAAAATATTAGCTGGTCATTTATCTTATTGCTGTTTGTGGGACCTGGCTGTGTGCATATTGGCCATGCATTTTCTTAGGTTAGAACAGTGACTACACTTTAAAACATACCTCAATGGCACCTTGGGACATCCTAAGGTTGTGAAAGACACTGTATAAAATGTAAATTCCTTCTTTCTTTGACTTCAGCAATTATCGGCCTATCAGCCTGCTGAGCTGGCTGGGAATGTTCCTGGAGCGAGTCATGACATACCGTCTCTAACATCACCTTGAGAGCTTCGACTTTTCAACTCACACTAAGCTGGGCTCAAGAGAGGAAGAAGCACAGCTTCCTCCAGCCTCGGCCACCGCCTTTAACAAGAAAGAGTGCACGTTGGTGGTGTTTCTGGACATGGAAAAGGTTTTTGACAGGGTTTGGCACAATGAGCTATGATATGCCTCCTGCCAGCTCAACATCCTCAGTGAATTGATCCGATGGATATTGAATATCTTGGCAGAGTGCGCTATTGATGTCAGATTGGGCACAGTAATTTCCACCAGATTTTGTCCAATGGCAGCAGTTCCTCGGTGCTTGCTTCTCAACCTGTTCCTGTTTCATCATTTTTATCAGTTGCATTCAAGCACAGAACAAAGGATTGGAGCTTGTTTACAGTTTGATGATATCACTATTGGGCTCCTTTATGAGCTCAGAAATAGCATCGAAAAAGCTCCCGAGATGCCTGGATGATCTGGAAGAATGGGCAAGCCAATGGTGAATTCTGCTAAACCCCAGAAAATCACAGTGTGCTATTCTCCAAAAGAGACAGGCGCAAAGAAGGAACAGGGGTGAGGATTGAAATGCTGTCAAAACCAATCAAGACTAATAAACATAAATTTCCAAAGGAATATGGCTTGGCACATCGACTGGGCATCAGCCAAGCTGGGCCAATTGCAAGTCCTCTGTGGAAAGAGGCACGTAGTCAGCTCCAGAACTTTCCTCAGACTGTACGATGGATACATCTGTCTGATATTGGAATATGGCCACCCAGCCTGGTGCACAGATTAAAAGGCTGGCTGGCCATATTCCAATATCAGACAGAATTGAACAATTGAACAATAAAGGCAGCCTTCCATACTTTATCTGCCCAACCTATCTGCACACCAGCTGTTGATGGCAAATGATGGAAGAAAGGCTTCTGAGTGACTGACAGGAACACCCAAACAAGGGAAGAACTAATCCATCATTGCCACTGTTGGTAGAGGAAGAGGGACAGAACCTACCCCGATATATGTGCAACACTGCATTGCCTGTAGGCCTGCAGCACGTGCTAGATCGTAGCAGCATTCCACCACGGAGAATATTACAGCACAGCGGTCAAATGAGTGGCACTGAAATCCAAACACTGATCAGGATTCACAGCTACAAATTCCAGAATATCTACTATAACAACAATGTGAAAAGGGTAATAAACCGTGGGCAATCCTGAACAAGCTTCCAATGTTACTGGCTCCAAATTACCCAGCTTTGATGAGGAAAAGGAAGAGGGATAGGATGAAAGGATAGAGGTAAAACTTGAGGTTTTGGTGTTTGGCTTAGAATTTTCTTCTGGGTATTTGGGGGCCTGGAATTTTCATCTACAGGGACCCTGCATTTTTTATGTATAGAGATGTCTTACATTATTGTGTATGGGGCCCTGGAGGTATTGTGTATGGGGCCCTGGAGGTATTGTGTACGGTCCGTGGCGGTATTGTCCATGGGGCAGTGGAGGTATTGTCGATGGGGCCCTGGAGGTATTGTCCATGGGGCAGTGGAGGTATTGTATATGGGGCCCTGGAGGTATTGTGTACGGTCCATGGAGGTATTGTCCATGGGGCAGTGGAGGTATTGTGTATGGGGCAGTGGAGGTATTGTCCATGGGGCAGTGGAGGTATTGTCCATGGGGCAGTGGAGGTATTGTCGATGGGGCCCTGGAGGTATTGTGTACGGTCCGTGAAGGTATTGTCCATGGGGCAGTGGAGGTATTGTCGATGGGGCCCTGGAGGTATTGTGTACGGTCCGTGGAGGTATTGTCCATGGGGCAGTGGAGGTATTGTGTATGGGGTCTCATTTTTTATGCATAGTGATTTGATTTAATTTGATTTGTGTGGCTTGGATTTTCTATGTATTGGGGATATTTTGATTTGCATTTTTGTATGTCATGACTCACAATTCCGCAAAATTAAATGTGGCCCACTCACTGGTTGTGACATGTGTAACTGGTTTCCAACTCCAAAAGGCTGGCTGTCCTTGGTCTAAATCACCTGTTTTCCATTTAATTACGTGGCAACCAATAGGGTACAGCAGGAGGCCAATTGTACAGAAGGTAGGTGTCTCACAAATTGACTTTGGCTGTTACTGAGAAGACATAAAAATATAGAGAATGTTAGATAAGCCTGCAATCTTCAGTAACCTTCTCTGAACAAGTGATGATTGCTCTGCATTGGAAACTCTGCAAAGAAGGAACAAAGCTCCAGGTAATGGCGTTATCAGGGGAAAAAGCTCACACGTAAGGTTTTGTTGCTTCGTAACTCGTGATCATTTTTTTTGGCTGACATAAGAAAGAAGAAAGAAAGACTTACATTTATATAACGCCTTTCACGACCACCAGACGTCTCAAAGTGCTTTACAGCCAATGAAGTACTTTTGGAGTGTAGTCACTGTTGTAATGTGGGAAACGCGGCAGCCAATTTGCGCACAGCAAGCTCCCAACAAACAGCAATGTGATAATGACCAGATAATCTGTTTTTGTTATGTTGATTGAGGGATAAATATTGGCCAGGACACTGGGGATAACTCCCCTGCATATTGCATATTGAAGCTCGGCTACATTAGATCTTGCTGTAACAGCTTAAACAAGAATCGGTGGTTTCAGCATTAGCAACACTTGTGGTCCTGCTTCAGCTGTCATCTGCTAGATTACAGATAGCCCAGTCACCCATCTTCATTGCTGGAAAAGGACTCTGTCATACCATTGGACAATGTCCTTTTCCAGCTCATTGGTCTTAATGACTTTTGACTGTACTGCAGAGCAAGAGATGGGTTTTCTGCAGCCTCCAAAACAAGTTTAAAGGGCTAGAAATTTGGGCGTACTCATATTTGGGTACATTCCCGGCACCTAAATGGGTGAGCCTGAGGTGCCCCCAATATTGGGCCTCGGGCCTCATTAAAGTGGAGCTGGCGAGGCACAACAGCCAGCCGGTGAAGAGGAGTGCAAGATCAAATGCATCTAGCGTGACAGTGGCCCTCAGGGAAGTGTTTATGGGGGTTGGAGCCGAGATCAGGACCCAAGGTTGGGGCTGGGGATTGGAGCTGGAATCGGGGCTGGGGGGGGTCAGAGCCGGAGGGGGTTGGATTGGGGCTGGGGTTCGCGGTGGCGGGGGGGGGGGGGGCTGCGAATAAATGGGGCGGGGTTGGGGGGAGGATCGGGTGCGGCGGCGAGCTTTCGTTTAATGTGGAGTTGGAAGGAGCTCTCCTGCTTCTCCAGGTTCCACATTCAGGTAAGTAAATGTGAAAACCTTACTCTGCAGGTGGCAGGCTGTCCCAACGTCGGGTTTTACTCAGTGCAGCCGGCGCTGGCATGGGCTGCCTCAGAGCAAACCAAGTGAGAGCCTCAAACAAGCGTTGGGCCTTCTTCAGGCGTCGGTAAGGATGCCTGTATTTTTCCTTTCCCAATATGGCAGGCAGCGCACTACCACCCATGCAGCCTGTCCACCATATTGGGGTCTTAATAGGCCAGTTATTGCCTGAAAAAGTCACAATTAGTCATAAATAAATACCATGGAGTTCACTGGGAGAGGGGTTTCTTCCATTTCAGATCCATTTCTTGTCAGGAATACTGACGACCAGTCATTTACTCTGAGGGCTGATCATTGTAACAGAATCGCTGCAATTTTATTGAGGAACACAGTTCCTGGGAAATTATACAGATAAGTAGATATAGAATTATAGAAATTACAAAATAGGAGACTATTTGGCCCAGTGTGTCTCTATTGGCTCTATAGAAATATAGCTATAAATGGATATAAACAAGATTTATATTGCATCAATGATATCAGTACAGTACTTGTCGGCCAAAGTATTTTCAGCCCAAAAATATCTTGGTAATAAAATGAGCATACAAAACAGTGTAAATATAATGTTACCCAATTGCGAACATTAAGAATAATTGCCCCGACAATCTGCGGGGCAATGCATTTCAGTGTAAGTGCCGAGATCCACTCACTTCTGACCTCTCCCACAAATCCCAATCGGTTCATGGGGTCAGGAGGAGATCCAGTAATGTGCATGGTCATAGAGGGTTGGGGGCATATCTAGGCATTCCCCCCCACTGTACTGCGCAAGTATCCAAAGTGAGGGTGGGGGTGGGGGTGGGGGTGGTGTCGTGAGTGTCCAGTCCCACCACCCCCAGAAGTAGATTTAAGTTGAATCACATCTGCAAGGGTGCAGACCATGATCCTAGACTGGACATCCAGGTGGGTTTCACATCTGCCATGGAGTCGGGGCTGTTATGCTTGCTTTCACCAAGGTTAACTCCGAGTCAGCTGCGCGGCCACGCCGTGCTCTGGACCTCCCGCGCAGCCAGCTCACTGGCATTCCAACGGAAAAACTGCACAGGCGAGGTATTTTGAATGGGCCGCGCACCCCCCCAAAAAATTAAAGGGAACATTACCCTGAGTCCCTTTGAAGTCCAAGGACGCGGAAACTCCTCGAGTCCCTGTGCCTCTTACATTGATGAGAAGTCGCACAACACCAAGTTATAGTCCAACAGCTTTATTTGAAATCACAAGCTTTCGGAGTGCTGCTCCTTCGTCAGGTGAAGTGATTTCAAATAAAGCTGTTGGACTATAACCTGGTGTTGTGCGACTTCTCACTTTTGTCCACCCCAGTCCAACACCGACATCTCCGCATCATCTTACATTGATGACCTGGTTTAGGGTGGGTAGAGGGTCCATCTCCCCCCATCCCCTGGCCCCCCGCACCAGGCAATCCAGATACCAGAGGAGCAAGGCCAGAACTTGGTGTATCCGGCCTATTTTCTGGCCCTTCCACTGCACTTCCGCTGGACTTGTGGCACAAGGCCATGGATTTTCGGCCCCAATACACAGAACATTTGCTATCCAAATCAAATTGCAAATTGACACAGATAAGTGCTGTTCTACTGCAGAGATTGCCTGAAAAAATAAGACACGTACAGTTAGTCTGCCATCTGCTGGAAATGCAAGCTCCTGCAGGTGTCGCAATGATCTTGCAAAGCCTTATTTTCTTGGTGTAGTCAAGATGCTAAAAACTGAGCTGATACAATTGTTATTCTGAACAAGCTGACATTCAATAAGGACAGTGTGACAAACCTACTTATAATATGCGGAAGAGTAAAGTGTCAAACATTCAGACTTCACCTGTGGGAGATGGTGTTGAACTATCTTACTTTTAAAGGGAAGGAAAGTCCTGAAAGGGAACATATTTTTGTTCAAATTACCTCCCATTCTACAGTGAAACAAATTATCCTTAACACTATTTAGTTTAATTTTAAAACTGTAATTTTCTTACCTGGTTGGGAACTCACCTGTTTGAGTCCACCTCTCTGCCTGTGACATCACCTATGGGGACCACCTTATGAATCCCAGAGAGGCTTCACTTGAAGCATATTCTAACCAGTCTGGGAGCCAGGAGGGAGGCGCTCAATCCCAGGAAGCCATGATGCCAGTTCAGTTTGCTGCATCATCAGGCGGGATCAAAATTTCTTGCGTTTGAGTAGTTCTGGATGAGTTCTCCGACCTGTCCAAAGTCACTGCAAGGACTCGATCTGGGGCTGGGCCATCAGCGATGTCACAGAGAAGTCCAGCAGATTTTGCTAAGTATCATTTTTTCCACTAAAAAATGGAGAATGGGACGAGCTGCCACCCCCCTGACATCACCAGTGAGAGGCCCACCCAAGTGATTTTATCTCCCAGGTCTCATTTGAATAAGATTGATGGCCTGCCCATATGATCACGTTGGGAAACGGGCAGCCCACGCGTTTTTGTTGTGCAATTTCCCGTGGGCCATCTGAGGCCCATTTAAAGTGGGAATGCAGCTCTTAAAGTGAGGCTGCATTCCCTGCTTTCAGACTTCTTTGCAACAGGGTGGACAGAATTCTTAGGCAGTAATGAGTCGGAGGGCTGCCACCAGTTTTTCCGATGTCTCCCTGGAAGTCTTGGTGGAGAAGGTCAGGGCAAGGAGGGAGGTACTGTTCCTCAGCGACCATGGGAACAAACCTAGAACTACCAGGTAGAGGTATATAGAGTGTAAGATGAAGCAGAAAACGGGGGCGTATGACAGGTGTTAGGTTGAGAATACAAGTGAGAACCAGGCTGAATAGAGAAAGTTCAGAGGGGAAGTGTAAAAGGAAATAAAAGGGGCAAAGAGAGAGTATGAAAATAGATTGGCAGCTAACATAAGAAGGAATCCAAAAGTCTTCTATAGGCATATAAATAGTAAACGGGTAGTAAGATGGGATCGATTAGGGACCAAAAAGGATACCTACGCATGGAGGCAGAGGGCATGGCTGAGGTACTAAATGAGTACTTTGCATCCGTCTTTACCAAGGAAGAAGATGCTGCCGAAGTCATAGTGAAAGAGGAGGTAGTTGAGATACTGGATGGGATAAAAATTGATAAAGTGGAGGTACTAGAAAGGCTGACTGTACTTAAAGTAGATAAGTCACCAGGACCGGATGGGATGCATCCTAGGATGCTGAGGGAAGTAAAGGTGGAAATTGCAGAGGTACTGGCCATAATCTTCCAATCCTCCTTAGATACGGGGGTGGTGCCAGAGGACTGGAGAATTGCAAATGTTACACCCTTGTTCAAAAAAGGGTGTAAGGATAAACCCAGCAAATACAGGCTAGTCAGTTTAACCTCGGTAGTGGGGAAGCTTTTAGAAATGATAATCAGGGACAAAATTAACAGTCACTTGGACAAGTGTGGATTAATTAAGGAAAGCCAGCACGGATTTGTTAAAGGCAAATTCTGTTTAACTAACTTGATTGAGTTTTTTGATGAGGTAACAGAGAGGGTTGATGAGGGCAATGCAGTTGATGTGGTGTACATGGACTTCCAAAAGGCATTTGATAACGTGCCACATAATAGGCTTGCCAGCAAAGTTGAAGCCCATGGAATAAAAGGGACAGTGGCAGCATGGATACAAAATTGGCTAATTTTCAGGTAATAGAGTCGTGGTGAATAGTTGTTTTTCGGACTGGAGGAAGGTATACAGTGGTGTTCCCCAGGGGTCGGTATAAGGACTACTGCTTTTCTTGGTATATATTAATGACTTCGCCTTGGGTGTACAGGGCACTATTTCAAAATTTGCAGATGACACAAAACTTGGAAGTATTGTGAACAGTGAGGAGATAGTGATAGAATTCAAGAGGACATAGGCTGGTGGAATGGGCGAACACATGGCAGATGAAATTTAACACAGAAAAGTGCAAAGTGATACATTTTGGTAGGAAGAACGAGGAGAGGCAATATAATCTAAAGGGGGTGCAAGAACAGAGACCTGGGGGTACGTGTGCACAAATCATTGAAGGTGGCAGGGCAGATTGAGAAAGCAGGTTAAAAAAGCATTTGGGATCCTGGGCTTCATAAATAGAGGCATAGAGTACAAAAGCAAGGAAATTATGATGAACCTTTATAAAACTCTGGTCCAACCTCAACTGGAGTATTGTGTCCAATTCTGGGCACTGCACTTTAGGAAGGATGTGAAGAACTTAGAGAGGGTGTAGAAAAGATTTACAAGAATGGTTCCAGGGATGAGGGACTTCAGTTATGTGGACAGACTGGAGAAGTTGGGGTTGTTCTCCTTGGAGCAGAGAAGGTTGAGAGGAGATTTGATAGAGGTGTTCAAAATCATGAGGGGTCTAGACAGAGTAGATAGAGAGAAACTGTTCCCATTGGCAGAAGGGTCAAGAACCAGAGGACAAAGACTTAAAGTGATTGGCAGAAGAACCAAAGGCAACATGAGGAAAAACTTTTTTACGCAGCGAGTGGTTAGGATCTGGAATTCACTGCCTGAAAGACAGACTCAATCGTGGCTTTCAAAAGGGAATTGGATAAGCACCTGAAGGAAAAAAAATTGCAGGGCTACGGGGAAAGGGCAGGGGAGTGGGACTAGCTGAAGTGCTCTTGCAGAGAGCCGGCACAGTCTCGACGGGCTGAATGGCCTCCTTCTGTGTTGTAACCACTCTATGATTCTATGATTCAACTATGCAGCAGGCCTGGACAGAGGGCGCTGAGATGGTCAGTGCCGACAGTATCACCCCCAGGACCTGGATTCAATGTAGAAAGAGGTTCCATGACCTCACAAGAGCAGCAAGGGTGAGTACAGCTCAATGGGCTAGAAATTGGGCTGCTTTGCGCCTCCCGTTAGTGCTCCTAGGGGGCGCTAACGGGGCACAAATGGGTTTGCGACTGGGCGCGGCGATATCAACGTCTCCCGCTAAATTCAACGTTGCGCCCCGATCTCCTGAGCCCGGAGATCGTGACGTCATTGCCGTGCGCAACGCCCCAGTAGCGCCCCGGATGAAAAATTCCCTCTCGCCCCCTGCTTGTGCGCCTACCATTAACAATGACAGGTAGAGAAGGCGGCTTTCAGTCGGATGTCCGCTGGAGGAGCGCTATTTAAATACGTCCACATCCGGATTTGGTTTTCTTCAGCCAACAATGCTGCGTTGTTATTTTCACATAGGCAAAGAGGCCTTTTGACCGATTGGAGCGTTTTGCATTTTAACGAGTGTTCTGGCACGTAAAGATTCTTCAGTTTCATTGAGGGGAGATTTGAAAGTGCAATATTTGGATCCTTTCAGGGGGGCTGTACTGGCACTGGACCTCGCCCTCCAGCATCAACGTCGGAGGCAACTGAGGCACAGAGAAAGAGTGCAAAATGCGGCCAGAGGTAGGAGGGCCAACATGGCTCTCAACAGGAGGCCTTACCTGCCCAGCGTATTCCGGCAGCAGTTCTCCTACATGAATTTCGCTGAGGACCAGTGTGTTAGAAGGCTCCGCTTCAGCAAGGACGTGGTCACAGAGCTCTGCCACCTCCTGCAGCCAGACCTCGAGCCTCAGATCAGGAGCACCACGGCTCTCTCAGTGGCAGTCAAGGTCACCGTCGCCCTCAATTTCTATGCCAGCGGATCATTCCAGTGAGCGACAGGCGACATCTCCAACATCTCCCAGTTTGCCGTCCATTGCTCCATCCGTCAGGTCACAGATGCTCTGTACAGAAGGAGAAGGGACTACATTTCCTTCCCCATGACCAGAGAGAAGCAGCACGAGCGTGCATGTGGCTTTGCCAGGATAGCGGGCTTCCCCATAGTGCAGGGCGCCATTGACTACACCCATGTCGCTTTGCGGGCACCTCATAACAATCCTGAGGTATTCCGTATCCGCAAAGGTTACCACTCACTTAATGTGCAGTTGGTGTGCGACCACGCACGGCAAATCCTGACCGTCAATGCCCGCTATCCTGGCAGCAGCCATGATGCCTTCATCCTGCGCCAGGCCGGTGTGCCAACTCTGTTCCAGCCACCACATCAAGCTTGCAGGCTGGCTGCTGGGAAACAAGAGCTATCCTGCTCTCCACCTGGCTCATGACTCCTCTCCGCAATCCCAACACTCTTGCCCAGCACTCATATAATGAGAGCTATGCTGCCACCAGGAACACCGTCGACCGTCAATCATGGTGGACCCAGCGACGATGGCATCAGTCAGAGCTTTCGTGGCAGCAACCATTGACTGCATGACAGCACTAAGACGTTGCAACGCTTCCGCCTGTGCTGCAATGGAAGCTGCCACATCGCCCATGACACGCGTCAAGAGGTCTGGATCCGCACGGTCTCTCTGGGAATCCACTATCCTCTGCACAGTGGAAATGATGGGCTCCATGGTGTGCTCAGAGCTCTGTGCAATGTTGGAGGCGGACTCCTCCACGCTCCTTACCATTGCCGAGAGGCTCTCGGGCACCCTTGCCTTTGCACCTATCATCTCGATGTGCATGGCCATCACCCTTCTTGTGAATGCCTCCCCATCGAAGTCCTCGTCTGAGTCCTGTGCAGCAGAACTTTCCCTCCTGGGGAGCTGGCTCCCGAGCTACCCTTTCCCCCTGGCCTTGCTGCAGGCCGCTCGTCCCCGGTGCATCAGCCAGTGCAGACCCCTCTTACTAAACTTGCCTCTAAAGATCGCGTAATGCCAGTATCTGAGGTGGTGCCTGCGGGTGAGACATGTGGTGACGTGGTGCATTGCTCCTCCTCCTCTTCTCCTTCCTCACTCTCAGTGGGGGACTCAGGGATAGGCTGGTCATCTGGTTCCTGATTATCTGAAAGCATAAAGGCACAACACTCGCATTAAGGTGAGGGCAGGAATGGAGCAAGGAATGCAGACATTCTCAGGAGGTGGAAAGTGGGAAAGGCTTATGGTGTGAGGGGGAAGTGAGATGAGAGAAGGAGAGGGGTTGAGGATACCGTTTTTGACCTCAACGGGGTCGACGTCACCGACGCCCACCACCTGCTGCCCAATGAGTCGCAGCACTCGCTCCTCCAGGTCTGAAAGCTGCTGGAGCTGCACATCATCCCCGCCTGTTCTCTGCTGCTCCCTCCTATTGTGGGCCATCTTGGCCTACAAGAGAAACAAATGTGTTTCAGTCAGAGTCCAGCTATGTGTTTGGGAGATATGCCTGCCGTCGTTGAATAGTTGTGATTGTAGGCAAGGCGCGAGATGTGGATGTGAGTTTGAGTAGGTGAAGATGTTTGGTGGGTGAAATGGTGGCGGTGTGGTGGTTTGCGCAGTGTGCACAGACTGAGGTTCAGATGCTGGTATGTAGGAGCTGTTGAAGCATGTACTCACCTTGACCACCCGACTGAGGTCGTTGAATTTCTTGCGACACTGTGTCCCGCTGCGTTCCACCACACTACTGGCCGAGACCTCCTGGGCCACTTCCCTACACATTGCCCTGAACACCTGAGGCGATGGCCTTCTTCCAGTGGCCAGGAACAGCATTGCCCTCCTTCGCTCCACTCCAGCCTCCAATGCCATGTCTGTGAACCGACGAGCTCTCTTCCTGGGAGTGGGAACATCAGGGGATTCACTTGCTCGCAGGTCACCTCAAGGCCAGCAATGCTGAAAATGAGCATCTGCACAATGATGCAACCTCCTCTTTAAGAGTTGGAAGGGGCCAGTGTGAAGGATCATTGCTGAATGCATTGCACCTGAAATTCATTAGCACTCTGCTGGTAGCGCCCCACTGAGGTCATTAGCGCTTGATTAGCGCCACACATCCTTCCTGGGGCATTAACACCCAATTTAGTAGAAGTTCAGAATCCTTAGCGCCTGGCACTAAATTTTCAAAATTTCAAAAGTTAGCACCCCAAATGAGGCGAAAACCAATTTCACCCCCTTTGTGTCTCAATCTCTCAGCAGCACCTGCCAACACTCTTTTCAACCCCTCCCCACTCTCAACAATTCCCTCCCTTCCATCACATCCTTCAACATACAATCACCACCTCTTTTCTCATTCCAAAGACACTCACCACTTCCTTTGCTGTCAGCTGTGGCTCAGTGGGTAACACTCTCACCTGAGTCAGAAGGTTGTGGGTTCAAATCCCACACCAGAGACTTGAGCACAAAAATCTAGGCTGACAGTCCAGTGCAGTGCTGAGGGAGTGCTGCACTGTCAGAGGTGCTGTTTTTTGGATTAGACAGTAAACTGAAGCCTCTTCTGCTCTCTTAGGTAAATGTAAAAGATCCCATGGCACTATTTCGAAGAAGAGCTGGGGAGTTCTCCCCGGTGTCTTGGCCAATATTTATTCCTCAATCAACAGCACAAAAACAGTTTATCACATTAGTCATTATCACATTGCAGTTTGTAGGAGCTTGCTGTGCCCAAATTGGCTGCTGCGTTTCCTACATTACAACAGTGACTACACTGCAAAAGTACTTCATTGTAAAGTGCTTTGGGATGTCATAAGATCATGAAAGGTGCTACTGAAATGCAAGTCTTTCTTTTTTCTTACCACACATCAACAAAATTCTGTTTTTCACATTGTAACACGTGCACAACCAACAACTCCTCCACGGTCTCCTTCCTCACCTCACGTTCCACATACTTGGCTTTCCATTCATCACCTTCCCATCCTCATTCCATCTTGCTTCTTCTCCAGCTCCCAGCAGATGCGTTATATGCCTCCAATTCCCTTTTCAACAGCCACTCACTAACTCTCGCCCTCTCTTTTTGTCAGACAAGACAGCGCATAATCCCAGGGAGAGGAGCAAGACTGGGAGAGCCACAGCTGACATCATAGCACTCAACCTAACGGAGCAGGAAGCCCTGAAGTTTAGTGGCCTACTATACACATCGGGGAAGGTGAGACTAGTGGCTTATCTGAGCAAGATGCCAGCATATTACTTTTAAAACTTCATTCATCTAGGCGGGGTGGGTTAAAATCATCACATATTAAGAAATCTCCAAGTTAAATTACCTTTCACTCCTAACATTATGTGAATGTATATTTAATTCCTTTTATTTGTTTAAATTGGTACCTCCCATACCTTGGGCATCTCCACAGTTAATGTTATCCCCGACCAAGGGTGACGTGGAAAATCTAATCACAAGCCTTGACTGTGCTGCTATTGAACTGATCTTTCCGTTCTGTTTATAGTCATTAGGAAAAAGATGTCAAGTACATGAAAAACCTAACAATTAAGTGACCAGCCTTTTTTAAAGCATGGTGTCTGGAGTGTGACCGACGCTCGCTAGATGCAAAACTTTTAGATATATCCTGATGAAATATTGAAAAACTACAAAATGATGGAGGACTAGAAATGCTGTTGGGAAGTGTATGATAATCTCAAACCAGGCAACATTTCACACTTTGGTAAAGTTAATATGAAGTACATTACAGAGTAAACTGTTTTAATAATAAATTAAATAATTCATTTTTAAAGCATGCGACAGTTTAATGCAATGAGACTGCATTGCTATTTGCTACTGTTATAACTTTGACAGCGTAAAGTACGGTATTAGAAAATCTTTAGTTATATTTATGTATTTTTCAGCTACAATATGTACTTGTATACTTTTATATATTTTTCAACTGAATGCTGGCAAAAAAAAATGTTTAATATATCTAGAACTTGTATAATCTTGGTTTTAACTTAGCAGGTTCAAAGGCTCTATATATATTAAAGTGAAGTCCTGAAACATATTTCATACATGGATTATTCAGCACAATTGTAGCTGCTGTCTCCCTCTGGTGGCTACAGGGCTGAATGTCAGTGAACCAAAACTTCACTCCACTGCACTAAACTTCCTTTCATTTAAAAAAAACATATCCTTCGTCCAGGGAGCTTCAGTGTAGAAGTGGTGCAGCCTCTGTAAAGACTGCAGCCTTCATCACTTTATACTTTGTTATTCATGAACATTACCTTCATACAGGAAATGGAGCATTCAGTTGGTGTAGAATCAGAGAATCTTACAGCACAGAAGGAGGCCATCTGGCCCATCATGCTGGCTCTTTGAAAGAGCTATCCAATTTAGTCCCACACCTCAGCTTTTTCCCTGTAACCCTGCAAATTAGTTCTCTCGTGTGTCAGCTGTGGCTCGGTTGGTAGCACACTCGCCTCTGCCTCAGAAGGTTGTGGGTTCATAGTCCCACTCCAGGGACTTGAGCACATAAAGCTAGACTGACACTCCAGTGCCAGTGCTGAGAGAGTGCTGCACTGTTGGAAGTGCCATCTTTCGGATGAGACGTTAAACCGAGGCCCCGTCTGCTCTCTCAGGTGGACGTAAAAGATCCTATGGCACTATTTTGAAGAAGAGTAGGGGAGTTATCCCCGGTGTCCTGGACAATATTTCTCCCTCAACCAACATAACAAAAACAGATTATCTGGTCATTATCACATTGCTGTTTGTGGGAGCTTGCTGTGTGCAAATTGGCTGCTGCGTTTCCTACATTACAACAGTGACACCACTTCAAAAAAGTACTTCATTGACTGTAAAGCGCTTTGAGACGTCCGGTGGTCGTGAAAGGCGCTGTATAAATGCAAATCTTTTTCTCTTCAAATACATGTCTAATTGCCTTTTAAAAGTTCCTATGGAATCTAAATTCCACCACCCTTTCAGATCGTGTGCTCCAGATCTTAACAACCCCTGTGTGAAGAAATTTCTCCTCATTTCCCCTTTAGTGCTTTTGCCAATTATTTTAAATCTATGACCTCTGGCGACCGACCCATTTGCCAGTGGAAATAGTTTCTCCTGACTTGCTCTATCAAAACGCCTCATAATTTTGAATATCTGTTAGGTCTCCCTTAACCTCCTCTGCTCTAAGGAGAATAATCCCAGCTTCTCCAGTCTCTCCACATAACTGAACTCCCTCATCCCTGGTATCATCCTGGTAAACCTCCTCTGCACCCTCTCCAAGGCCTTGACATCCTTCCTATAGTGTGGTGCCCAGAGTTCTGTATTATATTCCAGCTGAGGCCGAACCAGTGATTATAAAAGGTTTAGCATGACTTCCTTGTTTTTGTATTCAATGTCCCTATTTACAAAGCCAAGTATCCCATACGCTTTCTTAACCGCCTTATCAACTTGCCCTGCCACCTTCAAAGATTTGTGAATATGCAGCCCCAGGTCCCTCTGCTCTTGCAACCCCCTCAAAATAATACCATTTAGATTATACTGCCTCTCCATGTTGTTTCTTCCAAGGTGCATCACTTCACACTTATCCACATTAAATTGCATCTGCCAAATGTCTTCCCATTTTACCAGTCTGTCTATGTCCTCCTGAAGTCTGCTACGATCATGCTCACTCTTTATTATGTTGCCAAGCTTTGTATCATCCGCAAACTTCAACATTTTTACTCCAAGTCATTTATATATAACAAGAAAGCAATTGTCTTAATACCAACTCCTGGGGACCCCACTGCATTCTTCTCTTCAGTCAGAAAAACATCCGTTCACCACTACTCTCTGCCTCCTATCCCTTAGCCAATTACATACCCAAGTTACCACCGTCCCTTTAATACTATGTGCTTCTATTTTCAAAATAAGTCTCTTATGAGGTACTTTATCAAATGCCTTTTGATAGTCCATATATACAACATCTACTACACTACCTTCACCAACCCTCTCTGTTACATCATCAAAGAATTCAATCAGGTTAGTCAGACACGATTTGCGTTTAACAAATCCGTGCTGGCTGTCCCTTATTAACCCATGCTTCTCCAAGTGAGAATTAATTTTGTCCTTGACAATGGTCTCTGGTAGTTTTCCCACCACTGATGTTAGGCTGATTGGTTTGTAGTTACCAGGTTTAGCCCTCCTTTTTTGAACAGGGGTGTAACATTTGCAATCCTCCAGTCCTCTGGCACTACTCCCATATCGAAAGAGGATTGAAAGATTGTGGTCAGAGTTTCTTCTATTTCCACCCTACTGACAGAGCTGGCTGAGTCCTGGAGGATATAACTGCCAGACTGGGCCTGTGGCAGGTGGTGAGAGAACCAACACAAGGGAAAAACCTACTTGACCTCGTCCTCACCAATCTACCTGTCACAGATGCATCTGTTCATGACAGTATTGGTAGGAGTGACCACTGCACAGTCATTGTGGAGACGAAGTCTCATCATCACACTGAGGACACCCTCCATCGTGTTGTATGGCATTACCACCGTGCTAAATGGGATAGATTCAGAACAGATCTAGCAGCTCAAAACTGGGCATCCAAGATCATAGCCAAGCTGTTCCAGTACAGCTACAACACTGGCATTTACCTGACAATGTGGAAAACTGCCCCAAATAAGCAGGACAAATCCAATCTGGCCAATTACCACCCCATCAGTCTACTCTCGATCATCAGCAAAGTGATGGAAGGTGTCGTCGACAGTGCTATCAAGCAACACTTACTCACTAATAACCTGCTCACCGATGCTAAGTTTGGGTTCTGCCAGGACCACTCGGCTCCAGATCTCATTACAGCCTTGGTCCAAACATGGACAAAAGAGCTGAATTCCAGAGGTGAGGTGAGATCAAGGCAGCATTTGGCCGAGTTTGGATTCAAGGATCCCCAGTAAAATTGAAGTCAATGGGAATCAGGGGGAAAACTCTCCACTGGCTGGAGTCATGCCTAGCACAAAGGAAGATGGTTGTGGTTGTTGGAGGCCAATCATCTCAGCCCCAGGACATCGCTGCAGGAGTTCATCAGGGCAGTGTCCTAGGCCCAACCATCTTCAGCTGCTTCATCAATGACCTTCCCTCCAACATAAGGTCAGAAATGGGGATGTTCGCTGATGACTGCACAGTGTTCAGTTCCATTCGCAACTCCAAAGATAATGAAGCAGTCCATGCCCGCATGCAGAAAGACCCGGACAACATTCAGGCTTGGGCTGATAAGTGGCAAGTAACATTCGCACCATGCAAGTGCGAGGCAATTATTATCTCCAACATACGAGAATCTAACCAACGCCCCTTGACATTCAATGGCATAACCATCACCGAATCCCTCACCATCAACATCCTGGGGGGTCACCATTGACCAGAAACTTAACTGGACCAGCCAGATAAATATTGTGGCTACAAGAGCAGGTCAGAGGCTAGGTATTCTGTGACGAGTGTCTCACCTCCTGACTCCCCAAAGCCTTTCCACCATCTACATGGCACAAGTCAGGAGTGTGATGGAATACTCTCCACTTGCCTGGATGAGTGCAGCTCCAACAACACTCAATAAGCTCGACACCATCCAGGATAAAGCAGCCCGCTTGATTGGCACCCTCATTCACCACCTTAAACATTCACTCCCTCCACCACCAGCGCACCTTGGCTGCAGTGTGTACCATCTACAAGATGCATTGCAGCAACTCGCCAAGGCTTCTTCAGCAGCACCTCCCAAACCCGTGACCTCTTCCACCTAGAAGGACAAGGGCAGCCGGCGCATGGGAAAACCATCACCTCCAAGTTCCCCTCCAAGTCACACACCATCCTGACATGGAAATATATCGCTGTTCCTTCATCATCGCTGAGTCAAAATCCTGGAACTCCCTCCCTAACAGCACTGTGGGAGTACCTTCACCACACAGACTGCAGCGGTTCAAAAAGCGGCTCACCACCACCTTCTCAAGGGCAATTAGGGATCGGCAATAAATGCTGGCCTTACTATCGACGTCCACATCCCAGGAACGAATAAAAAAACACCCTAGCTTCCCTGAGCAACCTAGGATGCATCCTTTCTGGACTGGGTGACTTGTTAACTTTGAGTGATGCCAACCTATTTAGCACCTCCTTTCTATCTATTTTTATCCTATCCAATATCTCTACTCCCTCCTCCTCTACTCCGACATTAACTTCATCCTCTTCTTTTGTGAAGACAGATGCAAAGTATTCATTCAGTACCTCAGTCATGCCCTCTGCCTCCACAAGATTTCCCTTTTTGTCTCTAATTGGCCCCACCATTCCTTTAACTATCCTTTTACTTTTTATATATTTATAAAAGATTTTTGGGTTCCCTTTTATGTTACCTGCTAATCTTTTCTCATACTCTTTCTTTGCCCTTTTTATATCCTTTTCCAAGGTCGCCCTGCACTCTCTGTATTCTCCCTGGTTTTCGATTGTATTCTGAACCTGACAAGCCTCCTTTTTCTGTTTTATTTTAACCTCTTTGTCACCCAGGGAACTCTGGCTGTGGATGCCCCATCTTTCCTCCTTCTGGGAATATGCTTGGTCTGTACCCGAACTATCTCCCCCTTGAAGGCCTGCCGTTGCTCATTCACTGTTTTCCTGGCCAATCTTTTTTTCCAGGCCACCTGTGCTAGGTCCCTTTTCAAATCACTGAAATTTACTGTTTTCCGGTTGATCATTTTCACCTTTGAATTTTCGTCGTCCCTTTCCACTACTACTTTAAATCTAATTATATTATGATCACTGTTGCCCAGATGTTCTCTCACTGAAGCACACTTGCCCTATTTCATTCCCAGAACTAGATCCAGCACTGCTTCATTCCTCATTGGACTAGAAACATATTGATTAAGAAAGTTCTCCTGTACATCTTTTTAGGAATTCTTTACATTCCTTGCCCTTTACTCTGTTTGTTTCCCAGTCTATATTAGGGTAATTGAACTCTCCGACTATTACTGCTCCATTATCTTTCACATTTCTCACTCTGGGGAGTATAAATGGCACAGCCCTGTTGGGGCGTTGAGGGCTGCTCAGCAGTCGTATGCAAAGGGTGGCAGTGATTTCAAGGAAGATCACTTTCTTTGTAACTGGCACAGAACGAGGTGAGGGTGCGGTATGCTGCTGTAGCCCATCAGTGGTTGAGAACCTCCTGTACAATCGACTTTTGATGGTCCTTGCAGCAGCCAGGGTGATCCTTCCAACTGTTCATCTTCCTGAATTTCTGGGACCTGCAGCTCCCTTTCCTCGGGCAGCACTGGTTCCTTGTCATTGATACTGAACTGATGACCTCCCTGCAAAATGTGAAATTCTGCAGAACGCAACATGCTCTGATGATCCTTACAACCCTTTGTGTACTACAGGACTCCACCGATCTGCTCTTCAACCACAGCTCATGTTGCTGCGTGGGCCTGGTTGGCTTTGCTCTCTGCCTGTGTTCTTGGTTGCCTCATTTTAGTCATGAGCAATGGCTGTAGGGGTTATGCCCTCCCGGGACATGGTGGTCCTTGTCGAAGAGGTTAGGGATTGCTGTGGAATGAAAGTGTCGTGGCAGCTGCGTGCATGCCTGGTACTCACAGGCAGGATCTTCTGTGTGACATCGGAGACAATTTAGTGAATGGAACCCGTCTCTGTTTATGAATGTTACCAGCTGTGCTGCTGGCAACTCTAGTGCGACATGTGTGCCTTCGATGGCAGTTAGAGCGACAGACAGAGCTGTTCTGGCAGTGGAGTGAGGCTGAAGATCTTTGCAAAGAAGGTCGCGCAGACACGCAATGGCAGCTTGCACAACTGCAACCTTCGAGCACAGAGCTTTATCGAGAGGTCCTTGTGCTGCTTATAGACAGGCGGTGGAGGGTAGTGTGGTGGGCGTCTGTCTTCTGCCATGCTGCCTTATTCTTCTCCCTCCACATCTGTTGTTCATCCTCCTCCTCCATAAGGATGACATAGAGAGGTGCACCCATGGGAAATGCCATACTGTCTCCAGATTTATTCTGCGTACGTGGCGGGCTGGGCTGGGTGGGGGACTCGAAGAAAATGTAGGGGTGGGGGTGAGACTGTAGTGCTGAGGAGGGACAGCAAGTGCAAGGCCCAGTGAGCAACGCTGTGAAAAAAGCAGGTTGGAAAAACATCTGTGAAGCCAAAAATCAGCACACAAGTTTGGAGACTCTGCAAAGCTCTCAAACTTCTCACTTCCACCTGATTCAATGACTGAGGTGACAGCTTCGCCTGTTTTATATGGGTCTAACTTTCCCAAAATGCAGTAGTGACGTTAAAGCAGGAAATTCCCGGGCGCAGCACCCCCAGGTGAGTGATCCTAAACAAATAAAACCCATGGGGATTGGGCGGACGGATTGTCACAGCTGCCAAAAAGATTGAGGAAATTTGCGTTCAGTGCATTAACAGTGCATAAGTGAGGTAATGAGCCGAACGCAAATTTCCTCGCTCTCTTTTAGCCCAATAACTGCTTAGCAACGACGCAAGTGCTGAAGCCAACAGGGACAGTAGTTTGGCCAGTCTCCATACAGTTCTGACGAAAGGTCTTCGACTTGAAACGTTAACTCTGTTTCTCTCTCCACGAATGCTGCCTGGCCTGCTGAGTTTTTCCAGCGTTTTCTGTTGTTATTTCCATACAGTTCTTAGTGGGCATTGCATTGAGCACAAAGACACCACAATTTAAGGCACTAAGGGGTAGAAATTAGGTCGCGCCCCATTTGGGGCGCAAATATCGTCCGAGCGCAAATATTAGCGCCTGGCGCTAATTATCGGCACTGACAGGAAACTTCACTTTTACCGCCCCGGGAGGTGAGTGGAGCGCTAAATTAGGCGCTGCACACCTCTCTTAAGGCGCAAAGGCCTAGGAGTGAGGCGCTACCTCAGCGCACGAGCGCAGCGCAGCTGCTGCCAGTTAGCGAGGGAACACAGACACACTGGCGCCGGACACTTCTTAAAGCGGGGGGGGCCACTTGCTCCCCAGCCACACCCTGCTCATTGCAGCCTTGAATCTCAGCCTGGAGAGACCTGTAATCCATTTTGCTGCCAAGCATGGAGAGGGTGAGAGAACACGCTCATCGCTTCACCGAGCGGGCCTTGGATGCTCTGGTTGACGCAGTGGAGCGCAGACGATGCATGCTGTTCCCGGAGAGTGGCAGGAGGCCTTTGCCACGCGAGTTCAGAAGAGTGTGGAGGGAGGTGGCTCAGAGCGTCTCCTCCAGGAGCATGGTGCCCAGGACCCATGTTCAGTGCCGCAAAAAGTTCAACGACCTCACTCGGGTCGTCAGGGTGAGTGGCTTTTTCTCAATACCTCTCCATCCCTCCATCTCAACCTCACTCTATGGCCAGAGGGTCTTAAAACCCCAATGCACAACACTCATCCAACACCTATGACCCTTTCATGAAACACACACACACATTCCACACTTTGCATACAGTAAGGGCTATTCACCTATGGGAGGCACATCAGGCAAGACCATGGCTGCATACAGTAAGGGCTATTCACCTATGGGAGGCACATCAGGCAAGACCATGGCTGTATATTTACTCAGATGCTGTCCTTTTTCTTGCAGGCTAAGCTGGCTCATAATCGGAGACAGCAGCAACGGACGGGTGGAGGGCGGCTTCAGCTGCAACCCCTCAGCGATCTGGAGGAGCGCGTCCACAGGATTGTGGCAAGCCGGGTGATCGGTCCCGTCGCCACTGGGGACGCCGACCCCGTTGTGGACAGCAATGGTAAGGTCATCACTTTTTTGTCCTCTGTCCTTCCACTTGTCCCTCACAATACCAGCCTTTGACACTTTCAATCCAACTTGCTAACTCGCTGCACTTATTCCTCCCTTACTGCCACCCTGTCCTCACGCTAAAGCCACTCTTGTGCCTCCCTGCTTTCAGATGGTGATTCACCAGCTGAGGAGACGGGCCCTGAAGCTGCCACTGGGAGTGATGCTGCAGCTGAGGAGGAAGAGGAAGCCGGAGCATCAGTGCCACCCTCTCCCGAGGAAGCCCATGGCCACACTGGGAACACGCCTTCCCCGGAGGGGAGCAGGGGGGAAGGGGCTGATGATGGTGAAGCTCCAGGACCCAGCAGGCTGCAGCAACGCCATGGGGGGGGGAGGGAAGAACGGGAGCCTTCTCCCCAGAGGGAGAGTATGCCAGACACTCCTACTGCAATGGACGCAGAGGAGGAGCGGCTGATTGCAGAAATGAACAGCCAGGCGGTGGGCATGCACACTGAGCTCATGGGTGCAGTGGGAAGGGTGCCCGAATGCATTGAGGCACTGGCAAGGAGTGTGGAGCACTTCGCTGTAGCACAGGCGGATGCCACACTAAAGCTTAGTGCTGCAATTCAGTCACTGGCTGCCAGGAACCCATCTGAGACTGCTCTCATGCAGACTCAGATTGAGGCCACGCGAGCACTGACTGCTGCCATCCTCGATGGTTCGTGCACATGTCCCCGGGGCAGTCACCACGCCGCAGCAGGCCAGCAATCTGTTCTCCGGCAAATTGCTCCGGATGCTGAAGTGCTGCCCCGTGGGAGTGCCAGTGTGTCGGGCGAGCAGGGAGTTGCTGTCCTCTCTCACGATGACAGCATTCCTGCTGCCAACACTGTCACTTCTCCACTGCACTTGCCACCGCCTGTAGGACAGACTGCTGCCGCCCATGCAGAGTTGGTGCAGTCTGCAGCCGGGCCCTCCAGGCCGTCCTTCAGGGGCATCTGCAGTGTCAGGGTCTGACGAGCAGCAGCCTTCCACCAGCCTTGCTGCAGCCACTGAGGTCCCATTACGGAGGAGCAGTAGGGTTAGAAGGGGGGAAGTGCGCAAGGGAAGGAGATCACCCTCGAAGGGCAAAAAGTAGGAGGTGTGCCAAAATGCTGGTCATTTTTTTATTAAAGGCCGAGGTTCATGGCCCAACTTTTGTTTAGTGTTTTGGACATTATCTGCAGGTTGTGAGAACCAGTTATGTTATTGACTGTTTTTTTTGTGTTTATTTCTATGAGTTTGTCATGAGGAATTGACACACACAGAGTTTGTAAAATAAATAAGTTTCTGTATTCAAAATATACATGGCTGGTGGTTGGAATTATTGGTGCCTTGGCCGGCTTAGGGGTTGCGTGCTGGGTTGATTCGTGTTTGTAGCAATGGCAGGGGCCCTAGAAGCGGCTTGCTATTAGTCGTTGACGGACGGCCCTTGCAGTTTGACCATTGTGGGCCGCCCTCCCGCCTTGGTGCTGCTGATGATCATCGTCCTCGTCCTGTTCCTCCTCTTCCTCCTCCTCCTCTGGTGGTGCTACAAGGCCTGGTGGCATTGGCTGGGTCCTGAGGATTGCCATGTTGTGCAACATGCAGCACACGACTACGAACTTCGAAACTTGCTCAGGCGAGTACTGCAGGGCTCCTCCAGAATGGTCCAGACAGCGGAACCGTTGTTTCAGCACGCCGATTGTGCGCTCAATAATGTTCCTGGTTGCTTGATGGCTTTCCTGGTACCGCAGCTCAGCAGGGGTGTTTGGCGTACGGAGCGGTGTCATCAGCCAGGTGCTCAATGCGTACCCCTTGTCCCCCAGAAGCCAACCAATTGGCTGATGCGGTGCCTCGAAAAGTTCTGCCACAGTAGTCTGGCGCAGGATGAAAGCATCGTGGCAGCTGCCCGGATAGTGGGCATTGACAGCGAGAATCACCTGTCTGTGGTCACAGACCAACTGCACATTCAAGGAATGGAACCCCTTTCTGTTCCTGAACTCCTCTGCATTCTCTCGCGGAGCACGCAAAGCCACATGCGTGCAGTCAATGGCGCCCTGCACCATGGGGAAGCCCGCTACCCTCGCAAAGCCCATAGCATGGTCATGCTGCTTGTCTGGGGTCATAGGGAAAGAGATGAAGTCTCGTCTCCTTCTGAAGAGGGCATTGGTGACCTGCCGGATGCAGCGATGCACCGCAAACTGGGAGATATTGGCGAGGTCCCCAACAGCAGCTTGGAATGAGCCAGTGGCGTAGAAGTTCAAAGCCACTGTGACCTTCACTGCCACCGACAGAGACGTCCTGGACCTCAGCTGAGGCTGCAGATCTGGCTGCAGCAGGTGGCAGAGCTCAGTGACCACCTCCTTGCTGAATCGCAGCCTTCGCAAACACAGCTCCTCGGACATATGGATGTAGGAGAGCTGTTCACGATATACCCTGGGAGGGTAAGCTCTCCTGTACATGCGCCTGATGGCCCTCCTCCGTCTGGCCATCATTGCCACTCTCTGTCTGCATCTCACTATCCTCCGATTCAGCTGGAGCAGGACGACGCCCCCAATCATTGCAGCCCCCATATTCTCTTTGCCAGAAAAGTAATGAGGTACAGCAACTAAAGTAGCAACAAAGTTAGGATGAACTAGGCCAAACTACCTCACAAAGCGTTGAGTCAATGTAGAAGTCTCTCTCTCTCTCTCTCCGAATCTCTCTCTCTCTCTCAGAACGAGTGGTGCATAAATGTCGAGCACAGAAAAAGACAGGAAGAGGCCCCCTTTAAATAGCGCCCCCCCCAGCCCCACACCGATTGATAACGTTCCAGTCTTCCGGTCGTTGGAAGCGCCAGGCGGTAAGGCAGGGGGCGCCACTCAATTTCCGCTCCGGGGCGCCCCAAGGGCGTTGCACCATGGAATGACGTCACAATCTGCGCGCGCAGGTGGTCGCAGCGGTAAGTTTTAGCGCCGCCGCACAATCTCAAGTTAAGTTCTCGAGCGGCGCAAACAGCGCTGCGCCCGGGCGTTAGCGGCTTAATGCCCCATTAGCGCGCTCTTAAGGCGCTAACGGGAGGCGCAACCAAGTGAATTTTTACCCCTAAGTGTGGTAACACAATACAGCTTCCTGTGACTCGAACTTTATTGCATCACTTCCTGTGATTAGTCCAGGATAAATACTGGACTGATCAGTTGGATCCTGGAGAGGCATAGAGTAAGACCTCTTTTGTATGTAGCACCTTTTTAGTTGATTAAAGCTTACTTTAAGTTCACCACGCGTAAGGCTCATTCTTACGACAATTTAATCAACTTTGGAAAACTTCGCACTCAAACTTTTTGGACGAACTCGGAACTAAGGATCCAGGGAATCACCCATCATGGAAAACATCCTTAAACCATCGCGTCTTGACTTGGACCCAAACACCCCAGCAGCCGGTAAGGTGTGGAAACACTGGTATCGCACGTTTGACAATTTTCTTGAATATTGTAAGGCTGATGATGACTCAAAGTTGCGGATACTCATCAACTGTGTCACCCCGAATGTATTTCAGTATATGGAGGAATGGGACAGTTACGAGGAGGCAATTCGGACGCTTAAGAGACTATATACTAAGACACCGAATGAGATCTATGCCAGACATCTACTAGCTACAGCCCAACAAGGGCCGGAGGAATCCATTGATAAATTCCTCCAAGAGCTTCGCAGACTTAGTATGGACTGTAACTTTCGGGCGGCCTCAGCTGAGCTGTACCGTGAAGAAATGATCCGTGATGCTTTCATCTGCGGGCTTGCCTCCCCATTTATACGCCAGCGTCTACTGGAAAGTAAGACACTTGAGCTTCAGAGAGCTTATGACATGGCTTGCTCTCTAGATCTGGCAAAAAGAAATGCAGACCTTTATAAAGTGCCCAGACCTCGGTCTACTGCCTTAACTACAGTCAGGCAATTTAAGAGGCCACAGGTGAACTCTATTAGGGAGGTCTTTATCCCTGACGATCAATCTGATGACTTCACTGATGAAGAGGATGATGACCCCACTGTGGCAGCCTCTTGGCAATCTAAGAAATGCTTCTTTTGTGGTGATGAGTTCCACCCTCGGAAATTCTGCCCTGCTCGCAATGCGTTTTGCAGTCATTGCAACAAAAAGGGTCATTTTGCAAAGGTTTGCCTATCAAGAGCCTCTACGAGGGCTTATCAAGCTAAGTCCTACCGAACTGCCCCGGTAAGGGCCTATCAAGATGTTCCGGCTAAAATCTATCGTGCTTCCTCTCGAAGAAACACACCTAGAGTTTCAGCCACTCTTTGTGCAACGACACCAATTGCAGCTGCTTGTCCTCAGAACTTATTCCATGCAGCTACAAAAGCATCAATTAATGGACATACTTTAGATGCCTTAATTGACTCAGGTAGCACTGATAGTTTCATTAGGGAACAGATTGTTGCAGAGTTAAAGCTACATGTTTTCCCATCGGACCAGGCAGTTGCGATGGCTCAGTCATCACTTAATACCAGAATTTCTGGCTTTTGTATGGTTGAAATAACACTTAATGGTCGCAGGTATCCCTCCACCCGGCTTTCGGTGCTCAAGGACTTATGTAGTGATCTTATCTTAGGGCTGGATTTTCAAAAGCAGCATAAGAAGCTCACCATTGAGTTCGGCGGATCCAAACCTGAACTCACTATTTCTAATACACTACCTCGATTACCGTTCTGTGCATTGTCAGCAGCTTCACTGGATGAACCCTCACTGTTTTCCAGTATCCCTCCTCGATGCAAACCGATTATAACAAAGTCACGACGTTTCAGTCAGGAAGACCAGTCTTTTATTGCGGCTGAGATTTCTCGGCTTTTAGCAGAGGATATCATCGAGCCTTGTTCGTCGCCATGGCGCGCCCAGGTCGTTATTGTTAAGAACCCGCTACAACCTCACAAGAAACGGCTGTGCATTGACTATTCACAGACCATCAATCAATATACGGACTTGGACGCATACCCATTGCCGCGCATCGATGATATGGTTAATAAACTGGCTGAGTACACGGTGTTCTCAACATATGATCTAAAAAGTGCCTATCATCAGGTACCCTTGAAGGTCTCAGACAAGCAGTATAAGGCCTTTGAAGCCAATGGACGGCTGTATCAATTTCGTCGCCTCCCCTTTGGGGTCACTAATGGAGTGGCTGTCTTCCAGCGAGCAATGGATGACCTGGTCAAACAGGAAGACTTGAAGGATACGTTTCCTTATCTGGACAATATTACTGTCGCAGGTCGCAATCAGCGGGAACATGACGCCAATCTCCAACGATTTTGGGATGCACTCCAGCACCGTAATTTGACATTAAATGCGGCTAAATCCATTGAGTCACAACCAACCATCAACATCCTTGGCTATTGTGTGGGCAATGGCATCATTAAACCTGACCCTGAAAGGCTTCGCCCACTCCAAGAACTCCCGCCACCTAAGAATCCGGCCTCCTTGCGCCGGGCCCTCGGCCTGTTTGCATACTATGCTAAATGGATTCCTAACTTCTCGGACCGAATCCAACCTCTACTGAAGGCCAGCACATTCCCACTAGACACAGCGGCTGTTACAGCCTTTAACCTCCTGAAAAAACAGTTGGAGAAAGCGACTCTTCACTCCATCGATGAGAGTCTTCCTTTTGTCGTTGAGTGTGATGCCTCGGAGGTGGCGATCTCGGCCACTCTGAATCAGGAAGGTCGTCCGGTGGCATTTTTGTCCAGGACTTTTCAAGGGGCTGAGCTACATTATCCTCCAGTCGAGAAAGAAGCTACAGCCATCATAGAGGCAGTACGGAAGTGGAGTCATCTCCTAGCTCGCCAGCACTTTACCTTAATCACGGACCAGCGATCGGTCGCCTTCATGCTCGATAATCGAAAACGGACCAAAATTAAAAATAATAAAATCCAGCTTTGGCGGCTGGAATTGGCCTCTTTTGGTTACACCATCCACTATCGACCTGGCAAGGAGAATGTGGCTCCAGATACCCTCACATTAGCATTCTGCTCCGCCATGGCACCCTCTACGCTCGTAGACATCCATGATGGGTTGTGTCATCCGGGTGTTACTCGCATGCTACACTTCGTGCGGTCCCGAAATCTCCCATTCTCTACCGGGGATGTAAAGAAGATGTGCTCGGACTGCAGAGTCTGTGCGGAATTGAAACCTCGGTTTTTCCACCCCTCGGGTGGTATACTCATACATGCGACCCAGCCAATGCAACGGCTTAGCATCGATTTTAAGGGGCCGTTGCCCTCTTCAACTCGCAACACTTATCTATTGACCATGGTCGATGAGTATTCCCGTTTTCCGTTTGCCTTTCCCTGCCCCAATATGCTGACGACCACGGTTATCAGCTGCCTTGAGCAGGTATTTGCTTTCTGTGGCATGGCATCCTATGTTCATTCGGATCGGGGCCCTTCTTTTATGTCAGGAGAACTCAAGGCCTATCTCTCGGAACGGGGTATTGCTGCCAGCAAAACAACGCCTTATCATCCGGTCGGGAATGGGCAAGTCGAGCGTTTTAACGCTATCATCTGGAATGCGGTACGTCTGGCTTTGAGATCTCGGGGCCTACCCAACCAGCAATGGGAAGCAGTACTTCCAGACGCATTACACTCCACACGGTCCCTCCTTTCGACTGCCACAAATACGACGCCTGATGAACGGTTCTTCCGATTTCAGCGTCGCTCATCCTATGGGATATCTCTCCCGTCGTGGCTGACTGCACCGGGACCAGTGCTACTCCGAAGATATGTCCGGGCGTCTAAGAATGACCCCCTGGTAGATGAGGTTGAGCTCACTGACGTCAACCCTACCTACGCCTATATTCGGTATCCTGACGGTCGGGAATCTACCGTGTCATTGCGGGATCTGCCTCCCTGCCCGCCGAAACATAGAGGGACACCAGGGGATGATATTGTACCAGGCACATCTCTGGGCTCACCAGGTGCCTCTCATCACGATCTGGATCTGACGCTGGCTGGTACCTCACTCCAGCGTGCCGACCTGGGGCAGACTGACTATGAGCCCGTCGGGGCTCGCACGCGCAGCCACGATCCACCCTGTACCGTACGCTCGGAAACGGATCTGCCACAGCCCTGCCCGACACCCGTTCGGGCACCAGTACACAGTCAGGATCGTCCTGACCCCTCACAGAGCGGGCTGGATCACTCGGACTCTGGTCCACGGCCCGCGGCGGGTAAACGGGCTAGGGGCCCTCTACCGCTACGAGAACCCAAACGGGTGCGGCTCTCCCTCGTCCAGCGGCTACGAAATGGAGGGAGAATGTGGTAACACAATACAGCTTCCTGTGACTCGAACTTCATCCCGGCCTCCTAATCTTTTGGGGGGGGAGAATGTGGTAACACAATACAGCTTCCTGTGACTCGAACTTTATTGCATCACTTCCTGTGATTAGTCCAGGATAAATACTGGACTGATCAGTTGGATCCTGGAGAGGCATAGAGTAAGACCTCTTTTGTATGTAGCACCTTTTTAGTTGATTAAAGCTTACTTTAAGTTCACCACGCGTAAGGCTCATTCTTACGACACTAAGTTCACAATCTCATTCAGAGAGGTAACAGGATGATTGTGCAAATTGGATAGAGTTCCTTTTCCAACCACTAACTAACATCATATTGATGAGCTCCAAAAAAAATTATTTAAAAAACTGCTGATTTTGCGAGGTCAAAAAACTAAGAGTTACTGGGATTGATTTCTCCTTATTAACCCGTTGCACTTGAAAACAGGGCGGTTGTGGACAGAAATTAGAGTGTTGGCTTCTTCAGGCAAGGTTGCGCTGGTTAAAGAATTCACCCGATTTTCCGCTGGGGAGAGAATAACTCTTGGTAACTAGAGGACCTGTCTGAAACAGGCAGGAATCTCATCAATACATGCAAATTGGGGTCAGGTCACGTCATTACTAGGTGGATGCGAGTTCCCGACTTTACCACCTGATTAATGCCATTTCCTGCTCCTGTCCACAAACCTTGGGTGGTAGAAGTTCTGAGGTGGCCATTTCAAATTCTATTAAAAGGAATTCTGTGTTGATGCCAGGTAAAGTTGTCTGGAGATTTTGGGGACATTTTTCTTCCACGACCTTTTGGGAAATTTAACTTTCAAGTTATTAAAAGTTCTTTTAGTTGCTACTGTCAGTTCCAAGCTGTAAAGGGGCTTTTTGCATTGTATTTTTGGTTCTTCGTTGTTTCTTCCAGGAATCCCATTCTGGGAGGAGAAGGAGCAGCAGGAAGAAAAAGTAAACTGAGCTGCAGTTGTAAGCAGAGCAAATAAATGGATGTGTGCTCCGAGAAATCCTTACTCTCCCGCTAGATTGTATAGTCCCAGGACAACATGCCTGCAGCTCTCTGAGGAACAATGTATCAAGATGTTACACTTCCCCAGGGAGACAGTGACAGACTCGTGTCACGTCCTGCAAGAAGATCTGCAGCCAACTGCTGCAGATCGCACAACACGTGCCTGTTGCAGTCAAGGTCACTGCAGCTCTGAACTTTTCTGCCTCTGGTTCCTTATAAGCTGCCACTGCAGATGTCAGAAAAATAATTCAATCATGCTTGTATTAAACAGGCAACTGATGCCTTGTTTGCCTTCGCAAGCAGATTCACCACTTTCCACATGGGAATCCGGAAGCAGCCGGATAGGTCTCTGGGGTTTGCGCAGATTGAAGGATTCCACCAAATCCAGGGCATAATTGACAGAACCCACATCAGCCTGCAGGCCATTTCACACGATGTGACTGCCTTGATGTACAGCAAAGGGTACAATTCTATTAATGGCCATGAGCATCTCAAGGGTCCTCCTCACGTGAGCTAAAGGAGCCTTCTGGTGCACAGAAACCACAAAGAAAGAAAAAAGAGATAACTTTTTATAAAGTAGTTTTCATGACTCGGGAAATACCAAATCGCTTCACAGCAAATGCGGTGCATTTTTGAAGTCTAGTCACTGTTGTAATATGCAGCAGCCAAATTGCACACAGCAAGCTCCCAAAAACAGCAATTAGATAAATGACCAGATAATCTGTTTTTGGTAGTGCTGGTTGAGGAATAAATATTGGCCAGGACACTGGGAGAATTCCCCTGCTCTTCTTTGAATAGTGCCACGGGATCTTTTACATCCACATGAGAAGACAGAGGGGCTCTCAGTTTAATGTCTCATCCAAAAGACAGCACCTCTGACAGTGCAGCGCTCCCTCGGTACTGCGGTGAAGTATCAGCCTAAAGTATATGCTCTAGTCTTTGGAGTGAGGCTTGAATCCACTTTCTTCTGTCTTAGAGGAGAGAGTGCTACTACTGACCCAAGGCTGACACTTACCTTTCTTTTAAAAGCTGGACCAATGAAGTCTGCATCTCTGTCCTCTTCAGCAGAGCTAGGCCAAGAGCTACCCCTCCAGTAAGCTCTTCCTTCGGCCTTTCCTTCCCACCATCACATGCTCCTGCTTACCGATGTACTCAGTGAACTCCCCCAATCCAATCCCCTCAAACTCACTAAGTCACATGTGATGCCGATTTTTGTGATGGTGCTTGGTAAGAGCAAGTGACGGCATACCATTAATAAGGTTTCCACCGTTAGTTTGGCTGGCACTGGCATCCATGCTCTTCTGATGGACCTAGAGAAAGCGGAGTTAGAATATAATTTCAATAACAAGCATTTGCCAGATCACTGACAGCACTATGCCACAACAGGGGTTAATGATTGCACGACTGAAATAGTTCAGTAGAAAGAGAAGAGGAAGGTGAGATACTAGAATGGTACCAGGGATGCAGGATTTTAGTTCGGTGGAAAGACTAGAGAAGCTGGGGTTGTTCTCCTTAGAGCAGAGAAAGTTAAGGGGAGATTTAATACAGGTGTTCAAAATCATAAAGGGTTTTGACAGAGTAAATAAGGGCAAAACTGTTTCCAGTGGCAGGAGGGTCGGTAACCATAGGACACTGATCTAAGGTAATTGGCAAAAGATCCAGAGGAGAGATGAGGAGAAAGGTGGTGGAAGCAGATTCAATAGTAACTTTCAAAAGGGAATTGGATAAATACTTGAAGAGGAAAAATTAGCAGGGCCATCGGGAAAGGGCAGGGGAGTGGGACTAATTGGATAGCTCTTTCAAAGAGCCGGCACAGACAAGATGGGCTGAATGGCCTCCTTCTGTGCTGTATCATTCTATGATTCTATACTGATAAGCCCTACTGCGAAAGGCCTCCGGATTCACTATCCCTGATGCTGACTGCTGTGTCCCATCCTATTATGTCAATGGCAGTTTCTCCGTTGGGGTGGCTGTTTGGCAGTACCTCCTCCTGTGCCGGTTGTCAAACTCCTGTTTTTTCAAGCAGTGCCGAAGCGAGTAAATGCATGGTCTGGACAAGGACTTTTCAACCCTCGCCATGCATGAGCCAGCTTACCATAAGGTGCATGGTGACAGGAAGGAGCAGCCAGTGTGGCCAAGAGGGTGAAATCGTTGTGAGGGCAGTAACAGCTTTTGAAGGTGTGAGCGAAAGCAGATACGAGGTGCAGTGAAGTCCTGCTGATTTATGAACACTCGTAGAAAGGAGGGAAGGAAATGATTGATTGTGCAGAGATGAAGGAAGGGTCCTGTAGAGCTGTACAGAAAGAATGAGAGTAATCGGAGAGCTCTTTCAAAGGGTCTGCACAGGCATGATGGGCCGAATGGCCGCATTCTGTTCTGTAAGATTCTATGATGTGTAGTGGGATTTAGCTTGCCACTCCTGTTGAGATCATTGCATTTCTTTCTGCTCTGCAGCTAGGTCCTGGAGAAAATGCTATTCACATTCACATGTTGTGTCTCTTCTTGTTATGCCTGTTCACCAACTCATCTTGGCACCTACTGACCATCTGATGCGAAAAGGACTTCCACCTTCTCATAAACTTGCTCCACTAGCAACTCCATGGCTGTAATCAAAAACTTCCAGGCCCTACTGGAACTCTTTTTCTTCCCCCCAGACATCTTTCTGCAGGGCTTCTCTGGTTTGGCTCCCCTCCCCTTCCCTCCCCTCCCCTCCAACCTCCTTTGAGCTGTTGCAGGCCCTTAAGAACCTACAGCAGCTCGCCAATTTCCCACCTCTTAATTGGCGAGCTGCCTATGGGAGTACATTTCATTTTGGCAGCTCACCTAAAGCATGCAAATGAGGGGTGGCTTGGAAAATGGAAAGGACCCCATTGATTCCTCTGGGCAGCTGCTGTTCTCACTCACCCACCTCCCCCTGAAATTACGCTGGGAGACCAAATCAACCCATTTGTTTCATTGTTGAGATCATTTTTTGCTGTTACTCATGTAATTTGACTCAACTCGTCATGCAAACACTACAAACAACTATCATCCCTGGGTGTGTTCTGTCCCACCAACAGGACAGACCCACCAGAGGTGGGGGCACAGTGGTATACAGTCAGGTGCACATGGAAGTTCTGCACAGTGTCTCCAGAACTACTGGACCGTGAAATTCGGCTCCGTAGCACTGGTAGTTTTGGCCGGTCCGCGCTGAACGCCATCTTGGTAAGGGCGACAGCGCGGGCGGTACACGCGTGCGGCGGCAGTATGCAGAGTAGGCAGACCATGACGTCAGTCAGCGTGTAACACTGATTTGATGCAAGACTTGCCATTTTCAACCTCGCCGCTCCATTCAATGCCGTCTCCTAAGCACAGCCGGTGAGCCGGCTTTTAAATTGACAAAACCGCACATGAGCGGACTTTAGAATGGGCCACTCAGCCCTTTAAAGTGGTCGTGTGGCCCAAAAAAATTGAAGAGAACATTGAATTTTTTCACTAGTTGATCCTTCCAGACTGGAACAGGCGACATAGCAAACATCTTGCAGTTCGCCGTCCATCGCTGCATCCGGGAGCCCACAGAGGCTCTGTACTCTAGGAGAGGGGACTTCATTGTCTTCTCTCTAAACAGAGAGAAACAGGAGGAGCACACACGTGGCTTTGCCAGGATATCGGGCTTCCCCATGGTGCAGGGTGCCTCGACTGCACACACTTAAGAGTGGACAAGTCCGCTGGTCCAGATGGCTTGCATCCCAGGTTGCTAAGGGAATTGGGGGAGGAGATAGCGGAAGGGCTTGCCATAATTTTCCAATCTTCCCTAGATGCGGGGGAAGTGCCTGAGGATTGGAAAGTGGCAAATGTGACACCATTGTTCAAGTAAGGGTGTAAGGACAATCCTAGTAACTACAGGCTGGTCAGTTTAACATCAGTGGTAGGTAAAGTTTTAGAAACAATAATCAAGGAAAAAATTAACAGGCACTTGGAGAGGTTTAAGCTAATTAAGGAGAGCCAACACAGATTTGTAAAAGGCTGATCTTGTTTGATTAATTTAATTGAAATTTTTGATGAAGTAACAGAGAGGATTGATGAAGGGAAAGCAATGGATGTCGTCTACATGGATTTTCGGAAGGCGTTTGACAAAGTAACATAGAAGGCTGGTTAACAAAATTGAGGCTCATGGAATAGGTGGGCCAATGGCAGCTTGGATAAGGAATTGGCTTAAGGACAGAAAACAGCGAATTGTGGTGAATGGCTGTTTTTCAGACTAGAGGATGGTAGACAGTGGTGTTCCCCAAGGGTCAGTGCTGGAGCCACTGCTTTTTTTGATATATATAAATGACCTGGATATTGGAATACAGAGTCGACTTTCTAAATTTGACAATGACACCAAGCTTGGGTGTGGCAAACAGTGAGGAGGATACCAATCGACTGCAACAGGACATAGAAAGGCTAGCAGAATGGGCAGATAGAATTTAATACAGAGAAGTGTGAGGTGATGCATTTTGGCAGAAGGAAAAGGGAGAGGCAATATACACTTAATGGCACAGTTTTAAAGAGTGTGCTGGGACAGAGGGACCTGGGAGTTAATGTGCATATGTCCCTGAAGTTGGCAGGACATATTGAGAGAGTGGTTAACAAAGCATATGGGATCTTGGGCTTCATAAACAGAGGTATTGAGTACAAAAGTAGAGAAGTTATGCTGAAATTTTATAAAGCGCTGGTTAGGCCACAACTGGAGTATTGCGTCCAGTTCTGGTCACCACACTTTAGGAAGGATGTGAAGGCCCTTGAGAGGGTGCAGAGGAGATTTACCAGAATGGTTCTGGGGATCGGGGATCTTAGCTACAAGGACAGATTGGAGAAGCTGGATTTGTTTTCATTAGAGCAAAGGAGGTTGAGGGGTGATTTGATAGAGGTGTAGAAGATTATGACAGGTTTGGATAGGCTAGACAGGGATAGGCTGTTCCCACTAGTTGATGGTACAAGGACTAGGGGACACAGATTTAAGGTTTTGGGCAAGAGATACAGGGGGGGGGGGTGTGAGGAAAAACTTTTTTACGCAGCGAGTGCTGAGGACCTGGAACTCGCTGCTGATGGAAGTGGTGGTAGTGGAGATACTCAATGTTTTCAAGGGGAGACTGGATAGGCACTTGAGGGAAATAAACTTGCAGGGCTACGGGGATAGAGCGGGGGAATGGGACTGACTGGATTGCTCTACAGAGAGCTGGCACGGACTCGATGGGCCGAATGGCCTCCTTCTGTGCCGTTATGACTCTATGGGGGTGAGTTTGCCAATGGGAAGCTTTTGGAGGCGGGACTCCCACTTGTCGGGTTTCAGTCCCACCTCCAACAACTTCTGGCCTACCCACGCTTTTTTCCCTTGATTGACCTTGTTAAGCCTGCCCAGCCATTTTCCCGGCAGTCCCGCCTCCATACCCGCCTCCCCAGGGCTGGCAAAATCGCCCCCTATGACTTGGTTTTGCAGGCGCCGCATCTCAATGGCGAGATGTACCGTAACTACAAAGGGTTCCACTCACTAAAAGTGCAGTTGATGTGCAACCACACCCAGCACATCATGCTGGTGAATGCCCGCTATCCTAGCAGCTGTCATGATGCGTTCATCCTGTGCCAGTTCGCCGTGCCAGCAATCTGTCAGCCACCACATCGAACCCGAGGGTGGCTGCTCGGCGACAAGGGCTATCAGCTCTACACTGGCTGATGACTCCCCTTTGCAACCCCACCACTCATGGCCAGCACTCATATAATGAGAGCCCTGCTGCCATGAGGAATGTCATTGAGCAGAGCACCAGGGTGCTGAAGCAACAGTTCCACTGCCTTGCCTGCTCAGGAGGAGCCCTCCAGTACATGCCGGAATGGGTGTCCCAATTCGTGGTGGTCTGCGGCATCCTCCACAACTTTGCCGTCATGAGGGTGCGACCGTTGCCACCACAGATTCCGCCACCACCTCAGGAGGAGGAAGAGGCGGAGGAGGAGGAAGCCTGCACATCCACATTCTGGAAGGGTTGCCCATGAGCTCAGATTCCGGTTCCCCTGAATGAAACCCCAGATGGCCTTTGCTCAACATTTCCCCACCTTACCAAGCCTCTGTCACGGAACATAACAGCGTCCTCTTGGCCGCAATGCTGAAATTAAAGCCACCACAAAATAAACATTTTAAACCATATTTATAAATCAATCAATCCAATATTACATAACAAAGTGAACTAATCACGTTTATGCATTCCCTTAGTGTCTGTCTTCTGTGTGCCTTTGCCTGTCCTAGTGCTACTACGAAGTGCTACCCCAGTGGCTGCAGCATGGCTGGTGGAAGGCTGCTGACTTTCAGTGGGGGAGACTGCAGATGGCCTTGCAGGACAACCTCGAGCAGCTCTGGGCCTAGAAGGCCCGGCTCTAGACTGCACCACCTCGGCATGGGTGGCGGCAGTCTGGGCTGGCTGGCTGACAGGCAACAGCAAGGGCAGTGGCGGAGTGGCAGTGGTGGGAGGACGAATGCTGTCATCTTGAGAGAGGAGAGCAAGTTCGTGCTCCACGGAGCCACTGCCACTTCCCCAGGGTGGTGCCTCAGCAATCCTCGTAATCTGTTGGAGGACAGATTGCTGGACTGCTGTGACACCCTGTTAGCTCTTTTCAACACTGGTAAACGCAACCATGGTGGCAGCAGTCTGGGCTTGTGTGGCAGCAAGCTGAGCTTGTGCTGCAATGGAAGCTGAGACATCGGCCATCAGACCCTGCATCATGGTTGGGTCCACAAATGTTCTAATGGAGTTGCCCATCACTTCCACCCTGGAAATCTTGGGCACCAAGCTCTGCGCAAAGCCCTGTGCATTGTTTGACCCGGACTCCTCCATGCTCGACAGTGACAACCGGCTCTTTGGCAGGCTTGCCAATGCACCAAGTATTTCTGTGTGCATGCCCATAAACCTTCTTCTGTAGGCCGTCCATCGAAGTCTTCATCTGAGTCCTCTGCAGCAGAACTCATGGACGATGCCCTCCTCTGGGGAGCTGGCACCTGTGCTACCCTTTCCCCCTGCCCTGGCTGCAGGCCACTCGTGTCCGATGACTCACCACGTGCAGATCCCGTCTCTATACTACCCTCTAAATTACGTGCAGTGCCAGTTTTTGAGCTGGTGCCTGTGAGTGTCAGATCGAGTGACGGTGTCTCTTCTTCTCCATCATTCTCCTCTTGCTCTTCCTGCACTGGCTGGCCAGGTTCAAGTTCTTGTGTATCTGAAAGGTGAAAGGCACAAGGGTAGGGTTGTGGTGAGGGGAGGGGGGGAAAGCAAGATTTGCATGCTTACACCATCAGCAGCTTGTAAGTGAGAATAGATTGTGGGATGAGGGATAAGTGAGATGTGAAAAGTAGGATTAGGTATGAGCATTCCGTCACCTTCAATCCTTCAATGATTTCAGCCTCGTCGCTTGCCACGGCCTCAGTGACGGCCCCTCCAATAATGTCAAGCACCGTCTCCTCCAGCTGGGTCAGGATATGCAGGCTTTCTCATCCCCCACCAGTTAGCTGCTGCTGTCGGCAGTCATAAGCCACTTTGCCCTACAAGAGAAAGGGATGTGCATCAGCGAGTCTGGCGTAATGTGTTTGGGTGATGTGCCTGTCATGTTGAATAGCTGGCAGTGTGTGCAAGGTGTGGGATGTGGGTGCAACAGTGATACGTGTGTGAGGGTGAGCTGAAGCTATGAATGTGAGGTTTGAGTAGTGATTGAGAGATTGTTGGCGGGTGAGTGATGGGGGTGTGTTGCATTGAGCAGTGTGTGAGGCTAGTGGTGCAGATGGTGGGATATAGCAATTGAAGATACATTCACTGACCTTGACCACTCAAGTGAGGTTATTGAACTTCTTTCGGCACTGCATCCATGTCCTTGGGGCAAGACTGCTGGCATTGACCTCATCGGCTATCTGCTCCCACTGCCTTCGCAGTGTGTGTCTCAAGGGCCTCTTGGCCCCCTGCAGATTGAAGACCTGTCTCCCCCTGCACTAAGGCCTCTCGTGCTGGGTCCGGGAACCTAGGAACCCCTTCCTCTGGCCAGTTGAGCCATTATTCACTCTTCTTCTTTCTGAGCCTTACCTCCATAACCAGTTGAAGGAGCTGCTGCAGGCAGAATGCACGTCCCCTTAAAGAGGTGCAGACTGCCTTTAAGAAGTGGAGGCTAGTTTTAATTGCAGCTAGCCTCGCACGAACTTGGGCCTCCTGTTAAGCGTTCATCCACTCAGCAGCGCGTTCAGCACTGGGCTGAACGCTGCAATCATTGTAATTAATAGGCAGCATGAAGGTCGCGTGTTGCCTACATCCCTTTCAATGGGCACAAGCCAATCGTGCATTGCAATCCCGCACAGCCGTTTTTGGGGGCTATTGAATTTTTAGCCTTGACGTCTTATGGCTTCAGGCGAACAAGGCCAAGGAAACCATCTGCTGATTAATACCTACTCAGCTAATGAATGGCTCGGGCCTCCTGCTGGTAATGGGTGGCTGGCCAATGTGCTCTGCTGGTCCGCCACCTGAAAGTAAAAATCTACTCCATTCAATTTTGTTGTGGTTTCCAGGTACTTCACGCACGAGGCCATATTCCATTTGCAAACCCAGACACTAATAAAGCCGAAATTTTCACAATGCAGAGTGTGCGGGTTTGGGGGCGGGTCGGTGGTTAAAAGCACTGAAATTGACAGCATGTCAGGAACCCACCGTCATCTTGATGACTTCCGCATTTCACTGGGGCGCGTTTCGAGTCGTGCCACAGACCCACTCGGGGTTTGGGGGAGTGCGGGTGTGCGACCTCATTGAGGTTAACTAATCATTTAGAGACCCTTAACAGCCTTTTTAATGTGAGGTTGCAACTTTAACTGGTTGCACACGGGATTCACGCACCTCGGGAACCCCGACTGTGAAAGGGAGGCAGAAGCTCAGCGGCCATTGTGCGAGTCCATTAAGTGACAGCTGGAAAAAGCACATAAATACTCACACCTTATACCTGCTTCCTTGCCTAAGGGAAAGGCTCTCGCTGACACCATTTTGTGAAGAGATTTAGGCCGCGATTTTGCCGGCGCTCAGAGGGCGGGTTTGGAGGCGGGTCAGGAGTGAAAGGCTATATGATTGATGGCGGGTTGTGAACCCGCCATCAACCCACCTCCACGCAACTTTGCAAAGTGTTGGGTCTGCGAGCCCCGATCAGACCCGACACCAAACGGCGGGAGAGGCATTTAAGGCAGTTAACAGCTTGTTAACTGCCTACATAATCCCATTTTACCAGGCTCTTCCCATTTTAGGACAATTTCAGCGTGTTCCACGTCGTGCGCCAAACACGCCAGCTGATTGTGCCGGGTTCAGCAAGTACCTGAATTCTTGACAGCTGCTCCTGCAGCATAAAAGTGGACCTGTAACATGGCTGACTTTCAGATGCCAGAACTTTGTGTTTTGAGGTGTTGGAACACATTTTGAAGGTCTATTGAGCTTGTAAGTGTTTAAGCTGAGATCCATATGCACTGTGACCTCCTTGGAAATCCCTCTCCCCACATTGCCTGAGTGCTTACAACCTCCATTCCTCAACTGAGATATATACCAGCGGAATGGGAACCATTTATACCCTCTCATCCTGGTCCTCAGAATCGGAGGAAGTGCAGCCGCGGCAGCAGCAGAACCAGGTACAACAGCAGCAGCAACAACAGGAGCGCCAACCTCCTCCTCAGCCACCTGATGCTGCACAGGGCACAGGGCGTCAGCGCAGGGCTGCACCGCGCCGCAGGAGATACCCCGAAACACAGGGTTTACAGGTCGAGGATGAGCTTCCTCAACATGACTGAGCAGCAGTGTCAAAGGAGGCTGAGACTTTCGCGAGAGGTAGTCGCTGACATCTGCGCAATGCTGCACCAACACCTGGAGCCCAGAGGAGCGTGTGGACACTCTTTACCAGTGGCTGTCAAAGTCACCACGCCATTCAACTTTTTTGCTCCAAGGATCATCAGCAGACATCAGCGGCATCTCCCAATCGGCTGCCCACACTTGCATCATGCAGGTCACCGATGCCCTCTTTGCTGAGTCGCACAATTACATCCACTTCTCCACGGATGAAGCAAGTGTAACCGCGCGTGCATTGGCTTTGGAAATATGGCAGGCTTGCCAAGGGTGCAGGGCGTCATAGACTGCACACATGTGGCTATCAGGGCACCCCATCACAACCCAGCAAGGGCTTCCATTCCCTTAACGTTCAGCTGGTGTGTAACCACAAGAAGAACATTATGCATGTTTTGCGCCAAGTTCCCTGGCAGTTGCCATGACTCGTTCATCCTGCGGCAGTCTACTGTGCCTCAGCTGTTCAATCTGCCAACCCAACTTTCTGGATGGCTACTTGGTGACAAGGGCTATCCCCTGAAGACGTGACTAATGACACCAATGAGGAGGCCATCAAACGAAGCTGAGGAGCGCTACAATGTGAGCCACATTTCCACCAGAAGCATCATCGAGCAAACCATCGGCTTGCTCAAAATGCGATTCAGATGCCTCGACAGATCAGGTGGAGCCCTACAGTACTCACCAGCCAGGGTCTCCAGATCATCGTGGTCTGCTGTGCACTGCACAACATCGCACTGCAGCGTGGCTTAGCGCTGCCTGAGGAACAAGTGGCTCAGCGCAGAGCCTCCTCTCCTCCGAGGAGGAAGACCTAGCGGAGGCGGATGTGCCAGTTCCACCAGCACATAAGAACATAAGAACATAAGAAACAGGAGCAGGAGTAGGCCATTTGGCCCTTCAAGCCTGCTCCGCCATTCAATGAGATCATGGCTGATCTTCTGCCTCAATTCCATTCACCGGCCTTATCACCATATCCCTTGATGCCCTTACTAAACAGAAATCTATTGACTTCTGTTTTGAATATACCCAATGACTGAGCCTCCACAGCCCTCTGGGGTAGAGAATTCAAAGATTCACCACCCTCTGTGTGAAGAAATTTCTTCTCATCTCAGTCCTGAATGGCCTACCCTTTATCCTGAGGCTGTGGCCACTGGTTCTAGACTCCCCAGCCAAGAGAAACATTCTCCCAGCATCCACCCTATCAAGCCCTGTAATCATTTTGTATGCTTCAATGAGATCCCCTCTCATTCTTCTGAATTCAAGAGAATATAGGCCTAGTTTACTCAATCTCTTCTCACATGACAGTCCTGCCATCCCAGGAATCAATCTCGTGAACCTTCATTGCACTCCCTCTATGGCAAGTATATCCTTCCTTAGGTAAGGAGACCAAAATTGTACACAGTACTCCAGGTCTCACCAAGGCCCTATATAATTGGAGTAAGACTTCTTTACTCCTGTACTCAAATCCTCTTGTAATGAAGGCCAGCATACCATTTGCCTTCCTAATGGCTTGCTGCACCTGCACATTCACTTTCAGTGACTCATGTACAAGGACACCCAGGTCCCTTTGAGCATCTGCATTCCCCAATCTTTCACCATTTAGGAAATACTCTGCCTTTCTGTTTTTTCTACCAAAGTGGATAACTTCACATTTATCCACATTATATTCCATCTGCCATGTTCTCGCCCACTCACTGAGCCTGTCAAGATCCCCTTGAAGCCTTTTCACATTCTCTTCGCAGCTGACACTGCCACCTAGCTTTGTGTCATCAGCAAATTTGAAAATGTTACATTTAGTCCCCTCATCCAAATCATTGATATAGATTGTGAATAACTGGGGCCCAAGCACCGATCCTTGCGGTACCCCACTAGTCACAGCCTGCCATCCTGAAAAAGACTCGTTTATCCCTACTCTTTGTTTTCTGTCTGTTAACCAATTCTCAATCCATGCTAATATATTACCCCCAATTCCATGTGCCCTAATTTTGTTCACCAACCTCTTGTGTGGGACCTTATCGAAGGCCTTCTGAAAATCCAAATACACCACATCTACCAGTTCCCCTTTGTCTACTCCACTAGTTACATCCTCAAAGAACTCCAATAGGTTTGTCAAACAGGACTTCCCTTTCATAAATCCATCTTGACTCTGCCCAATCTTACTATTAGTTTCTAAGTGCCCAGTTATTGCATCCTTTATAATAGATTCCAGCATTTTCCCAACTACTGATGTGAGGCTAACAGGTCTGTAGTTTGCCGTTTTCTCTCTCCCTCCTTTCTTAAATAGCGGGGTTACATTTGTTATCCTCCAATCTGCAGGAACCGTTCCAGAATCTATAGAATTTTGGAAGATGACAACCAATGCATCCATTATCCCAATGGCCACCTCTTTCAAAACCCTAGGATGTAGGTCATCCAGTCCTTGAGATTTATCAACTTTTAGTCCCATTAATTTTGCTAATACTGTTTTTTTACTAATAATAATTTCTTTAAGTTTCTCATTCTCGCCACACCCTTGGTTTTCTCGTATTTCTGGGAGGTTTTTTGTGTCTTCTTCCGTGAAGACAGAAACAAAGTATTTATTTAATTTCTCTGCCATTTCCTCATTCCCCATTATAAATTCTCCCGTCTCTGACTGTAAAGCACACGAGCACATGGCTGGCCGTGAGGCAAGGGATGCACTAATCCATGCCAGATTTGCTTATGTTTACGAAGCAAAGACATGTGGCTGCCACATGGAAATGAGTGTCTGGCCAAACTTCTTAACACACCATACACCATCTGTGCAATAAACTGTGGGTTCCTATCACTCTCACCACCATCATTACAGAGGAAAGGCACCCTGACGCCTCACTGTGACACTTCCATTTCTGGGCACACATAGGCAAACTCTTTGAATCTTTGCTATCGCATTTCTTTATTACAATTGAAATAATTGTGGCGGATCGCCATCTAAACGGGCATAACCCACTTTTCCGTCTGTGGACAATATATCGGTGAACCTTCCCTTTAAGGCACCTTGGGGGAAAAATTCAGCTGCTTGCGCCTCCCGTTAGCGCCTTAAGAGGGCGCTAATGGGGCGTAAAGCAGCTAACGCCCGGGCGCAGCGCCGCCCACGCCTCCCGCAAAATTCAGCGGGAGGTTAGCGGCGGCGCCAGCCGGTACCCTGTGGCGCTGCGCCGCCGGCGATGACGTCATCACCGTGCGCAGCACCCCGCTCGCGCTCCAGCCGCGATCTTCAGTCGCGCCCCCTGATTTACCGCCAGACGCTATGTCCGACGGGTTCAGGGAGGCGTACGTGCGGCCGGGGCGGCGATATTTAAAGGGGAGGTGGCAGGCGGCCATTTTTGTTGCTGGCCGCCTGCCAGCACCTGCCCCCGTTGCTGTCCCCGGCCCCCGTGAAGCCCCCCCACCGTGAAGTGCCGGCTGCGCTCCAAGAGCCCGGCACTTCTCTTGAGTGCCGGGCTCTTTTGCCGACACTCCCGATCCCTGGGGGCCCAGCTGGGCCCCGGTTCGCGCTGCGCAGGGTCCCTCCCCTTTAAGAAGGGGAGGAAGGCCTGCAATACCGCGGCACGTAGCGCCAGGATATTCCCTCGCAGCGCCCCAAGAGGGATGCGGGGTGCTTCCAGTGGCGCCCCGCTTCCCTCTTGGGGCGCAACCACTGAAGTTCCGGCGCGGGGCCGCTAATTTTTTCGGGGCGCTAAAAGTAGCGCCCCGGCGAGGTTAGCGCCCCAAATGGGGCGCGACTCAATTTTTAGCCCCTTACCTTTAAGACAGTAGTGGGCGGGGCTTCAGGGTTTTTCCAGAGAATTCTGGGAGCAGCTTTCTCAGCCATTTTGTGTGCCATGCAGTGAATTAAAGTTTCTTGTTTTCCACATATGGATTCAGCCTCCATTCGTGTTTCGCGGCAGCCTCAACATTGGTGACCCCGACGCTCAGAACGTATTCCGAGCACTGCAATGGCGGACACGAACACAGTTTCCATGAAACTGCCGGAGTTTTGGGAAAACCAACCCGAAGCCTGGTTTCTCCAAGCTGAATCTCGCTTCCGGCTGCGAAATATCACCACAGATGGGACGAAGTACGACTATCTCGTCACATCACTCAGTAGCGCCGCAGTTTCCAAGGTTTGGACAACGCTGCAGAACCCACCAGAGGAAGGCAAGTACGCACCTCTCAGGACAGCGCTCCTTAAAAAATTTACGGCCTCAGCATATCAGCGAAACTGCCACCTCCTCGACCTTCCAGGCCTCGGTGATGCCTCACCATCAGACCTCCTCTCCCACATGCTCTCCCTCACCGACGAGAGCCCACCCGGATCCCTCTTCCGCACGCTGTTCATCCGCCAGCTCCCTCTCAGCATCCGCCCAGCGATCGTGGCGTCCGGCCTCACGAACCAGGAAGCCCTGGCCGATGAGGCCGACAAGCTGCTGTCCGCTCACTCCAGGGGCGACGTCACTCGGACCTGGCAGCCAATGCCTGGGCGCGCCCCTCACCATCCAGCACGCGGCCACAAGGGCCTGTCACCAGGCCCATGGGGCCTTCACGCCCCACTAACCCGGGCCACTGTTACTACCACGCACGGTTCGGCGCCAGGGCACAACGGTGCACACCTCCCTGCTCTTTCAAGTCCGCCCCCTTACCAGCTCCCGCGATGCCCGTGGGCCACGCGGGCTCCCTGCTGTTCGTCATGGACGACAAAACCGGCCGCCGGTTCCTGTGCGACACTGGGGCTCAGCACAGCATCATCCCGGCCTCCTCCCTCGACATGCAAAAGGGTGAACGAGGACCGGCGCTGGCTGCGGCTAACGGCTCGGAAATCCGGACGTATGGCACCCGGACAGTCACCCTCGACCTCGCTGGTCGCCGCTCCCGATGGGAGTTCATCACTGCCATGGTGCTCTCCCCTCTCATCGGCGCAGATTTCCTGTGCGCCCACGGCCTACTGGTAGACATCCCCCGTCACCGCCTCGTGGACATGAACACCATGTCCCCCATCCTGGGCGCCATGGCCCCCCCGTCAACCCGCCGACATGGCGTCACAGTGCCACGCCCGGGCCACGGATGACTACTCGGCACTCCTGGCCGAATTCCCAGCCCTTACCAATCCGACCTTCTCCGCGGAGGCTGCCAAACACGGGGTGGAACACTTCATCCCCACCACAGGCCCCTCAGTGTAGGCCTATGCCCGCAGGCTGGACCCGGCCAAACTGGAGATCGCGCGGACCGAGTTTGCTACCATGGAACAGCTCGGCATCATCCGCCGCTCCAACAGTCCCTGGGCCTTCCCATTCCACATCGCCCCCAAACCAAGCGGAGGTTGGCGCCCCTGCGGGGATTACCGCCGCCTCAATGACGCCACCACCCCTGATCGGTACCCCGTGCCGCACATTCAGGACTTCTTGGCTGGACTGGCCGGCCGCTCAGTCTTTTCCAAGGTCGACCTGGTGCGCGGCTACCACCAAGTCCCCGTCCACCCCGCGGACGTCCCCAAGACGGCCGTAATCACCCCCTTCGGCCTGTTCGAGTTCCTGCGGATGCCCTTCGGCCTCAAAAACGCGGCCCAGGCATTCCAACGGCTCATGGACTCGGTCCTTCGGGACCTGAAGTTCCTGTTCGTCTACCTGGACGACATCCTGGTAGCCAGTTCCTCCAAGCAGGAACACCTCGAACACCTCCGCATCCTGTTCGGGCGCCTCAGCGACCACGGGCTCATCCTCAGCCCAGCCAAATGCCAGTTCGGCCTGGACAAGATCGACTTCCTCGGCCACCACATCACCCATGCTGGGGCCATTCCCCTGCCCACCAAGGTGCAGGCCGTCCAACAATTTCCCCGCCCCACCACCATCAAAGGCCTCCAGGAGTTCCTCGGGATGGTGAACTTCTATAATCGCTTCATCCCCAAAGCGGCGTCCCTCATGAGGCCCCTGTATGAAGCCCTCCGGGGCAGGAGCGGCAAGATGGAGGTCGAATGGATGGCAGACGCGTCTGCCGCCTTCGACTCCACCAAGACCGCGCTCACCAACACCACCCTGCTCGCGCACCCACGGCCCAATGCCAGGGTAGCGCTCACCACGGACGCCTCCGACCACTTGCCTTCTTCAGCCGCCAACTACGCCCCCCGGAGGTCAAGTACAGCACCTTCGACCGCGAGCTCCTCGCGCTGTTCCTGGCGGTCCGCCATTTCCGGTTTTTGCTTGAGGGCCACCCCTTCACGGCGTTTGTCGACCACAAGCCCCTGACATTCGCAATGGCAAAGACAACCGACCCCTGGTCCGCCAGGCAGCAGCGCCAGCTCGCGGCAGTGTCCGAGTTCACCACGGACATCCAACACGTCTCCGGCCGAGACAATGTGGTAGCCGACTGCCTCTCCCGCCCCGCCATCCACGCCGCACACCTAGCAGTCGACTACGCTCAACTTGCAGCAGACCAGATCACCGACCCAGATCTGCTCTCCGCACCCACCAACCTACCAGGGCTATGCCTGGCCGACGTCGCCTGTGGCCCGACCGCAGTCACGGTCAAGTGCGACATATCCCTATGTCAACCTCGGCCCGTCGTCCCAGCGTCCTGGTGCCGCCGGGTACTCGACATTCTCCACAACCTCTCCTACCCCGGCGCACGCGCATCCATCATATTGGTAGCCAACCGCTTTGTCTGGCGCGGCCTTCGCAAGAATGTGCGTACTTGGGCCAACTCCTGCCTAGCCTGCCAACGGGCCAAGGTACAGCAACACACGAAAGCACCCCCCGAGGAGTTTACGGTCCCCTTGCGGAGATTCGATCACATCCACGTGGACATCGTCGGGCCCCTGCCACCGTCGCAAGGCCACACGCACTTGCTGACCATCGTTGACCGCACCACACGCTGGCCTGAGGCAATTCCACTGACCTCTACCACCACCGCCGACATCGCCAGAGCCTTCGTCAGCACCTGGGTCGCACGGTTCGGCGTCCCCTCCGACATGACGTCGGACAGAGGTCCGCAATTTAGCTCTGAACTCTGGACCGCCGTTGCACGCAATCTCGGGGTGACCATTCACCGCACCACAGCATACAACCCCCAAGCCAACGGACTGTGTGAGCGGTTCCACAGATCCTTGAAGGCATCTCTTCGAGCCAGCCTCCAAGACGGTGCCTGGACCGACCGACTTCCGTGGGTCCTCCTCGGCCTGCGCACCGCGGTTAAAGAAGACCTCCACGCATCGGCAGCAGAGCTCGTGTACGGTCAGCCGCTGTGCGTACCTGGTGAGTTCCTGCCCACCGCCACGACACCCTGGTCAGCCGACCAGCAATGCCACGACTTCGCCTCACCGGCGCTGCAGTTCGCCCCGGTGCCCATTGCCCAACACAGCGAATCCACCTCACACGTCCCACTAAGCCTGCACCAGGCACAGTTTGTTTTCGTCCGGCACGACGCCCACCGCGGACCCCTTCAATCCCCGTACGACGGGCCCTACAAGGTGCTACAGGTTGGGGACAAATTTTTCACCCTGCAAGTGGGCGACAGGACCGAAAAAGTGTCAGTTGACCGACTCAAGCCAGCACACTCGGAGCCCGGTGAGCAGGTCCCTGTAGCTCGTCCACCTCCACGCGGCCGACCTGCCCTCAAGCCGGTTCAGCCGTTCCACGTCCACCGGCGTCCTACAAGAGCCGCTCCGGCCAGCCCATCAGACCGCTGCACCGTCTCGTCCACACCTCCTAAGCGGATTCTGGGGGGAGCTGTGTGGCGGATCGCCACCTAAACGGGCATAACCCACTTTTCCGTCTGTGGACAATATATCGGTGAACCTTCCCTTTAAGGCACCTTACCTTTAAGACAGGAGTGGGCGGGGCTTCAGGGTTTTTCCAGAGAATTCTGGGAGCAGCTTTCTCAGCCATTTTGTGTGCCATGCAGTGAATTAAAGTTTCTTGTTTTCCACATATGGATTCAGCCTCCATTTGTGTTTCGCGGCAGCCTCAACATAACGATGATAATCTTCACTTTGTATTACATCAACACACCCAAGTGACTACCCTTGTGACTATTTGGGGGAGAAATTCAGTATCGTCCCATTTGGGACGCAATTATCGGCCGGGCGCAAAGATTAGCGCCTGGCGCTAATTATCGCCACCGACTGCAAACTTGACTTTTATCGCACCTGGAGGTGATTGGAGCGCTAAATTAGCACTTCACACCTGTCTTAAGGCACAAAGGCCGAGGAGCGAGGTGCTACCTCAGACCGCTGGCGAAACTCATGTGATGTCAGTCAGCAATGGAACACACACACAATGGCGCGGGCCAGTTCTTAAAGGGGAGGGTTGATCGTGCTTTCCATCCACATCCTGCTCATTGCAGCCTTGAATCTCGGCCTGGAGAGACCTGCACATCAAATCTGCTGGAAAGAACAATGGAGAGTACCAGGGAAAGAGCTCAGAGTGCAGCCCCCAGAGTCTCTTCTAAATCGATACAAGGAAGGGCAAATCAAAATGAACCTGCAAAGTGCTGCTCAGTACCCAAAACTCCTTCACACAGCGTTGAATCTCTCCAGAAGTCTCTCTCTCTCTCTCAGAATGCGTGGTTCAAAAATGTCACCAACAATAAAAGGCAGGAAGCGTTCGCCTTTAAATAGCGCTCCCTCAGTCCCTTCCTGACTGCAAAACGCTCCCCTCAACCTGTCGTTGCTAGCGGCAGGCGGTAAGGCAGGGGGCGCCACTCAATATCCGCTCCAGGGCGATACCGGGGTGTTGCGCACTCGACTGATGTCACGATCTGCCGGCGCAGGAGATCGTGGCGGTAGTGTTTAGCGCCGCCGCAAAATGTCTAGTTAATTTCACGAGCGGCGCAAACATCGCCGCGCCTGGGCGCTAGATGCTTTGCGCCCCATTAGCGCCCTCTTAATGCGCTAACGGGAGGCGCAACCAACTGAATTTTTCCCCCTTTGTGTGTTAACTTTCTCTTACGCATGCTTCTACGTGGTGCTTCCCCTGTGGCTTCAGCAGATGTTGAGGCACCTTGCTCACTTTCATGCTGCTCCTGCTTCGACACCTTTGGCGGGCGTCCTCTGGGTTTGGGAGCCTGGGAGGGTTCGGCAACAGTCTGCTCCTCCTGCGGCTGTGCAGGGGCTGAGACGGCCATCTCAGTTGGGTGAGGAATCTGGGGCTCTGACCGAGGGCTCTGCAGTGGCATGGGAGTGTGAGCACTTGGAGAGGAGCCCACACTTCCTTGTTGTCGACCACCAACATCCCTCTTATGGGTCGCCCGCACTTCACTGCTAGCAAGTAGCTGGAGAGCACCTTGCTGCACATCAGTGGGGCCATGAGGACCCGTCTCTGTACTGACAGTCCTCATAACGGGGATGTCCATGTACCTCTGGTATCTCTCCTCAGTAGATGCCCATCTATTCTCCATAGCAGCACATCTATTTAGAAGAGTCACCATGTTCATTTGCATCTGGCGATTTATGTCCTCCATGGAGGTTGCCATCCTTTCCATGGCAGCACCTACATTCGCCATTGAGTGCACCACGGCATTGCTCATGTTTAACATGGACTCCTCCATTCTCTGCACACTCACAGTCACCGTGGTTGCAAACCCAGTCAGAGACTCCTGAACTTGTTCCTGAAGTTCTAGCATCACTCTCTTTCTGGATGGCCCCCGAGGCACAGGGTCGACATCCAGCTGAGCAGAGCTGGGAGTGCCCTGCGGCCTCCGATGAGGACACTCCACTGCTGTCCCTGTCTCCACCACCTGCTGATGCTCACTTGTGAGCTGTGATACACCAGGTGACAACACTAATCTCTCTCACGAATGACCCACCGAGGTCCGCCTATCTGCGCTGGTGCTGAGTGCTCTCAATTCTGCTGACACTGCGCCCTCAGAGGTTGCAGCTTCCTCTGAGGAGTCTTCCGGCTCTTCCTCCTAGACAGTGGGGAGGGGGGCTCTCGATGGTCCTGTGGGGGAGTAAAGGCATGAGTTAGACATGTGATATTAACGTAGCAGACACATCGAATTGTGCAGATGATCAGAACTCAATCTTTATGAACATCAGATGCCATATCAGTCACTCATGCAATCTAAATGAGAGGGTTGCAAATCTATTCTGTCACCAGCTTGCTCTACTGCGCCCGTCTCTCTGTCCCCCACTTCCAGCTCCTCAGCACCTCCGACGATGTCGAGAGCAGCCTCCTCAGCGGTGGTCAAGTGGGCCATGGAAGGTGGCCCTCCTCCTGTCCTGCCCCTCTCCTTCTTATTGTGGGCTCTCTTTTCCTGCAATGAGGGACACAAGTGAAGTTTGAGTGAGAATGTTGGAGTGAGTGTAGGGAATCCATAGCATAGATGCTTAGAGGGAGACAAAGATGGAGTGAGGTGCCAATACCAAGGGCCCTCCCTGTGTGTTGTTAGTTGTTGTCATTGCATAACAGTGAGAGCGAGTGTGAGGGATGCATAGTAGAATGGTGAAGTGATTCTGTACATGGAGAGAGAGAGGGATGGGTAAGCATGCAAGGGATGTAAGGGTAAAGTGGGATGTGCAGGAGTAGGTTGACAATGCAGAGTGCTGGTGATGAGAGGAGATGGGGAGCAGATTGAAGGTTAGTGTGATGTTATACTCACTTTTGCTGTGCGTATCAGGTCATTGAACCTTTTCCTGCACTGAACCCAGATGCGTGAGCACAAAGACCTGGCGCTCACCTCCTCAGCAATTTGCAGCCAGGCTGCCTTGGTTTCCTGAGGAGGCTTCCTCCGTGCATTGGAGGGAAACAGAACCTCTTGGCAGCCATCTCACTCTCTCCACAAGAGCATGGAGGGAGTCATCATCGAATCTTGGTGAGGTCTTTGGTCTTGAAGCAGTCAATTCGCTATCTGCCACACTGAGAAGCACCAGAATATGAATGAAAAACCAAAAGGCTGCAAGGGCCCCTTAAATGCAGCTGGATGGAAGATGTCAGCAGAGGCGAGCAGCAGACCCGAACCCACTGATTGGGCTGGGTAGCGCGCATGATGGGCTTCATCAGCCCACTTAAGGGAAAATAGTTCATTCAGAACGGCTGAAACCGGCATCGGGACTGGATCCCGCCGACAAGCGAACCCGACTCCAACCTGCCGCCGATGGTAAAATCGCGGCCTTAGTTTTAGGAGTTTGCAGGTGATTTATGCAACCTCTGAAGCCACTCTCACCACATTGGAGGATTGTGCCTCTGATCGCCACTTTACCTGGCATCTATTAGATCAGCATGGGTGCCCCTTATGCTGTCTCACCTTGGACCTCAGATTTGGACCAAAATGAGCCCCAGCACCAACAGCACCAGGCACACCAGCAGCAGCAGCAACACGACCACCAACCTTCTCCTTACTGACCTGATGCTCCACAGGACAGAGGGGATCAGCACAGGGCTGCACCGTGCCAGAGACGATACCCCCAATACAGGGTATACAGGCAGAGGATGAGCTTTCTCAACATGACTGAGCAGCAGTGTTTCAGGAGGCTCAGGCTATCGCGCCAGGTCATCGGAGACATTTGTAGCTTGCTGGAAGAAGACCTGCTGCCCAGAGGACCTGGTGAACACACCTTACCAGTGGCTGTCAAAGTCAGCAGCACCCTCAACCTCTTCGCCTCAGGCTCCTTCATGTGATCTGAAGCAGACATTTGCAGGATCTCGCAGTCGGCCACCCACAGATGCATCACCCAGGTGACCGATGCCATGTTTCACAAGTCAGCCAATTATGCAAACTTTACCACTGATGAAGCCAGTGTTACTGAGAGGGCGCTCGGCTTTGCGGCTCTGGTTGGCTTCCCGCAGGTGCAGGGTGTCATCGACTGCACACATGTGACCATCAAGGCACCCCCACGTCACCCAGGAGTGTTTGTGAACCACAAGGGCTTCCACTCCCTCAATGTGCAGCTCGTCTGCAACCATAAAAAGATCATCATGCATGTGTGTGCCAGACTCCCTGGCAGCTGTCATGACTCTTTTGTGCTGCACCAGTCCATCCTCCCTCAGCTCTTCGCACCTCCAAACAGACTTACTGGCTGGCTGCTTGGAGACATGGCTGATGACACTCTTGAGGACGCCAAGTACTGAGGCCGAGGAGCGTTATAATGAAAGCCACATATCCACCAGATGTGTCATAGAGTAAGTAATCAGCATGCTGAAGATGCGCTTCGGATGCCTTGACAGATCTAAAGGTGCACTTCAGTACGCACCAGCCAGGGTCTCCAGAATTATCATCATTTGCTGCGCGCCACACAACATAGCGCAGCAGCGAGGATTGGACTTGTAGGAGGAGCAAGGCACAGAGCGCACAGCCTCTTTGGAGGAGGAGGAGGAGGAACCCGAGGTGGAGATGGCACCAGCAGTGGCACACATTGCTGCCCGGGAGGCCCGGGATGGCCTCATAATGGTCCGATTTACTTAATTTGCAACAGTGCACCCATCTGGCTTCCAGATGCAGTACCAACTTCCCCCCTTCCCGCCAACAACCCCACAAAGCTGTCCTACAATGACCAAGCCATTCCTGTCAACTGAACCCCAGTGCTCGAGGTTAAGTAATGTCTCACCATTCACTCCAAGTGACATCACCTGCGAGATGGTGCTGCTCATGTTGGAGATGGACTCCTCCATTCTCTCTCCAATCGTGCATATCGCGACTGGAAAAGCTGCCAGAGCCTCGCGCATGCGTTGTTGCTCCTCCAAGATCAACCTCTTTGTTGACTCCCCCCGAGGCTCAGCATTTGCATCCAGCTGAGCAGAGCTGTGATCCATGAGACACCAGGTGACAACACTACTCAACGTCTCGCTGGACCCACCGAGGGTCGCGTATCTGCGTTGATGCCGGGTGCGCATGGTTCTGCTGATGCTGCACCCTCAGAGGCTGGAGCTTCCTCTGAGGAGTCATCTCCGACTGGACAGTGGGGGTGGGGGTGGGGGGGCACTTGATGGACCTGTGGGAGAGTAAAGACATGAATTAGAAGTGTTATGATAAGAATTTGCAACATTACCATTATGCACATGATGACATGTCACTGGCTACTGACACCAAGTCACCATGAGTGACTGTTGTATGCCATGTGGCTGTATGATATTTAATTCTGTCACCAGCTTGTTGGGAGGTTCCCCTCTCTCTGTCTCCCACCGCCAGCAGCTCCGCAACTCGACTGATTTGCAGCGTCTCCTCCTCTGCTGGAGTCAAGTTGGTGAATATTGGAGGCCACCTCTGGTTCTTTGCCTCTCCCGGATGTTCTGGGCTCTCTTCTCCTGCAAGGAAGGAAAGAAGAAAACTTTGAGTGGGACTGATGGAATGAATGTAAGGAAAGGATGGGCTACATCTGTAGAGGGTGACTATGAGGGAGTGGCGTGGCATTGCCAAATGGCCTCTTTCTGTGGCATTATTTCCTATGATTGCATTAGGATGAGGGTGAGTGTCAGTGGTGGTCAGTCAGATGGGGATGTGAGTAGGTGCATAGAGAGTGAGGGATGGGTGGACCTTGCAAGGCAGGTTGGTGTGAGCAGTGACGTGCAGGAGTCAGCTTGGGAAGGCAGAGTGATGGGGTTGGGGTGACAGGCACTAGGATGTAGGTCAATGTGGCTTTGCACTCACCTTTCCTGACCTCATGAGATCATTGAATCTTTTGCGGCACAGGACCCAGGACCGCCTGGATACACCCCTGCTGCTGACCTCCTCCACGATCTCCAACCAGGACCTCTTGGTCTCACTGGAAGGTTTCTTGTGCCAATCCTGAGGGAACAGGATGTCCCTGCATGCTCGATCTGCCTGGAGTAGGACTTCCATGAGGAGTCGGAGAATCTGGACGTTGCCTTCTACCGTTGGGATTGTATGCTTCCCTCAAGCTCAGATCGAAAATCTTTAGTTTCTCAACAACCACACCTCTCCCAAAGAATGTGATTCTCCTCCAACAACCTTCAAGTGTGATGTGTGGAAGACCCCTTTAAATATCTGAGCTCAAGGCGCGTCATCGATGACATCATCAGACCCATTCCGTTTAATTGGCTGGGAAACCTGCAGGCCTAACTCAGTTGATCTAACTGAGTTAAAGACAAAGTAGACAGCGTGCTGCCGAGTGCTGCGTGAGACCAACTCGCTACACAGCCCCCCCCGCACCCGACTCACCTCACAGGTAAAAATTCCAGCCCAAGTGCCAGCAAAGTTTTCATCATCAAAGGTTAAGCCTGATCCTTGACATCTACCAAATTGTTCTTTTCAGCAGTGGGGCACAAGGTGATGGTGATCGGCGAATCACTGGCTAATGATCAGGAGCAGAGACCCTTGCTGATGTTGTCCCTCCCCAGACCAGTGGCACGGCAGTCAATTGTAGCAACCCAACTGCTAAATCAGCTAAAAAATGTTTGTATCTAAATATTAGACAATGCTTATTTACCAGCAGAAATTTTGTGGAACAATTATATCATGGACTGTATTGTCCAATTCATGAAATGATTCTCACTTATCCTCTTTTGGTCTGACTTGTCTTTTGTAACTTAATGATATTACATTTGCCAGATAACTTCATCTGTGGTCCGTCCGTCTGCTGTGTTCTGCCGTAGGGCAAGTCCTAACTCAAGTCTCACACATGCGATTCTCGAGCCACTTTCGTAAGACGAGTAGTTGAGGTCGATTCCTGTTGTCTTCTGCACATTTTTATCTGAGGGTACACCGTCCCAGTACTCATGCTGACCAAGCACCAGCTCAGATACTCACACTTCTGGAATCTATTATAAAGGATGCAATAACTGGGCACTTAGAAACTAATAGTAAGATTGGGCAGAGTCAACATGGATTTATGAAAGGGAAGTCCTGTTTGACAAACCTATTGGAGTTCTTTGAGGATGTAACTAGTGGAGTAGACAAAGGGGAACCAGTAGATGTGGTGTATTTGGATTTTCAGAAGGCCTTCGATAAGGTCCCACACAAGAGGTTGGTGAACAAAATTAGGGCACATGGAATTGAGGGTAATATACTAGCATGGATTGAGAATTGGTTAACAGAACAGAAAACAAAGAGTAGGGATAAACGAGTCTTTTTCAGGATGTCAGGCTGTGACGAGTGGGGTACCGCAAGGATCGGTGCTTGGGCCCCAGCTATTCACAATCTATATCAATGATTTGGATGAGGGGACTAAATGTAACATTTTCAAATTTGCTGATGACATGAAGCTAGGTGGCAGTGTCAGTTGCGAAGAGGATGTGAAAAGGCTTCAAGGGGATCTCGACAGGCTCAGTGAGTGGGCGAGAACATGGCAGATGGATTATAATGTGGATAAATGTGAAGTTATCCACTTTGGTAGAAAAAAACAGAAAGGCAGAGTATTTCCTAAATGGTGAAAGATTGGTGAATGCAGATGCTCAAAGGGACCTGGGTGTCCTTGTACATGAGTCACTGAAAGTGAATGTGCAGGTACAGCAAGCCATTAGGAAGGCAAATGGTATGCTGGCCTTCATTACAAGAGGATTTGAGAACAAGAGTAAAGAAGTCTTACTCCAATTATATAGGGCCTTGGTGAGACCACACCGGGAGTACTGTGTACAGTTTTGGTCTTCTTACCTAAGGAAGGATATACTTGCCATAGAGGGAGTGCAATGAAGGTTCACGAGATTGATTCCTGGGATGGCGGGACTGTCGTATGAGAAGAGATTGAGTAAATTAGGTCTGTATTCTCTTGAATTCAGAAGAATGAGAGGGGATCTCATTGAAGCATACAAAATAATTACAGGGCTTGATAGGGTGGATGCTGGGAGAATGTTTCCCTTGGCTGGGGAGTCAAGAACCAGGGGCCACAGCCTCAGGATAAAGGGTAGGCCATTCAGGGCTGAGATGAGAAGAAATTCTTCACACAGAGGGTGGTGAATCTTTGGAATTATCTACCCCAGAAGGCTGTGGAGGCTCAGTCATTGGGTGTATTCAAAACAGAAGTCGATAGATTTCTGACTAGTAAAGGCATCAAGGGATATGGCGATAAGGCCACTGAATGGAATTGAGGCAGATGATCAGCCATGATCTCATTGAATGGTGGAGCAGGCTCGAAGGGCCGAATGGCCTACTCCTGCTCCTATTTCTTATGTTCTTATGTTCTTATGTACTTCAGGTGGGATCAGTAGGACAGATAGTTGAGTTTTCACCTGGTGACTCACACTTTACAAGTGAGCAAGCGCAGATGGTGGAGACAGGGACAGCAGTGGAGAGTCCACATCGGGGGTCACAGCCCTCTCCAAGCTCTGCTCAGTTGGACACAGATGCTGTACCCCGGGGGCCGTCGATAAAGAGGAGAGTCATTGAACAGCAACAGACAATGTGCGATGCACTGACAGGCCTTCAAAGTGAACTCACTATAATTGCAGAGAAATTGGAGGAGTCCACCTCAAGCATCAGGGGTTGATGTTGCAGGCCACTGAGATGATGTTTTCTTCTATGGATAGAGTGGCCAGCGCCATGGACCATCATATGCTCCAGTTAAATGAGTCATGCACACCTTCAACACCACCATGCGTACTCTGGATGCCAACATGTCTGCCACCTTAATTAGATTGACAGATACCTTAGCCTTGGCCTTACAGTGCCACACTGATCTGCACCAAAGTGTTCTCCAGTGCAGTGGCAGCAGTGAAGTGGGGCTGGGCCATGAGCGCGATGATGGCGAAAGAGTCATGGAAGTGGGGACACTACACAAAGTGCTTCTGCTTCTCACCCACAGCCCACCTCTCATTTAGTAACCCACATGCTGCCTCGTCTGCTGATGGTCGAGTCTGCCCCTTCACAGGTACAGGTGGAGCAGTCGTTGGCGGGCCCTCACAGGCTCCAGAACCCAGAGGACGTCGGCCAAGAGCATCTCAGCAGTCAGAGCAGGGATCTGAGCAGCCTGCCTCTACCTCTGTTGAAGGCACACAGGTTGTACCACGTAGGAGTAGCAGAAAAGGGAAGAGTTAGGCTTTGTAGTTGCATAAGGGTATATGCATGGGTGACTGAGAAAATATTGTTTTGATAATTTTCTGTTCTTTACTTACATCAAATAAATGTTATTCTTTTTCGCCACTTTCCCATCTTGGCCATTTTTGGGTGCTGTGTGGTAACTGGCCTTGTAAGTTGTTTGATGATGAATGTAAGGACATGAGTTGATGGGGATCTATGGAGAATTGTTGAAGGGGTTGGTTGCAAGACTGCTTTGTGTCACTGGCATTGGTGAGGTGGGGAACAGAACGGTGGCGTTTGCATTTCCTTGTGACATGGCCACTGGTGCAGCCTAAGTGAACCCTGCATGAATGAGGCCATCCCAGACAGCAATGTGAGCAGCTGGGGGTGCACTGCCTTTATCACCCTCCTCTTCAACTCCTCTTCTTCTTCCCCATCCCCCTCCAATCGTCCGAGGAGGATCTGAGTTCTTTGCCTTGTTCCTGCTGCAGGTCCAAGTCTCCCGATCTGTCCAGGCACCTGAAGCGCATCTGGTGGTGATATGACTTTTATTGTACCACTGTTGGGCTTCAGTGGTCGGATTTCTGATGGTTGTCATGAGCCAAGTTTGCAGTGGGTATCCCTTGTCGCCTAGCAGCCACCCTTTAAGTCTGCTTCCAGGTCTGAAGATATAAGGGAGCTTGGACTGCCGCAGGACAAAAGCATTATGGCAGCTGCCCGGGAATCTTGCGCACACCTGCATAAACATCTTTTTGTGGTTGCACACCAGCTGCACGTTGATGGAGTGGAAGCCCTTGCGGTTGACAAATACTCCTGGTTGATCTGGGGGTGCCCAGATTGCCACATGCGTGCAGTCAATGGTGCCCTGCACTTGTGGGAAGCCAGCCAGAGCCACAAAGCCAAGTGCCCACTCATTCTGACTGGCCTCATCGCTTGCAAAGTTGACGTAATTGCTGGCCCTGGCAGACAAGCCATCAGTCTATCCATTTGTGGACAGCCGACTGGGAGATCCTGGATATGTCTGCGGCAGAGTCCTGGAGGGATCAGGAGGGAAAAAAGTTGAGGGCCATGGCGACTTTGAAAGCCACTGGTAATGCGTGGCCACCAGGTCCAGCAGGCAGCAGAGCTTCTTCTAGGAGGCTGCAGATGTCTGCCACCACCTGATGTGACATCCTGAGATACTGGTGTTCAGACATGTCAAGGAAATCAGCCTCTGCCTCCAGACCCTGTTTCGTGGATTTTGCCTCCTGTGAGCTACGCCTCTCTGCTGCTCCCCTCCCTCCTGCTCCCCTCCCTGCTGTGGAGCTACAGGTCTGTGACCAGCAGGCTGCAGGTGCTGTTGCTGGTCATCTAGGTCCTCATCTGAGGTCCAATCTAAGGTAGCATAAGCGGCCCCCATACTAATGGGATAGACCAAATCTCCAAAGTGCAGAAAGTAATCTCTCAGCAAAAGTACTGTGAACAAACCCGTTACCACTAGCAGGTAAGAAAGCAGCTGTGAGTATTGAGTATTTATTGCCATATATCCATGAGATGGATTGACCCCCTCAATTGCCGCTGTGTACTCACCTTTCACTGGCGAGTTTCAGGAAGTCCGTCGACCCGACGTTAAAGTCCAAAGTGTGTGTTAATATCGATCTAATTGAGCGATTAACATATGGCAATTGGCAACCCGCCTCTCACGAGGGGTTTGCCCGCACGCAGCCTAACGCGGTCGAGTTAAATGTGGAATTCGTCGGGTTGGAGCCGGCTTCCCGACACGCTGACATTTTTCCTGGTTTTAACCCCCCCACCCACAACCAAACCCACACGCTCTTCCAGGTTAAAATTCAGCCCATTGTGTCTCTGGTTAATGCATCAGAATACTGCAGGTGAGGATTGTACTGTTACAGGTTTTTTTCCTGTAAATTATATATATTATTTATTCTTTACTGTCTGGGGAAGAGAATGCACTTGCATTCCCTGAACATTTAGGCAGATTCACCCCCAGTGGTCCATTAGCAGATCTCCAGCCAACAGCTACATTTTGAAGCGTCCAAAGCCAGTAGTTGAAAGAAGTGTTAGTCATCTGTCCTAACCATGCAAAGGACATTATTCATTGTGCCACAACCTTACCAACTCTACTCTGGAACATGTTTTAACCTTAGTCACATATTTCTAAGCCAGAAGTTCTATTACAGAACATAGAATTAACTTCTCTTCCTTCCCCCACTCAGAATTCTAAGCCTATCAGCATAAAGATCAACTAAATACGTGGGTGCATGCTGTCAAGCAATGTCTGAAAGGATGTTTGGGAACTGAATGTTTTACTTTAATCTCTCCACCTTTTACTGCTACCTATGCTCTCTTCCTGCCCCACTGTTCCAGTGGCAGGTTGGGATAGTGTAAAGTTTCGCAATTATCGCGATTCGAAATAACGAGATAGAAGCAGATTCGTTTGATCAGTTTATTTAAACGAAATGCTGTCATGATTAAACAGGACACAGAAGCCTGTAAAATGGCCGCCGCGCATCGTGGCAGAAGTTTCCAGAAGTACAGTGGGCAGACAAGATGGCGTTCGAATAAACATTTTCGATAAGCACTGATAAAGACAGGATGCAACCTGTTTGCATTTGTGACAATAGCAAAAGATATGAGTGCTGGAATCGTTTTCCATGCACAAGTAAGGACCATTGTACTGGGCAATCGAAGGCCCATCCAGACACATCAATACGCAAATACCCCCATGGCTCTACAATGAGAGAGCCATTCTCGGGTGATTAAACAAATATTCAGGGGCCCCCAAAAACCCAGCCAGGGAGGCTCCGAGCCGGTTCAACAATGGGGAAAACATTAACGGGTAGTTGGCCAGTCTCAGGTGCTACCGAAACCCGTTAAAGACAAGAATCACCCCATGCTGGGAGTTTTGAGCGCCAATATTTCACAAAGGACGAACATTAAGATTTGAGCGGGAGATAAGGGAACACAGCACTATAACTATAGACAACAAATGTCCATCGCTCTCTTACTCCCTTGATTCGATTCTTATTCGCTTGATTCATGCTCTTATTTTCTCTTATCTCTGCGGACTCTTGACTGGGGCTGAACTCTGCTGGACGAGCAGCCTTCTGTGTTTTCTCTGGACTCTGTTGCCTCTGGACTTTTAGCCGCACTGGACGGTTATTCGAATGTTGGGTGGAGCTCAATTGGAACGAGTCGCCCCGACGAAGGCCAGTGACCGGGTGCACCATCCCGAGAGTCGGTAAATGGTGTTTGGACCCGAAGGCCCAACAAGACGAGACGAAATGATAAGAGAAGAAGAAGAATCCACGTGCCGCCACGGTCAGTAAACCCCGACCGCGCCCGAAAATATACGACCCATTTCTTGAACTCTACAGGTTACTGCACGAACTGGTCGAAGACTCTTCTTTGAATTCTACCGGTAACTGGTGTCGGTCCAGGAAGACTTTTCTTTGAGTTCTACAGCCCGGCCCGAGCACTGTCGAGTTCTTCATGACAACGGGGAGCCCAGCCTGCTTGCAGCAGCAGCGAAAGTAAACAAGTGGGGTACAGAGACCCCTCAAAACACGTGACAGTCAGGCGCTGCAGCGAAACGAGCCGAGCGCCTCACTTTAAAATTCTCCGAAGTATCACGAGTGGTGAGCATGTTTCCCGATCCTACAAATCTAGATGTAGTGTAGGTATTGATAGGGGAGGGTGGTTTTATTAAGGATAAAGTATAATGTGTTCCCCTTTTTACGATGTGCCGTGCGTTCTTCATTACCATAGACCAAGCTTTATGAATGTATGTATACTTGTACTATCGTTAATTTGTGCCTATGACATGTACTTCATGATTTTGGACGCTATGCAATAAAGATTTCCATTTCGTACTATTCAACCGGGTCTATTTGAGTTTTTCTCTGCATTACTGCTCTCGCACCTAAGTCCAGTGTTAGAACCGTAAGGGCGAGTGGGTCGAACCACTCACAGGTGCTTTTTGCAACAAGGCTGGCCGGAGACCAGAGCAAGCAATAGTATTAGGCAACGAAGGCCTAACCCCGCACCAGCACCGTCTGCGATACAAGCACGACACAGAACCCCTTACAATAGTGTTGTTGGCTTCTCAATGGGCTTTATAATGCTTTTCATATTGGCAGATAGGATGTGGGGTTTAGTTGATATTCTGTTGCAGCTTCTTTCTCTTTGCATCCCTCACCTCCACTGTCACCCTCCCTCTCGGTCTCCGAAGGCAAAGTACGCTTTGCAATGTGGCAAGAAATCATTCATCAGTAATGGGAAAATTTGGTTTGCTGCTCTCTAGAACTAATGGACTATCACAATGGGTCAAAATTTTTGGCCACATAGTTAACATGCTTCGTAACAATCCAAGAGCAAGATTAAAGCATGGCACATACCACAGATAAGTCACTTTGCAGGAGAGGTCCATGGACAGAGACAAGAATGAAAAATGAGCATGATCTCTGTCCTGTGGATCGAGTGCACAGCAACAATTGAACATGAGCAGAAAACAGATTGAAATCAGCAATCACATCAAAGCAAAGAGCTAAGATCATTAATCTCAAAAACTAAATATCATAGCCTGTAGCAGCTGAACCTGCAAACAAGTAAAGAAATGGCTTTTCTGAAGTGTAAGCATCGCAGAATGGCATTCATTATGGAATAGAAAGAAATTAATATCACATTAGAATGTGTTACCACAGCTGGAATTAATGTGAAGATGTAACTCTTTGACAGACGCAGTCAAGCAACTGAGGACTGACCATGTGCAACAGCTGTACAGGCGTTCAAATATCTAATTACTGGAGTAAAATCGTGTTTTGTTGGAACAAAAATTATGATGTGGCAGTGAAGTATGTGAGTGAACACACTCTTCATCACTAAGAAAAAGTAAACCACATTTAAAGGTGTCCAGATATTGCACTACTTGCAAGCAAGTCCAAGTAAAAGGGGGATACTTTCTTTCAGAAAAGTCACAGAACAGTTCAATTAGAATCGCAGAATATTATAAGGATATTGCGAGGACGACAGAAAGACAGAGGCTGCGAATTTAATCGCGCTGTGGGGGCGGGTTTAGAGGTGGGTCCGCTGTCAAAATCGCAAAGATTGACAGCAGGTAGGAAACCTGCTGTCAACCCGCCTCCACGCGAGTCTCCCAGGTGTCGGGTCTGTCAGTGAAGAACTGACCCGACACCAAGTGGCGGGGGAGACAATTCTGGTACTTAAATGGCTTGTTAAGAGCCAATTTAAGAGTCTTTTGAAGCTTACTTGTAACTTTACCATCTCCCCCCACTGGTTACCCGCTGTTCGGGGAACACGCCAGCTCAACCTGGCATGTTTTGAGTCTGCTCTGATGTTTCTGATAAGCTGACAGCTGCAGAAGTGGTGTAAAGGATGGCATGTTGCAGATGTTGAGTTTCAGAGCGCAGAAAATGTTGGTTACTGCATTTTTAATACATATAGAGATTTCTTTAGCTTACAAGTTTTTAAATCCATCTGTAGGTCCAGTGCCACCCCATTGGGAGAACCTCTCTTACCAGTGACAGATCGCTTCTGTCATCTCACCTGCAGCTGCCATCTATTGCAGCAACATCAGAGCCATTGAAACAATCAGACCTTGGTCCTCCGAATCCCTCCACGATCAGGCCCAACACCAACATCACCAAGCACACCAACATCACCAAGCACATCACCAACCTTCTCCGCCATCACCTGATGCTGCACAGGACACAGGGCATCAGCCCCTGATAAAATCGCTGGCCAGGAGGCTAGCGATGGCATCACCATGGCCAGATTTTCTTCACTTGATGCTGTAAACCCTGGCTGCCACATGATGCACCATCCCACACCAGCACCGTGAAGCATCCCTTTAAAGTCCAAGCCATTCCATGCACACTCATCACTATAGCGGGGCAGGGGGAGGGGGGCGAAATTATGACTGAACAATCACTGGAACTCAGTAAGACACTTCTCAATGTGCACTCAGATCTGTCCAATAAGGGGCACTTTTGGAAAAAGATATTTCACTGTATGACAACACATTACCAGAAACTTCACATGGACATTGGCTAAACCTCTCTCGTGCCTACCCTTGTGTCTTGTTAGTTAGTATGATTGCAGTAGGATGAGGGTAAGGGGTGGCTAGTGAGATGGGGAAGTGATAAAGTAGATAGAGAGGGTTGAGTGGAGGTGCAAGGTAAGTTGGTGTCCTGGGGAGGTCTCTTCCGCCCTTGGAAGGGAAGAGAACGTCCCTATGTGCTGTGACTCCTTCCATAAGCATATGGAGGGAGTCATTGGAGAGCCTGGGTGAAAGTGTTCACCTTTGTGCAGTGATTGTCAGTGTTTGCAGCACCTCAATGACTGACAGATCAACTGTCAAAATTAAATTGTGCATGGTCCCTTTAAGGAAACCGGCAGATGACGCGTCACCAAATAACATCATCAGACCCACTTCCTGTTAATTGGCCGGTAAGCCCGCGGGCTTAACAAGGCCAATCAAGGGAAAATCACGTCTGCAGTGCAGAGGCAGCTGGGAGCGGGACCGGAACCCGGAAACCAGCTGACCCGCCCCCATCCCGCCTCCAGAATTAAATTCGCGGCCAGAATTTTTTTTTAATCAACGACAAAGCAAAAATAGAACAATTGGTCCACTGCGTAAGAACTAAAGAAGGTCCAGTGTCATCATGGCCGAGCCTGTAACACTGCAACAGTAGCTCTGAAATCCTTTTGGCTCAATCAAGCAATTAATTTTCAATAGTCTCAGACTATATGGGCTAACCGAAGAGTTTTAATGATGTTGGTGTATGGCGTAGAGTTCAGAACAAGCTGACTATAAAATAACTTGGCAGTGTAATAACTCGCAATTTTCTGCTTAGCCATCAGCAGGCCATGAACAACCGCACCATTTAATAAGGTTACAAACAGACAGAGAAGAAATTAAGCATAATCACACTCACTCAGAAGGCATTAAATATATTACACTATAAGGCCATCCAAATCAATATATTTGACATTTATGTGTTTGGTAGCAAGGATGCTGAATTTCATTAGCAAAAAAAAACTTTTAAAAATACATTTGTATCTTTAAATTACAGTATAAAACACATTCAAATAAGAATTTGACGTGAAGTTGATACGGCTTTCAGATAAATAATGCAATTCAACATCAAATATTCAGATTCCAAAACAAAAATCATTACCTGCCAGTGGAGGCTAGAGAAGGGATTTATCAGGATTAAACAGCTGTAAAAGTTACAGGCTGCAATTAGCAAACTTGCAAATTAAGACCGTAACTGGCCAAGACATCCAGAATGCTCATTAAGATAGATAATTATGAATAACAAACTCAAGGATAAAAAACACATTAGAACACCTCATCAGCAGCAGCTAGATTTTTTTTAACAAACAGATTGCAAAGGTACAGAAGAAGTATATTCCATTATAAAAGAAGGCAACTACTTGTAGTCTATGTAGTGCCATGGATGAATAAAGAGGTTAGAAACCAATTAAAATTGAAGAAGAGGACCTATGAGGACTATAAGAATAATAATGAAAAAAAAGGAGAATATAAGAAAATAGTAAGGAGGTTGAGTAGGATAAGAGGGATTATGAGGAAAATAAATTCAAAAACATCAAAAGGAACGGTAAAGTATTTTACAAATATATCCAAAGAAAGAAAATTGTTAAAAGCGAGGTGGAATCTCTGAGAGGAGAGGATTGTCAATTTGTAGATGATGATGAGGTATTTAATAAATCCTTCGCATTGGTCTTTACCAAAGAGAAGCATATCAGAGAGGAGTTGAATCGTGAAGTGGTTGCGGGCGAGAGGTGTGATGCCGTGATGGATACAGGAAAACTTTAGATAAGTTGGTTAAGCTAAGAGAAGCCAAAGCATCAGGGCCTATCCCTCCTTGGATAGTGATTGAGTTGAGAGAAGAAATTCCAGAGGCCATAGAAATTATATTTCAGGGTTCTATTGAGTGTAAATGTGTGCCAGAGGACTGGAGAGTGGCCAATGTAGCTATCCTTTTTTTTAAAAAGGGAATAGATCTAATCTGGATAATTACACACTAGTTAGCTTAACATCTGTGGTAGGAAAAAATTTAGAGTCTTTAATTAAAGATGAAATTACCACATATCTAGTTAAAGAGAAAATAGTTGGAAGTACCCAGCAGGAACTTCAGAAAGGTCGATTGTGTTTGACAACCCTCATAGAATTCTTTGACAAGGTAACAGACATTGCAGATGAGGGAAATGCTATGGATGTAGTGTACATGAACTTTTGGAAAGCCTTTGACAAGGTACCACATAGGAGATTACTAGATTAAGGGGTATGGAATTAGGGGGAAGATAGCAAACTGGATTGAAAATTAGTTAGAAAGGAGAAATAGTAAAAGAAAAAGAAAGACCTACATTTATATAGCGCTTTTCACGACCACCGGACGTCTCAAAGCACTTCACAGCCAATGAAGTACTTTTGGAGTGTAGTCACTGTTGTAATGTGGGAAATGCGGCAGCCAGCTCCCACAAACAGCAATGTGATGATAACCAGATAAACTGTTTTTGTTATGTTGATTGAGGGATAAATATTGGCCAGGACACCGGGGATAAATCCCCTGCTCTTCTTCGAAATAGTGCTTTTGCGGATCTTTTACGTCCACCTGAGAGAGCAGACGGGGCCTCGGCTTAACATCTCATCCAACAGTGCAGCACTCCCTCAGTACTGCGCTGGAGTGTCAGCCTAGCTTTATGTGCTCAAGTCCCTGGAGTGGGACTTGAACCCACAACCTTCATGACTCAGACATGAGTGTGCTACTCACTGAGCCACAGCTGATACTGATAGTAGGAGGTAAGGGCAGTTTTCAGAGTGGTTGGAAGTTGGTTGATGCTTTAAAAAGGTACAATGCAGCTTCACTAGGATGCTACCTGGTATGAGGAAGTACAAATATGAAGACTTAAAAAGTTGGGTCTTTTATCTTTAGAACTACATAGAATACAACACAATGCAATAGAAGTTATTTAAACTATGGAAGGATGGGACATGCTGGATAGAAGCAGACTGTTTCTAGTACTTGAGATATCCAGGATGAGGGGCCATAGACACAAGAATAAATGTAAGAGAATTAAAAGAGGGAAGGAGAAACCTCTTCACACAGAGAGTTGTGAGGCTGTGGAATTCACTTCCAGGGTTAGTGGTTCAGGCACAAAATATGTCAACATTCAAGATTATATTGGATAGGTGGATGAGGAAAAGGGGTTCAAGGGATATGGAACAGGGCGGGTAAATGTGATTCGAACAATTTTCTCATGTGGAGGGTAAACACCGACATGGACTGGTTGGGCTGAATGGCCTATTTCCCTGTTGTAACTTCTAAGTATTATTTCGGTGTATAGAATGAATAAACACATTTTATTTAACCAATAAAATATGGAAGGATTGATGTAAAAACAATATTCAAGGACTCCTTGGTGACTGTGGCGAATGCCCTGATCATCAGCAAAAGAGCAACAGATGCCTTAGGTGACTGCTTAGCCTCTTGGCTGAGAAAAATCTGTAGAACTGAGAAATCTGAGGAAGCGGCAACTAAACCAACATACTAAAACTGGTTTGGGATGAGAGAACAAAATGAGATATGTTCCCATTCTAATTTCTGCCCAGTGATCCCTGATGGAAAGTGCAGGTGTGTAAATGTTGGATGAGGCCAGGATAAGGGCAGGAAGTGATCCTTTATATCCTCGTCTCTCCCACGTATCGAACTCAGTGAACCAACACGCTGATAGTCTCAGACGTACGCATAAGATATAACCTTTGGACAAGGTGCTGCAGGACAGCCCTATACCCATGAAACCACACCTCAGAATTGAATGATTGCCTTCATGGGGAGGGGGGAATCAAACTGTGAGAGAAATGAAAACTTGCAGGATAGCTTTGAAAGATCATTTCAGTTTCCCATTGGCGAGAAATGAATTTAGAAAGCAATTTGCTTGTACTGTTCTCTTATGAATGCCCTGATCATCGGCAAAAGAGCAACAGAGGCTTAGATGGCAGATGATTGCTTAGAATCTTGGCTGAGTAAAATGTGTAGAACTGAGGAAGAGGCGACTAAACCAATGTATTTAAATGTGCATGATTCAACAATGAGCCAAAAATATGGGATAGGGAAGAAAATAATAACGATTGAAGTGTAGAAAACTGGGCAACTAAAGCTGTCAACTTCTTTCATTGTTCAACCTCAGCCAGAACAGCGTGGCATAGAAGAAACATGTAGCATTAACCAATCAAAAGTCGACCACAACTGACAAAAGCATAATAAAGGGAGAAATACAAGAATAAAAATGGTAAAATGAGAAATAACAACCAGAAAAAGCAGGGTCAAGCCAGTTAATAACTAAATGGCAGAGAACAAATCAGATGAGAATTTAGAAGGGAATTAGATCAGTTGGAAGTAATTAGTGATCCAGTTGACAGCGTAGACCTTAATTAAATAAGTTAATTAAAGCACTTGCATTCCCCTCCAGCACTTTTATTTATAAATATATAAGATCAGCAAAATACCAGTCTTGTACTATGGGTTGAATTCTTCTCCATTGGCAGGTTACCAGCGGAGAGGGAATACCACTCGTCAATGTGAATCCGCCACTTACTCACTGCCATTTGCTCCCAGGGTCCTCATTTGTTATGCAGGGTGGGTTTGGAGCAGTAACATCACTCCTGATAGGTCGACCACCACCCGGAAAGAGGGAAATACAGTTCAACTCACCTTTTGGTTGTTCTAATGGCAACTTTTGTTGCCTTTAGCTCACCCTGGTATCTACCCCTGCTCTCTTTGGAGTTATTTTCTTTTAATTTGTAAAAGTAGTTTTCTTCAGACTGACTTTTCCTTGCATATGACCAGTTAGCCACTTAGGTTCTGTATTACCATGTGCCCTTCTTTTGACGCTAGGGTCCAACGTGCTTCTTTTTGACTTAGAATGGTTTAAGAGCTTCCAACTTTCATCAGTATTAGTAATTTCCCTGTCTAGTAGGGATGCCCAATCTGCTCATTTCAAATCCTCTGCCATTTTTCTAAATTTAGCCCTCTCGAAATCTGGAACTAGCATTAAATTGCCAATGTTTATTTGGCTGGTCAGATTGAATCTAATTACATCATGGCAACTGTTGCCCAGGAGTTTTCCCACATGGAGGTCTGATACTGCATTAGGGTCACCACTAAAACTAGATCAAGTAATCGCCTAAGCCCTAGTTTTCCCACTAACATGTTGTGTTAGGAAGCGACAGATCTTTCAGCTGAGCTGCCTTCTGATCGGGATGGTTCACCATCGGGCCATTGAATGCCAGGGAAATTAAAATCCCACATAATACAGACACCGCTTAACCAAGATGCTTTAGTAATTTATGCTCACCCTCTTCATAGCATAAGAGTAGAAGGATTACAATTGGGATATTTATGCCTCATTGCAAAGCAATACTTTGAGCAGAGCTGAGTGAAACTAGCAGCAAAAGTCCTGACTGAACCTTCACGTACTAAAGAGATCGATATGCAGGCAAAGCAACACCAATGCTCGGTAGCAGCACACAAAATGGCCTCCACCTCAGGGTACCGTCTTGCAGCTCCGACTGTCACTGATATAATGGTGGTAGTTATTTTGGGGTGGGTTTTGAGGCGGAAGTTTTTTTTTTAATGTATTTTCGAGATGTGGGTGTTGCTAGCGAGGGCAGCATTTATCTAGTTGCCCTTGCCCTTCTTCTGGAACCGCTGCAGTCCATTTGATGAGGACACTTCCACAGTGCTGTTGGGTAAGGAATGCCAGGATTTTGACCCAGCAACAATGAAGGAAAGGCCGATATATGTCCAAGTTTGTGACTTGGAAGGGAACTTCCAGGTGATGGTGGTTCCAATGCACCTGCTGCTTTTGTCCATATACAACAACAACAACAACAACAACTTGCATTTATGTAGCACCTTTAACGTAGTAAAATGTCCCAAGGTGCTTCACTGGAGCTTTGTCAGACAAAATTTGACACCGAGCCAAAGAAGGAGATACTAGGACAGGTGATCAAAAGCTTGGTCAAAGAGGTAGGTTTTAAGGAGTGTCTTAAAGGAGGAGAGAGATATAGAGAGGCCACGAGGGTTAGGGACGGAATTGAGAGCTTAGGACCTAGACAGTTAGAGTCAAGGTCACCAATGTTGGGGCGAAAGAAGTCGGGATGCACAAGAGGCCAGAAGTGAAGGAACGCAGAGTTCTGGAAGAGTTGTAGGGCTGGAGGGAGTTACAGAAACAGGGGTGGGGGGGGGCGGAGTGAGGCCATGGAGGGATTTGTACACCAGGAACAGAGGAACATAAAAACAGGAGTAGGCCTTGAGCCTGTTCCGCCATTCAATTAGATTAGGCTGATCTGTACCTCAACTCCAGTTAAATAATGTTGGATTAAAACCAGATTCCTACCTATTTTTTTCATTTTAATTGTCTTCCTCTCTTTTGAAGTCTCCTGGGGCCTGAGTGGGAAGACAGGCAATGTAATCTCAGACCTTTGGCAGTTGGGAGTGTCAATATTTTGGGATTTCATAGGAACAAAAGTAGACAATTCATCCCCTCGAACCTATTCCACTATTCAATTAGATCATGGCTGATCTGTACCTCAACCCCAGTTACCCGCCTTTGTTCCATATCCCTTAATAACCTTATCTAACAAAAAATCTATCTATCCCTGTTTTAAAATTTCAATTGACCCCCAGCTTCAACAGGTTTTTGAGGGAGAGAGTCCCAGCTTTCCACTACCCTTTGTATGAAGAAGTGCTTCCTGACATCACCCCTGAACGCCCTAGCTCTAATTTTAAGGTTATGCCCCCTTGTTCTGGACTCGCCCACCAGGTGAAATAATTGCTCTCTATCTACCCTATCAAGTCCTTTAATCATCTTAAACACCTTAATTAGACCAGCCATGAATCTTCTATACTCAAGGGAATACAAGCTTAGTCTGTGCAACCTGTCCTCATAATTTAACACTTTTAGCCCTGGTATCATTCTGGTGAATCTGCACTGCACTCCCTCCAAGGCCAATATATCCTTCCTGAGGCGCAGTGCCAGAACTGAACGCAGTACTCCAGATGGGGTCTAACCAGAGCTTTATGCACCTGTAGTATAACTTCCACCCCTTTGTATTCCAGTCCTCTTAAGATAAAGGCTAACATTCCATTAGCCTTTTCAATTATTTTTTGTACCTGTCCATTCTCACAAGGATGAGAATTTTAAATTCAAAGCACTATTGTCCAGGAGCCAATGTAGGTCAGCGAGCCCAGGGATGATGGGTGAACGGGACTTGGTGCGAGATAGGATACAGGCACCAGATTTCTGGATGAGCTGATTTATAGAGGGTGGAAGATAGGACACACTGCAGCCACGGTGCGCCGGTGGTGGAGGGAGTTGATATTTAAGGTGGTGGATGGGTTGCCGATCAAGCGGTCTGCTTTGACCTGGATAGTGTCGAGCTTCTTGAGTGTTGTTGCAGTTGCCCCCATCCAGGCAAGTGGAGAGTATTCATCACATTCCTGATTTGTTCCTTGTAGGTGGTGGAGAGGCTTTGGGAGTCAGGTGAGCCACTCACTGCAGAATTCCCAGTCTCTGACCTGCAGTTATGTGGTTGACCCAGTTCAGTTTCTGGTTAATGGTGGTGCTCAGATTGTTGATGGTGGTGGACTTGCCAATGGTAATGCCATTGAATGTCAAGGGCAGGTGGTTAGACTTTCTCTTGTTGGAGATGGTCAATGCCTGGTACTTTTGTTACACAAATGTTACTTGCCACTCATCAGCCCAAGCCGGGATGTTGTCCAGGGTCTTGTTGTATTTGGGCATGGACTGCTTCATTATCTGAGGAAATGCGAATGGAGCTGAACTCTGTGCAATCATCAACAAACAGCCCGATTTTTTAACTTATGATGGAGGGAAGATCATTGTAGCTGAAGATAGTTGAGCCGAGGCTGCCTTGAGGAACATCTGCAGCAATATCCTAGGGCTGAGATGATTGGCCCCACTGATCACAACCATCTTTATCTGTGTTCGGTATGACTCCAGCCACTGGAGAGTTTTCCTCCTGTTCCCCATTAATTTCAGTTTTTCGAGGGCTTCTTGGTTCCGCACTCATTCAAATGCTGCCTTGATGTCAAGGGCAGTCACTCTCACCTCACCTCTGGAATTCAGCTCTTTTGTCCATGTTTGGACCAAGGCTGTAATGAGATCTGGAGCCGAATGGGGTAAATAGGCTGGAGGGGTTAGCTAGGCTCCTGTTGACTCAATAATTCATAAGGCTCCTGGTATGCCTTAAGGGAAACTGGTGCATTTTTGTGACTATAATGCAGATGCAGAAACAGAGAGTAGGAGTTAAAGGTAGTTGCTCAGACTGGCGGAAGGTGGGAAGTGGTGTTCCACAGGGATCAGTGCCGGGACCACAGCTGTTCACCATTTACATAAATGATTTGGACTCGGGAATCAGAAGTACAATTTCAAAATTTGTGGATGCAACCAAACTGGGGAGTACACTTAATACTGTGGAAGACGGCGACAAAATAGAAGACATTAATAAACTTGCGTATGGGCATGTAACTGGCAAATTAATTTCAATATAGATAAGTGTGAGGTGGTGCATTTTGGTAGCAGGAAAAGGAAGCCACATACTCCTTGGAAAATAAGAGTCTAAATGGGGTAGAGGAGCAAAGGGATTTGGAAGTACACATTCACAAATCATTAAAAGTAGCAACACGGCCATAAAAAATGCAAACAAAGCACTAGGGTTAATTTCTGAAGGAATAGAATTGAAAATCAGGGCAGTCATGTTAAACTTGTACAGAACCTTGGTTAGACCACAACAACATCTTGTATTTATATAGCGCCTCTAACATAGTAAAACATCCCAAGACGCTTCACAGGAGTATCATAAGACAAAAAAAATTGACACCGAGCCACATACGGAGGAATTAGGGCAGGTGACCAAGAGCTTGGTCAAAGAGGTAGGTTTTAAGGAGCATCTTAAAGGAGGAAAGAGAGGTAGAGAGGCGGAGAGGTTTAGGGACGGAATTCCAGAGCTTAGGACCTAGGCAACAGAAGGCACGGCCACCAAAGCTTGAGCGATTATAATTAGAGATGCTCAAGAGAGCAGAATCAGAGGAGCGCAAATATCTCGGGGGGTTGTGGGACTGGAAGAGATTACAGAGATAGGGAGGGACGAGGCCATGGAGGGATTTGAAAACAAGGATGAGAATTTTGAAATCGAGGCGTTGCTTAACCGGGAGCCAAAGTAGGTCAGTGAGTACAGGAGTGATGGGTGAACACAGGACTTGGTGCGAGTTAGGACACGGGCAGCCGAGTTTTGGATGACCTCAAGTTTATGTAGGGTAGAACGTGGGAGGCCAGCCAGGAATGCGTTGGAATAGTCAAGTCTAGAATTAACAAAGGCATGGATGAGGGTTTCAGCAGAGGATGAGCTGAGGCAAGGGCGGAGATGGGCGATGTTACAGAGGTGGAAATAGGCGGTCTTAGTTATGCCGCAGATATGTGATCGGAAGCTCGTTTCAGGGTCAAATATGACACCAAGGTTGCGAACAGTGTGGTTCAGCCTCAGAAAGATGTTAGGGAGAGGGATGGAGTCAGTGGCTAGGGAACAGAGTTTGTGGTGGGGACCGAAAACAATGGCTTTGGTCTTCTCAATATTTAATTGGAGAAAACTTTTGCTCATCCAGAACTGGATGTCGGACAAGCAGTCTGACAATTTAGAGACCGTGGAGGGGTCGAGAGAAGTGGTGGTGAGGTAGATCTGGGTGTCATCAGAGTACATGTGGAAAGTATTTTTGGATGATGTCGCCAAGGGGCAGCATATAGATGAGAAATAGGAGGGGGCCAAGGATAGATCATAGAGGGACACCAGAGGTAACAATGCAGGAACGGGAAGAGAAGCCATTGCAGGTGATTCTCTGGCTATGATTAGATAAGAATGGAACCAGACGAGTGCAGTCCCACCCAGCTGGATGATAGTGGAGAGGCGTTGGAGAAGGATGGACTGCTCAACCATGTCAAAGGCTGCTGACAAGTCAAGAAGAATGAGGAGGGATAGTTTACCTTTGTCACAGTCACAAAGGATGTAATTTGTGACTTTGATGAGAGCCGTTTCGGTACTGTGGCAGGGGCGGAAACCTGATTGCAGGGATTCAAACATGGAGTTGCGGGAAAGATGGGTGCAGATTTGGGAGGCGATAACACGTTCAAGGACTTTGGAGAGGAAAGGGTGGTTGGAGATGGGGTGGTAGTTTGCAAGGACTGAGAGGTCAAGGGTTGGTTTTTTGAGGAGGGGGTGATGATGGAAGATTTGAGGGAGAGGGGGACAGTACCTGAGGAGAGAGAACCGTTAACAATGCCAGCTAACATGGGAGCCAGAAAAGGAAGTTGGGTGGTCAGCAGTTTGGCGGGAATAGGGTCGAGGGAGCAGGAAGTGGGTCTCATGGACAAGATGAGTGCGGAGGAGTCAGGAGGGGAGATCGGAGAGAAACTGGAGAAAGATGTGAGTTCAGGGCTACTTGGTCTCCATATTATAAAAATGATAGCGGTACTGGAGAAGGTGCAAAAAATATTTACAAGGACGACACCAGAGATGAAAGATTATGATTATCAGCAAAGACAGGCTGGAGCTCTTTTCTCTAGAAAAGAGAAGGCTGAGGGGTGACCTAATAGAGATGTTTATAATTATGAAGGGGTTTGATAGGATAGACATAGAGAAGATGTTTCCACTTGTGGGGGATTCCAAAACTAGGGACCATAAGTATAAGATAGTCACTAATAAATCCAATAGATAATTCAGGAGAAACCTCTTGACCCAGAGAGTGATTAGAATGTGGAACTCGCTACCACAGGGAGTGGTTGAGGTGATTAGCAAAGATGCATTTAAGGGGAAGCTAGATAAACACATGAGGGAGAAAGGAATAGAAGGACATGCAGATAGGGTGAGATGAAGTAGGGTGGATGCAGGCTTGTGTGGAGCATAAACACCAGCATAGACCAGTTGGGCCGATTGGCTTGTTTCTGCGCTGTAAATTCTATGTAACTCTATGCTGTTGGAAATTTGAGGTGGTAAGCTCTAAGATCCCATTTTACCCTTTAAAACTAGTGGTAATTCAGGTGAAAACCCAACCCTATGGGTCCATGTTTGTAGTTGGTACACAAGTATATTTGCAGCATTCCATCACTCATCATTTTCTTAACAATTTATTGAGTTTTCACTTTTGTTTTAATATTGCAAATTACAGGGATTCTCATTCTGTCTGCCTACATCCCACAAACGCTGCATATTAAAACAAAGCTGATGTTGTGGTATTTGAAATAAATATCTTGATTTCTAATTGAGAAAAACCAAATTTATCCTCCAAAGAGTTCATCCACAGATAAAGGCCAGGAATTTCCTTGAAACTTCTCTTGCTCCGCTGCCCGAACCTCAGCGTACGTGAATGTGGTTTCTGTTGCACCTCCGGAGAAATTACGGCGGTGGATTGGGAACAGCTCCAAGGATATTCACGGCCAAAGCCTTTGGATTTGATTCTTGAGGCTTTTCTCGTATTTCGTTGCTACTGGTGTCCTCAATATTTTTAGATAACAAATCTGAATTTGACAGAATAGGTTAAGGAAAATAGGTGGAGATTACTCACAAAATTTGAAGTAGAGAACTTAGCTTGATTCAGATTTTCTGGAATTTGGAAAACATGCGAGATGGCAGTTCCCAAGTCTTCTTGAACACAGCCTCAACATAAGGCAAGGGGGCCACGTGAAGTTGTCTTTCACAATAAACATACTTACTGTGCATGAGGAAGGTTTATATGGTTATAGAGGAAGCCAAGTCAGCTGAGAATCTACTTGAATGCTCTCAAACAACCAATGGTTTTATCTGTTTTATAGAGAGCCAGCTCTAAAGAAATGCTCAGTCAGAAAGTGAATCTAATCATTTCAAGAAATGTTATTAATGAAGTAGCTGTTGGGAATGTCCTTTGTAAAGTAACGAATGTACATATCTTGATACCGAACTGCAAAACAAGAGATCATTAATAAATGCTTATTACGATTAGATGATATAATGATTTTCACAATGTGCAATTTGCCAGTCAGTTTCAGGTGAGATCATCCACAGTAGGGTAGACATCACATCTATCATCCAAGAACAGAAGAGAGGAATCAAAGGATCCCATGAAAAGATGATTTTTTTTGAGGCCTGAAGAAATTAGAATGCAAATATTGGAGGTACAAAGGAAAGACATCAGAGACACGAAAACAGTGAGAGGAGAGAGAGAGAGAGAGGACAAGAGATGTGAAAAGAAATGGACAGACTATGAAGCAAATGCAGAGTATGATAGCTAATTAACTTGCAGATTGGTAATTGAACACTAGAGGGGCCCCCTTGATGGGAGTAAGCATATTGTAGCAATTACACTTCAAGGTCTGCTCATGTTGTTTGTTATACCTAAAGGGAATACTCCAGGGGAGGCTGAAATACAAGCAGCAATTACATCACCACACCAACTTGAGTATTTATTGGACACAACAGTTGTTATCAAGGATAAAGGACAACCTGTTAAAAACATTGAATATTGTATATCTTTGTTACTTAGGTAGTGGTCTACCTTTTCACTGCAATTTTTTTTGATGCCACCACTGGTTGGAAAAATCAAAGATCAGAGTCCAGCTGGAGTAAATGTGTAGAAAAACTTCATTTTTATTTCGAGGCAAATGAACTTGCAACAGATGTCAAAAAGAGAGCAGAAAGAGGAAATCATATGAACAATTGTCTGTAATTGTAGTTAAAGGGCAGAGGTTCCTCATTGTTGGGTCGAGACTGCCATCATAGCCTGAAATTAAACTGGGCCAGTATTAAGAAGATCACCACGCGAAGATCCGTGAACATACCCGTGGAAGCGTACAAGTCCTTATTCAGGCGAAACTTGGTACGACAAAGGGTATTCAAGTACACCTTAATGTGAAGGAAGGAGCAAAGTCAATGTTTTATAAGCCCAGAATGATGCCATATGCTTTAAAGGAACGGGTATCAGCAGAATTAGATCCCATGGAGCACGAGGACATAATCAAGAAAAGGGCAAGAAGCGATATGACAGGAATTTGTCCTTGGGTTTCAGTTCATCCCAGCCAGGATACAGAAACCAGATGGGTTGTCAGCAATCAGCCATGTTGTTCTTTACAAGATTAACCAGACAAAACTAATGACAAGACCTTTAAACCCTTCACGAATGCTGTCCAGGAGCATAGACTTCACACCATCCTATACAGATTTTGGAAGAAAGTCACAAGGCGAATGAGAAGGAGTGCCTGATGATCCTGAAATACAAAAGACACAGGAACTATTCCAAAGGGTGAAAAATATCCTGAACAAGCTCACAGCACAAATGTTTCAATAGTTAATGAAACCAGTTCAAGAGCTGACAATTGATTACTAAGGTAGTAGCTGTTGGAACTCCTCAGAAACCACAGATGTTTTGCCTATTCACATGCGTAATGAACCAACCACCTCCCAGGCCGTTGTTTGTGCTCTTAATTCTATTGTGACCTTTCCAGGACAGTGTCCGAAGAAAGCTGTGAAACCCAACAGTGTTGAAACCAAACTGGAGAAGTTATCATCCACTGCTCCTATTGTTAGTCCCAGCATTCTATTGTCAAACCTACTCAAAGATATCCTCAAAGATCAAGGAAACTGTCAAATTGTTTGGACATATGGATAGTTATGAGTGTAGCAGTTTTCATTATGATCCTAGTGTTGGCATAACTTATCTTTCCTGTGTATTACTTGGGGAGTGCTCTGTTTCTTTTTTTCGCTTTATTAGATAACATAGTTGCTGAATTTCTTTACTTAATGTTTTTTAGCTGTTAACCAAGTTTATTCTTGGAGATGGCTATTGTCATCTCAAAATTCTGTGGGGATGGGGCGAGGGAAGTGATATGTATTGCACTTACATTTCGGTAATTGAACACTAGAGAGCCCCTGATGGGAGCAATCAATTACACTCCAAGTTCTCCTCTTATATTGTATGTTATATCTAAAGGGAATATTCCAGTGAGTCTGAAATAAAAGGAGCAATTCCATTACCACACCAACTTGAGTGCTTATCAGATATAACAATAGCCAAGATCAAGTAGGGTTGCCGAGCTATTCAATTTCAAGACATCTAGTTGAGGCGCCAGTCCGTAAAAAACAACTTATGTAACATGTGCAGATAGACGATGCATTACATTCCTAGAGAAAGATATTTTCAGTTACTCATCAACATATTTAACAATTTCCTTTCCCTGCCATTTCATGTCCTTATCAGAATTGAAGGGTGGGTGTACAAGTTAAATTTTTTGTGTTGCTTTCAATGCTTTAACCTACTTCTAATGCTGATCTCACTGGCCAGTAACCATGAATTATATTCAAAGCTGGGCGAAGTGGCTGGAGAAATTGATGACCGTGAAAGCATTTCTGTGGCCTTCAGCCATTATAATGTAGTCTTTATGTAACTGTTAAAAGCTTTTCTATTTGTCTCTCTTGGTTTAGCAAATAAAACCTTTACAGCAATTCTAACTCATATGTATTTGAATTGGAGAAATGATTAATCTTTGAGTAACTTGCATTGGTTTACATTATTTCAAAAATGACATTTTAATTAAAACTGTGAAATTACATGAATAATTATTTGCTTTTCAATTGCTTTGGGGATAATATAATCAGTTTCCACTAGTAACAACTTTTAGTGAAGTGTGTGTTTCCAGTAAATATTAATCGCACAAATGAACATGTCTGCAGATATTTTATTAAGCTGTATGGCCTAGAAATTGGATAAGGCCTGAAAACGGGCACCGGGATTGCGATGCGCGATCAACCCGCGCCCGTTCGGAGGACTGCAGGCAGCAGGCAAACCTCCTGCTGCCTGCTAATTTACATGCTTGTGGTATTCAGCCCAGCGCTGAATGCACAGCTGAGTGGCTGAAAGCTTAGCAGGGGCCCAAGTTCGTGCGAGGCTAGCTCCACTTAAAGCTAGCCTGCACTACTTAAAGTCAGTCTGCACCTCTTAAAAGGGAGGTGCATTTTGCCTGCAGCAACTCATTGTACTGGTTGTGGAGGCAACGCTCAGAAAGACTACTGAATAATAGCTCAACAGGCCAGAGAAAGGGCTCCAAGGTTTTCGGATGCAGCACGGGAGGCGTTGGCCCAGGAGGTCAACTGCAGGTGAGAGGTCCTCTTTCCACAGGAGGCCCTCCAGGTAACAGACCAGAATGCAATGGGAGCAGATAGCCACTGTGGTAAATGCCAATAAATTAGCCACAAGGACCTGAACTCCATGCAGGAAGAAGTGTAATGACCTCATACGAGTGTTCAAGGTCAGTGAATTCCTCTTCAAATGCCATATTCCACAAACTGCACCACTAGCCTCACACACTGTTCAATGCACCACACCCCTATCACTCATCTACCAACAATCTCTACCAAACACAAGTCACATTCATAGCTTCACCTCACCCGCACACACTTACCACTGTTGCAAGCCTCACACCCACATCTCACAGCTTGCACACACTGCCAGCTATTCAACCATGACAGCCACATCACCCAAACACATTGCCCCACACTCACTGACACACTTCCCTTTCTCTTGGAGGAAAAGGTGGCTCATAATCGGTGCCAGCAGGACCTAACCGGTGGGGGACAGGCTCGCCTACATAACCTCACCCCCTTGGAGGAGATGGTGCTGGCCATTCTTGGCAGGGGCATGGCTGAGCCTGTGGCCAGCAACGGGGCTGAAAGAATACAATATGCTGGTATCCTCATACGTTATCCTCCTTCTCACAGCCCACTGCCCCCTCATCCCACAATCTCTTCTGATTTACAAGCTGCAGATGGTGTAAGCATGCAGCTCTTGCTTCCCCCTCCTCTCCCCTACCCTCACTACAAGCATTGTGCCTTTCTGATTTCAGACACCCAAGAAATCCAGCCTGCCCAGCCAGTGGGTCAGCATGAAGAGGGAGAGGATAGTGAAGAAGAAACACCATCATTCGATTTCGCACTCCCAGCCACCACCTCAGATACTGAAACTTTGCGTACTTTAAAGGATAGGTTAGACGCAGGATCTGCACATGGTGAGTCAACGGGCATGAGTGGCCTGCAGACAGGGCAGGGGGAAAAGGTAGCTCAGGTGCCACTTCCCCATAGGGCGAGGTCGTACATGAGTTCTGCTGCAGAGGACTCAGATGAAGAATTTGATGGGGCGGCCTTCAGAAGAACGCACAATGAAATGCTTGATGCATTGGCAGGCCTGCCAGAAAGCCTGAATGCAATGTCAAGGAGCATGGAGGAGTCCAGCTCCAGCATTGCACAGGGCTTTGGGCAGAGCTTGGAGGTCATCTTTTACAGCGTGTAAGGGGTGGGCAGATCCAGTAACCATCATACCGTGTCTGATGGCCGAAGTTCCATTGCAGCTCAAGCAGAAGCCGCCCAACATCTGAGTGCTGCAATGGAAGCTCAGAATGAAGTCATGCAAGCTCAGTTTGTTGCCACGCAAACACAGACTGCTGTCATGGCTGGGTTTACCAGTGTTGAAAAGAGGTGTCACAGCAGTCCAGCAGTCTGTACTCCATCAGATTACTAGAATTGCTGAAGCACTGCCTCGGGGGAGTGGCAATTGATCTGTGGAGGCCGAACCTGCTGTCCTCTCTCAAGATGACAGCATTCATCCTCCCACCACTGCCAATCTGCCAGTGCCCTTGCTGTTGCCCGTCAGCCAGCCAGTCTGGACTGCTGCTGCCCATGCCGAGGTGGTGCAGTCCGAAGCCAGGCCTACTAGGCCTCGAGCTCGTCCTGCAAGGCCATCTACAGTCTCCCCCACTGAAAGTCAGCAGCCTTCCACCAGCCATGCTGCAGCCACTGGGATAGCACTGTGTAGAAGCACTAGGATAGGCAAAGGCACACACAAGACAGGCACTAAGGTAATGCACAAGAGTGATTGGTTGATTTTTTGATGTAATACTGGATGGATTGATGTATAATGTTGGATTGGAATGTTTGCTTTCTGGTGGCTTTTATTTCAGCATTGTGGCCAAGAGGACGCTGTGATGGTCAGTAACAGAGGGAAGGTAAGGTGTGGGACAAATGTTGAATGGGGAATTGTGTTATTTTTTTTATTCATTCCTGGGATGTGGGCATCACTGGCAGGGCCAGCATTTATTGCCCATCACTAATTGCCCCTTGAGAAGGTGGTGGTGAGCTGCCTTCTTGAACTGCTGCAGTCCGTGCTGTGAAGGTACTCCCACAGTGCTGTTAGGGAGGGAGTTCTAGGATTTTGACCCAGTGATGGTGAAGGATCGGCGATATACTTCCAAGTCAGGATGGTGTGTGACTTGGAGGGGAACTTGGAGGTGGTGGTGTTCCCATGCGCCTGCTGCCCTTGTCCTTCTAGGTGGTAGAGGTCGCGGGTTTGGGAGGTGCTGCCGAACAAGCCTTGGCGAGTTGCTGCAGTGCATCTTGTAGATGGTACACACTGCAGCCACGGTACGCCGATGGTGGAGGGAGTGAATGTTTAAGGTGGTGGATGGGGTGCCAATCAAGCGGGTTGCTTTGTCCTGGATGCTGTCGAGCTTCTTGAGTGTTGTTGGAGCTGCACTCATCCAGGCAAGTAGAGAGTATTCCATCACACTCCTGATCTGTGGCTTGTAGATAGTGGAAAGGCTTTGAGGAGTCAGGAGGTGAGACACTCGCCACAGAATACCCAGCCTCTGACCTGCTCTTGTTGCCACAGTATTTATATGGCTAGTCCAGTTAAGTTTCTGGTCAATGGTGACCCCCCAGGATGTTGATGGTGAGGGATTTGGCTACTGTAATGCCGTTGAATGTCGAGGGGCAGTGGTTAGACTCTCACTTGTTGGAGATAGTCATTGCCTGGCACTTGTGTGGTGCGAATGTTACTTGCCACTTATCAGCTCAAGCCTGGATGTTGTTCAGGTCTTGCTGCATGCGGGCATGGACTGCTTCATTATCTGAGGAGTTGTGAATGGCACTGAACACTGCAATCATCAGCGAACATCCCCATTTCTGACCTTATGTTGGAGGGAAGGTCATTGATGAAGCAGCTGAAGATGGTTGGGCCTCGGACACTGCCCTGAGGAACTCCTGCAGCAATGTCCTGGGGCTGTGATGATTGACCTCCAACCACCACAACCATCTTCCTTTGTGTTAGGTATGACTCCAGCCAGTGGAGAGTTTCCCCCTGATTCCCATTGAATTCAGTTTTACTAGGGCTCCTTGATGCCACACTCGGTCAAATGCTGATTTGATGTCTAGGGCAATCACTCTCACCTCACCTCTGGAATTCAGCTCTTTTGTCCATGTTTGGACCAAGGCTGTAATGAGGTCTGGGGCCGAGTGGTCTTGGCGGAACCAAAACTGGGCATCAGTGAGCAGGTTATTGGTGAGTAAGTGCCATTTGATACCACTGTCGATGACACCTTCCATCACTTTGCTGATGATTGAGAGTAGACTGATGGGGCGGTAATTGGCCGGATTGGATTTGTCCTGCTTTTTGTGGACAGGACATACCTGGGCAGTTTTCCACATTGTCAGATAGATGACAGTGATGTAGCTGTACCGGAACAGCTTGGCTAGAGGCGCAGCTAGTTCTGGAGCAGAAGTCTTCAGCATGATAGCTGGGATGTTGCCAGGGCCCATAGCCTTTGCTGTATCCAGTGCGCTCAGCCGCTTCTTGATATCACGTGGAGTGAATTGAATTGGCTGAAAACTGGCTTCTGTGATGGTGAGGACCTCAGGAAGAGGCCAATATGGATCATCCACTCGGCACTTCTGGCTGAAGATGGTTGCAAATGGTGGTTGCATTGACTCGTACCGCAGCCGGATGATTCGATCCTGGATAGCCCGGCCAGAAAGGGGCTGTCTGGGTTGCCTTCTTGCTTCCACTTCTGCCTCCTCCTCTTCCGCTTCCTCCTCTTCCTCCTCCTGAGTTGGTGGCAGTATCCCTGGTGGCAAGGGCTGTGCCCTCATAATGGCCAAATTGTGGAGGATACAGCAGACCACCACCACGAAGCAGGACAGTGCGTACTGTAGGGCTCCTCCAGAGCGGTCCAGGCAGTGGAACCATTGCTTCAGCACCCTAATGGTCTGCTCTATGATGTTTCGTGTGGCAGCATGGCTCTCATTCTACGCATGCTGGCCACATGTGGTTGGGTTACAGAGCGGAGTCATGAGCCAGGCGGTCAAGGGATAGCCTTTGTCACCCAGTAGCCACCCTCTGGTTTGTCTTGGTGGCTCAAAGACTGAGGGAACAGCGGACTGGTGCAGAATAAAAGTATCATGACTGCTGCCAGGATACTGGGCATTCACCAGCATGACGTGCTGAGCATGGTCGCACACTGACTGCACATTCAGCGAGTGGTAACCTTTGTAGTTGTGGTACATCTCAGCATTTATATACAATACTTGCAAAGCCACGTGCGTGCAGTTGATGGCGCCCTGCACAATGGGGAAGTCCGCTATCCTGGCAAAGCCATGTGCACACTCAGTCTGCTTCTCTCTGGTTAGAGAGAAAACAATGAAGTCCCCTCTCATGGCATGAGAGCATCTGTCACCTCTGTATTGCAGGAGTGGATGACGAACTGTGAGATGTTACAGATGTTGCCTGCTCCAACCTGGATCAATCCCGACACAAAGAAATTCAGGGCCATGGTCACCTTCACAACCACTGGCAGTGCTGTCCTTGCCCTGGAGTGAGGCTGCAGGTCTGGTTGCAAGAGGTGGCAGAGTTCATAGAATCATAGAAAGTTACAGCACAGAAGGAGGTCATTCGGCCCATCTCGCCGTGCCGGCCGACAAAGAGCTATCCACCCAAATCCCACTTTCCAGCACTTGGTCCGTAGCCTTGTAGGTTACGGCACTTCAAGTGCATATTTAAGTACTTTTTAAATGTGATGGGGGTTTCTGCCTCTACCACCTTTTCAGGCAGTGAGTTCCAGACCCCCACCACCCTCTGGGTGAAAACATTTCTCCTCAAATACCCTCTAAACCTCCGACCAATTACTTTAAATCTATGCCCCCTGGTTATTGACCCTTCTGCTAAGGGAAATAGGTCCTTCCTATTCTATCTAGGCGCCCCCATACTTTTATACACCTCAATTAGGTCTCCCCTCAGCCTCCTCTGTTCCAAAGAAAACAACCCCAGCCTATCCAATCTTTCCTCATAGCTAAAATTCCCCAGCCCAGGCAACATCCTCGTAAATCTCCTCTGCACCCTCTTTAGTGCAATTACATCTTTCCTGTAATGTGGTGACCAGAACTGCACGCAGTATTCTAGCTGTGGCCTAACTAGTGTTTTATACAGTTCAAGCATAACCTCCCTGCTCTTATATTCTATGCCTCGGCTAATAAAGGCAAGTATCCCGTATGCCTTAACCACCTTATCTACCTGTCCTGCTACCTTCAGGGATCTGTGGACATGCACTCCAAGGTCCCTCTGATCTTCTGCACTTCTCAGTGTCCTACCATTTATTGTGTATTCCCTTGCCTTGTTAGCCCTCCCCAAATGTATTACCTCACACTTCTCTGGATTGAATTCCATTTGTCACTGTTCTGCCCACCTGACCAGTCCATTGATATCTTCCTGCAGTCTACAGCTTTCTTCTTCATTATCAACCACATGGCCAACTTTTGTATCATCTGCAAACTTCTTAATCATACTTCCTACATTCAAGTCCAAATCATTGATATATACCACAAAAAGCAAAGGACCCAGTACTGAGCCCTGCGGAACCCCACTGGAAACAACCTTCCAGTCAGAAAAACATCCTTCGACCGTTACCTTTTGTGTCTTGCCACTGAGCCAATTTTGGATCCAACTTGTCACTTTGCCTTGGATCCCATGGGCTTTTACTTTTGTGACCAGTCTGCCATGCGGGACCTTATCTAAAGCCTTGCTAAAATCCATATAGACTACATCAAACGCACTACCCTCATCGACCCTCCTTGTTACCTCCTCAAAAAATTCAATCAAGTTCGTCAGACATGACCTTC